>CM057809.1:66366982-66829521 GCA_030067965.1 Latrodectus elegans
TCATTCCTGTCAACCATATGCAAAAGTGCTTCTTCTGAAGGAAGCAAGGCAGGGTCTGCAAATCTTGTTCAATCATATCCTTAACGTGTTCGATTTGTGAGAGATATAGCGAGCTCGGTGGCAGGGAAACACTTTTCAGGGCATGTTGGCTGATGCAAGCAAAATGTTATCGGATCATATCGTGCTGATAAAAGGCATTGGTTTGACCTTCAAGACTATAGGCCTGCTTACTGAAGAAAATCGGTTGCATGAGTCATCACATTTGGGGAGATGCTCAGAGCGACTGGTGAGTGTTACAATTCGATGAACGTGGATTATTAATACGCATTTGAGTAAGAAAATTTGTATGCAAGGAAGTATACTGATGTAATAATCACAAAGAATTTCATTAAAGGTGAGTGAGAAAATGCTTATAATCTATGCTTTATCTTTTTAAAAATTATATTATTTAAAATTTTTACTAATTATCATAATTGCTAAGCCGCGCTATGCATTGTTGTCAAAACGTAGATTATTGAACTTGGTATATATTCCAATATTAATTTACTGGATATTTAGTTTGGTCATTATTAAGTTCATAAATGCTAAAAATTTTATTTATTGAATTATTTTTTATGTTAAGAAAGTAATATTAAGATAACGATAGTTTGAATGAAACTACTTGTATTGAACAAATCTTAAGTTTTGGAACTAAAATATTCATTACTTAATTTGTGTATTTAGTTTGGCCATTATTAAGTTCATAAATGTGCTAAATATTTTATTTATTGAATTATTTTTTCATGTTAAAATAATATTAAGATAACGATATTTTGAAAAAACCACTTGTATTGAACAAATTTTATGTTTTGAAACTTTCAGTTTCAAAACATAAAATTTATTCATTTCATTATTATTTTTTAATTTGTTTATAGTTATTATACATAATTCATTTTTTAATTTGTGTATAGTTATTGTACTATATAATGTGTCAAATCTTTTGACTAATTAAATAGTAATTAGTTTAGCAATAGTAGAAAAGATTTTACTATAAAAATATTAGGAAGAATGATTAGCTAATCACTTATTATCACAAAACTTGTGTAGTTTATTATAAGAATATATTTTAAATTATAATGTGTTGATGTGTTGTGAATTATTTCATAGTTATAGGAACTAAATAAAGTTAAAATTAAAACTGAATATTAAGTTATTTATTCCTAAATTTCAATCTGTGAGCAGAACATTGTTTGAAGAGTTATCTTACAAGTCATTGGTTATTTAATATTTATTCAGAAAGGGAATATTTAATAACACTATTGATATTGTTTAATAATAAATTTTAATAACGCCATGGACTTTGGAATCATTCGAGGGAAAACTTTATTATTGCTTATAAATAAAATATAATTATGTCTTCAATTATGAAGTTTCAGAAATTACCAGGTGCAAATGTAAATGTGTGAATGTAAATGTATCTAATAATATTCTTAAGAAATAGTTTGTTAAATTTAATGTAAATGTTGAAATTTATAGAAGGCTATGAAAAATCTTCTGTAATGAAAAAATATTTTAGAATTTTTGCTGCTATTACTTCCTAATACAAAGAAAATATTGAAAAAGATATTATAATTTAGTTGAATTAAAATAAGAATTAACTTTATATTTTAAGATTATTTCTAGGAAAACAAGTATTTTTCATTAAAATTTTTTAAAGTTATCTTAATATTTTTCTAATATTTTCTTCAGATGCCAAACTCTTGTGTTACTAAATGGGAATAGAAACTACAATGAAGCAAATAAATCCATTTATTTGGATTTCCAAAGGATGAACAGCTGAACCAAAAATGGATAAAGGCTATCCCTAGAAAGAATATTAATGTAACTAAAAATACAAAGGTAAATTATTATTCCCTTCTTTCATAACTCCGAAATATTTCTATTAGCATTTCTTATAACAAGAGATATATAAGCTGTTTTTGTAGTGATATTATTGATTATTCATACCTACTAGAATTGGTTATAGTACTATGTACGAACAGTTATAATTTAATGCTATTAATTCATAAATTATTGACTAAGTAATAATATGATAAAGTTTCTTCTATACGTTCAGTTATATAGACATATATTTATAGGTGTTTGATTCAAACTCATTTTGATGCATTTTGTATTTTAGGTTTGTGCAAAATTAAAGAAACCTAGATTGAAGGAAGGTGCAGTATAGTCAATATTTCCTAACTGTTCTTCATATTTGTCTGTCACCACTAAAAGTGAGCATAGTGATCCTGACGAAAGAAAACGGTTTTTGGAGGAGAAGCACATTAACAGGCCGTATTAAACAGTATTTCAAATTAAGAAAGCTATGATAAACAATCAAGATTTATAAATTTTTCTGAGCTTAAAAATTGCTAAAATATGAATGAAATTCCTGCTTACTGGAATAAAATTGAAAAAGAAAATAACTTTGTATTTTTAAATATTGATTTAAATAATATTGTTCCCAGTATTACTTATATTATAATGGTTGATGATAAATTAAATCTCTCTCACTATTTCTTATAAATCACAAAATATTTTGAAGTACAAGGAAACAAAGTTACCGCTAAAAGTAAGTAATTTTAATGAAATACTTAATAATTTAAGTCATTTTGAATCAAAATCTGTAATCAATAATAATGTAATTGATAATTTGGATATAGCTGTACAAATTTTACAAAACTGCATAAAAATTGCAGATTAATGTGAATTTTCAATTTAATTTTTTATTGAACAGCTTAATCTTTTAAAGTTTCAGCACCTGTAAAATATCCTTATTCTTCTATATTGTTAATTTTCACTTCTCTTTTATTTCACTTATCCTCCCAAGCTTATAAATTTATGAGAAATTCAAATAATTTAATACCGCCGGATCGAAGCACCATTAGAAAAGTAAGTTCAATGATAGAAACAACTCCAATATTTGAACATGATAAATATTTCTTTTTAAATACAAAACAGATATTTTCTAAATTAAGTAGTAAAGACTATAATGTTTTTTTAATGCTGGACAAAATATACATAAAACCTAATTTGGATTATAAAGGGGGAAACATTGTTGGAAATTCTTCCGATAATACAAATTTAGCAACAAGTGCTCACGTTTTCATGGTAGGCAGTATTTCCTCGTCTTTTAAAGATGTGATTCACATTTTTCCAGTAAATTGTATTATAGCTGATGCGTTATTTGCTTTAACTTAAAAATAGTTTTGGGTATAGAGGATATAGGTTTTAAAATTATGGGTATAGTGACAGATAATAATTCAATAAATCTTAAAGCTACATCAAATTTCAGTAACCCACCTAATTTTCAAGTTCAATATGAACATACAGCAGATCCATCGAGGCCATTTTTTTTATGTAAATGATTCATTGCATCTTATGTAATCTGTACGAAATAATTGAATCAATCAAAAAAATTTATATATATATATATATTATCCTCCATTTTGAAATGAAAAAGTGTTTCAAACTGCTTCTTTCACCCTTTTACGAAAGATATAGAAAGATATATGATAATGAGTCATCGCAATTGTTAAAATTTGGCTTTCATATAACACGAAAAGCTTTTTGGCCTACAAATTTAGAGCGCCGGAATGTTAGCCTGGCTTTAAAAATTTTCAATAGCAATTTGATCCAGTGTGTGGGAGAATTAGGAAAAGTATCTTTTGCGTTATAATGAAACAGCTAATTATATTGAAATATTTTTAAGTCGTGGGATATAGCTAATGTTAAACCAATCTGTAAAAGAAAATTTAAGCTAAATTCCATGTGCGAACCAATTACTAATAAATCTGTTGATGTTAGAAAAGAATTTTTGCTTACATTTATATATTGGTTATATAATTGGGAAAACAGGAACATAGATAATCGCAAATTAACTCGAAAAACAAATTCGGCTTTAAGACATACTTCTCAAGATTTTTTAAACATAATTGAATATTGTTCAATTAATTTAAATATGAATTATTTATTGTTAGGTAATATTCAAACGAACAAACTTGAATCTCTTTCAGTCAATACAAGAGCACATGTCTGGTGATCAATACCATATATCTATAAGGCAGCCTTATGAAACTGAATACAAACTTCGCATAAGTAAGCAATTAAAACTGGTGTCTCATAGCGTAGGCAGTTTTGATATAAATGTGCTTGAAAATCCTGTTTCTGATGAAAGGGAAATGTTACAGCAAGATTCTAATGAAATATTTCAGAATATGGAAGTTAGAGATTCTGATATACATGAAACAACGGACTTACTACTTCTCATAACATATTTATCTGGATATTGTTCTCATATTATTCATAAGAGCATTGAATGTTTTGAGTGTCGTAAAAAAATAATAACTAAAAGAACTGAGTGTTGATGTAGATTTAGACTGCAGTTTTATAAAAATATGTGATAGAGGTGGTTTACTTTAGCCATCAGAATTTGTGACCAATATTGTACTTCATATTTACATTGTAACATCAAAATTAATTTCTGAAGATTATAGGCATGAATTTTTAAAAGTTTTAAATAAACGTAACTTACTAATTAATGTAATAAAAGACTTTCTATTTTCTAAGGACCTGTGGGATTTCGCAGTTTTCAATTGTGGCTATCCGTTTGAGGGAATAATTATTAAAGTTATGAGGTCGTCTACTAATACTCTTTTTAATAATTATTGTAAACTTAAAAATGATATTTATCAAGGAAAATCAAAAATAAACGGAAGAGAATCTATCAAGCCTGAAAGTAAAAGGAAATTAAAAATACTAACAATCACTAATTTAGATTACAACTCTTCAAAAAAATTTAAATAAGCCTTTCATGAATTGTGCATTGTAAATAACAATACTCTTTTTATTTCATGTGCATAACCGCTTTTACTTTTTATGTATTTAAGTTAGATTTAATTTTAAAAAAAAACTATATAATTTAGAAAGTATACACGTAAGTTATTTTTAAAGTTTTTTAATTATTTTGTGTTTTGTAATATGATTATTTAGTAAATTTATTGGGGAAAATATATCTGTAGCAATTTACTTATCATCTAAAGAAAAACAATTTGGTATTAAAAAAAGGTTCTTATATACATTTTTTTTAAATTTTAATTTCCATGCAAATGTTTATTGAAATATGTTAACTTTGCTGTCTTTGTACTTTAAAATCATAATTGTTTTCTTTTATTACTCTGTTTAAAAATTCTCTATAATGTCATAAAATTTTCTTTTTCATGTATCTCTTACCAATTTTTTATTGAAATTTGAAGTATAATGTATTTTATAAATTATTGGCAAATAAATTATTTGCAATAATTTATTTGCAAATTATTTGTAATAAATTATTTGCAAAATAAAAATATTTCTGTGAAAAATTGTGCGCGTTCCTTCATTTTATATATAATTATTTACAAAAAAAAATTGTTTTGTAAAAAATTTAATTAAAAACCTTTGTTTTCTTTGAAATTATTCTTTAAAAATGATGAATTTAATGTTTTAGGGAGATTGGGAAAATAAAAATGTTTCTTTCACAATAGAAAAAAAACCTGTATATAGGGAACACTTTCTGTTTCTAATAAGTATTGGAAAATATAATTAATATTTAAAAAGTAATATATACATTATAAGAAATAAGATTATAATATAAAAAGTATTTGTGACCACTTTATCTTTTATAATTACATATATTTGAATAATAAAATTTTTAAACGTTTTTACACGCAGTTAAAATCTCTAAAACTACAATTCAAATTTGTATTTTAATGAAGTAATTTTGCCTTTTATAGTATTTTAACTTAGAAAAAAGTAAACTTTGCTTATTAAAAGGAATAGGAAAAAGATAAAAACATTTGAGATTTAGAAAACTAAATATTTAACAATAATGAAATCATTAAACAATTTTCTAATTCCGCAGTAAATGAGCGCCGAAAGTAAAACTTCTGCATTTCCGAAACAGTTCTCTCCCTTCTTGTGATGACTCATGATTCCAGTCAGCAGGCCTTCTTATTCTCGGAGGTCATGGCATTGGGCATCTCCTGAAAGTAAGAGAATATTACCGGCTAGAGCACATTATTCACTTAACGTTCGGCTGTCATAGTGCTGTGAATATGAACTAGAGGTGATGTTGGAATGTGGAATCATGCGGAATAGTGCCCTAAGCCATGGTGCCCCTTTGCTGTGCTTTGGGTTGTTTCATATTTCCTGCATGATTACATCTGTCTCCTAGTCGACGCCACACTTGTACGCGGTGACTATCACTGAAAAAACAGAAGCGTAACTCATCTGAGAAGACGATCCTGTACCACTCCATCGTCCACACTGCTTTAGTCATGCACCATTCCAGACGTTGGCGTCTATGCTGTAGAGTCAATGTCAAACTTCTTAAGGACAATATGAACACTAGCCACTAGAAACTAGTCGACGGCAAATGGATCTGCTTGATATGGGAGCATCCAGGGTGTTTTGCACATACTGCAGAATTTCGGGAGACGTGCCTTGCGGGGCTGCTAGTTCCTCCCGTAAAACGCGTCTATTCACGCGTAATTACGTCACTCTGGCTGCACCGGCAAACCGTAAATGTTCCCCAGTTCCTTGTTTCAACCATCTTCTCCACATCCGGGACACTATGGACGCGTCCAGGTGTCTGTCAGCTACGATTTTCTGTAAGGACCAACATGCCGTTAGTAAACTCGTCTGTCTGCTGGAAACTCCGTCGATGATGGCCTGGTGGTCTCTGCAATTACAAATGACACAAGCAAACTTTCAACGATTATTTCCCAAGCAGCAGTAACAGAGTGAATAGTGTTCACTACCGGTTCTTCACCTATGTCCTTATATTTTCTCCTGTGTGCGCTGGAAAGCTGCATTTGACTAAGCATATACATCACATCATTTTACTAAGCGTATACACTAAAGTCGCATAGTTTTCTAACCACTCCTTGGTGTTACATTTTTAATGTATTACATTGAATACATACTTTAAATTTATTAATATTTATTCATTTGTTAAGCATGTTTACTATCCCAGAAAATTCACAAACTGCTAAGTGATAATTTCCTAGAATTCCACGTTGCAATAACGTTGGGAAAGATTTAATGCTTAGTTCTGACTAAAATTAACAAACTGATGAAATTTTTCTCACATTATTTTCTACCGTACGTGGTTATAAAGCTATTGAAAAAACTTACAATTTAGAAATATCAACAAAAATGGAAATGGGAATACATTGAAAAGGTATGAAATTAATTTCGTAAATTATCATCTATAATTTTTTCTCATTCTAGATAATTATAAGTTTGTGACAGTGTAAAGTGCACAATGTTTTCTATAGTTTTAAATGAGAACTCTGAAATTAATTGTTCAAACTGACTTATAAAAATTAATCTAAGAGAAAACCTCTCAATAAAAACTGTGAAACAGTCAAATATGTGAAATTTGTTCTCCAAAGAATATTGGGATTTAAGAAAACTTCTTAGAGGCAGTCAGGAAAGAGATCTAAAAGGTGCTTTTTTATTTTTAAAATGAATAAATGATCAGAATATTGGAAAAACTCTGTTTTTTCACTTGCCAAATTTGATAACTTGCCAAAAGTTTAAATTTATTGCTTATGAAATCATCCAGAATACCATAAAGCAGAGAAAAAGGAAATGTATTTTAAATGAAATATATCTTTCTTCCAACATCCATTTAATAAACGTATTTTTCACCTTATTAATTCGATGCATATTGAAAAAAATTCTAAAACCAAAACTAGAAAATTTAATTTCTTAGAAAATGTATAGAAAATAGAAATTTAGTGAGTACTTTAAAGTGATTGATATTATATATATATATATATATATATATATATATATGTATGTATATATTCTTGTAAACTTTTCTAAACTCTTTCATAATATTACACATTTCAAACAATATTTTTAAATACTTTTTAGAAATATCACAAATTTAAAACTGTTTTAATATGTTGTACTATATAATATTTTTGTAAGAATTCCAAACTGTAAGATTTTACAAGGTATCAGTGATTTAAAATTGAATATTTTATCTCAATAACGTAAAAACAAAATAATTAATAAAAAAAATCATGTACAAGTGTTCTTAATTCTGAATAATATAATTTTGTAATTTTAAATTGAAAATATAAAAGTTCTACATAGAGTGTAACGCGTTCTTAATATTCAGAAAAATACCCAATTTTCATTTACTCTTAGAAACATATCAGTTTACATTAGATCAACATTAATAGTATTAATAAAATTACTTTACAGAAGTTATGAAAAAAAAATCAGCTATGCCATACATTTTGGAACAAATTTTCAAATTTCAGTGGTGCAACATTAAAAAAAATCAATATCGAGAGATTTACCTAAGCTAGTTTTCATTTTTTTTCTTGTAATACAGATCCTTCGCACAAATAGGCTTAAAGAAAACACAAAGGAAGTTTTGTCAGTGATGATGTGTATTTACATAAAATTCTGCATTACAATTCATTTTAAATATTTTAAAAAGATAATTATGTTCACTAACATAATGTTAATTTCCAAATAAATTAGATTCAAAACATACTTTTTCTAATTCACGTTAAGTAACAATTTGTTTAATGCATAAACAAAGTATAATAGAGATGAAAAATACATTAAACTCTTGATGACAATTTTTCGATAACATGTAACGCAAAAATATCAGAAAACACTAATCCTCAATAAAAGCTTCGTTCCTGATTCAATATTTGAAAACAAATTTTATTATTAGAATTCAAGGCCCATTGAGATCTTAAGGAATATCTGAATTGTAATATGAACAGAAAAAAGTTATTTAAAAAGTAAAAATTATATATTTTTAACATTTTTATGACAAATTTCTTCAATAGTGCCAGAATTTAAAATGTTGATTGGTAATAAAGGAATATGGTTTTACTTTAGTAAATGAATAATCGAAATGTTTTTTCTTAATGCCTAAAGACTAACTATTAATAGAAAACTAAAATTCTTCAATGAAAAGAAATTATTGATAGTTCTTAAAGAAATACAGGATATTCATGCAGATAAAATTTTCTTGAATCAAAAATATTTCAAGGAGAATATTTTGAATTATATATATATATATATATATATATATATATATATATATGCGTTTGGGAAAGCAGCATTTTTTAGCATAATAGCAAACTGTTTCATTAAATATGTTTTCATACCACATTTAACCACTTTTACATTAGTTGTTTCTATCAAAAAATGTATTCAATATTGATTACGAAATTTACTTATATGGGAAAGCAAAAACAAAAAATTAAATTACTTGGGTTATAACTTTTTTGTGTAAAATTTGTTAGTTTATATAATTAAAAGCAACATGAAAAGATATTTCTGTCTCATGAAATATGAATTCATTTGTGAACGTTCCTAATTACTTGTTAGTATTCAAGCAAATATCATTCCGTAAATTTGAAGGAAACGTTCTAATTCAACATGCAACTTCACTATATTATTATTATTTGCTGAATATTAATTTAAGCAAACTGAAGTATTAACACTAGCAAATGCTTGTTGGCTAAGCACTTTCTTTTTTACCCAGACTTGCTTATGATTATTGCAAAAACATAATAAAGATGTAAGAGTATTTCATGAAATAGTTAATATTTTAATTATTTACAATATTTATTTATAAATTTTCATTCACGCAGATTCCTGCAAATGCTAAGAAATATGTTGTATCAAGTTCATGTATGCTTCAGCTAATCTATATTTGTGAAAAGTAATATTGAAGCAGTGACTCATAAAATATGATTTAAGGGTATATTTCTTATGTATTAAAAATATATAAAACTATTTTAGTCAATTATTTAGTGCTTATTATTTTTAAGTAAATATTTAATGTGACTAATAAACATAATGTCTTATAATTGTGATTTTGGGGAATAATGGGTTTTATTAGACAGCTGAAGTGCATTACAATATCTTAGAATTTGTTTCAACACAAATGATGAATACTGTGTATCTAAATTTTAGACCCACGGCATTCAGCTCCAATGAATCCCATCACATGTTATATTAGTGGTAATGAAGTCCATTATAAATTGGCTAAAGAGAGTAGTGAGAATGAAACTGGTTCTCCGCTTACTTGTCAAGAATTGTACTCAAATGGAGAAGACTTAAGCTCAAATTAATATGATGGGATTCACTGGCATTCTGGTAGAAATGAAGTGTGTGACCATGACTTACCCAAACTGCTCTGTCTAGATCTTAAGTGTCTTTCATTTGATTGGAGGCTGAAAAATCTGCAAAACTCATAAAAAAATGCTGTGACCATCCAGCCTTAGCAAATCACATTGTAGGTTCATGGGCTTTCTGAGAAGATTTAATATCTAATCCTTTTATTATTATAGATTTCTTAGCGGTCATTAACCTTCTATGGAGTTTATCTGACATATTTCAGATATTTCGAATATAAGCAACATTTGGAAAGTAAATAATAGTTGTACGAATGTATAAATAATTATTAAAAAAATAATAATGCATTTTAAATGTAATTGTATTTCAAAATGAAGAAAATTGTTAGAATTATAATATTTTAAATTAATGCTGATGCAGAAAATGTTAGAAATGTGAAAAGACTTGAAAGTAAGATCTTGAATGAAACTAATAATAAATAAAAAAGGATAATTAAGATGAATTATAGGTGAAAGTTTAC
The DNA here is from genome assembly GCA_030067965.1 of Latrodectus elegans. NCBI lineage: Eukaryota > Metazoa > Arthropoda > Arachnida > Araneae > Theridiidae > Latrodectus > Latrodectus elegans. The sequence continues at coordinate 66,377,679 of CM057809.1, forward strand.
TTTAACATATGATTTATTTTTAATTTATAAATGACTACGAAGTAATTCTTTTTTTATTTTAAAGGTATATGAAAACCTAATTTACCCTTAAGAAAATTATATAAACAAAAATTACCTAATATTCAAAATTTCATATAACAAAATTTAACATTTTAATGTTAATCAAATTTATTGCTTATAATTATGGACTAGTGTATCATGACTTGAAGATTAATAAATTTTAATTTTATCGTTTATTGCTATTAATTATTTAACTTCTGTCAGTTAGACTAAATTTTGATTTAAATTCTAATTGATTAACTCCCTTTTATGGATTTAATAAATTTCATTCGAAAATAATTTTATAAAACTTAAAAATTAAATATGCTTTCAGAAAGAAAAATCACAAATTTTGCATTGATTAAACTTTACATGGACAAAAATATGCACTTACAGGAAATGTATGTATTAAGGTAATCATGTATTATAATGTAAAAAACACGTGCTATAATTGTTTTGGTGTTAAATATTAGAATAACATTTAAGTACTTATTAAACAATGTTACAATTTTAAAAAGGAAATGTGTTTGCTTAAAAGCGTGGTTAGAAATTAAGCTTCACTTTCACATAATATTTATTTATTACAAATACCCAGAAATTTGGCTATTGCTCCATTATCTCTCTTGCTTTCCAATAATTCTGAACTCCACTGTTAAAAAACACAAGAGCAGAGCACGAGTCGAGATGAGTATCATCAAAAATTTAATTTTGTCTACACAGATTACATTTGGGAGTGTCACAAAGTCCAACCCTATGCAAATATGCGGGCATACTTTCATAATATAGATATAAAAGCAGATGATTTATAAGCAAATAATGTTTACACTCTTTCCCAATTTTTGTTTAAGGTATGTAAAAGTCATTATTAAAAATCTGTTTTTCTTAAAAATAATATTTCCCATAAAATTAACCCCACATACACAAAACTTAATTAAAAAATATCCTTCTACAATCATTTCATTAAATTAATTTTTTTTTATTATTTTTCTATTCATCGAATCCTTTGAATGTATTTGATAATTATTTGATAATAGAATTTGAATTTCTAATTTACTGTTACGTGTTTCAGTGTAAATTTCATGATTCATAACTTCGAGTAGTTCATCATTAATACAAAAGTGTTGTAAATATTCAATAAGAATATCCTATTTTCACAAATTTTTTTAAAAAATTTGTACGTTATGATAAGCACAATCAGGGGATTATTTATAACAGTGAGTTTTAGCAGAGACATTTATTTAATGCTTATATTTTCCAAAACTATAAAAATTGTGAATTTTTATTAGTCTATTTGAATTTATATCATATATTTTTTAGATGAAAACTTATAACATAATTTAAAAAGCAATAACTTATGTTATTTATTCTACTGTTACAAGAATAATATAATATTAAACAGTTTATATAGTTATCTAATTTTCAGATAAATTTTGATTTCCAATGTTGAAGTTCCTAATTAAAAAAACATTCACCACAAATAATATGTACTTGTAATTAACTTTAAAATTAACCATATCTTTTATTTTAAATGAATAGTTATGGTTAAAGGCATTGATTTTAATATTAAAATTGTAGAAGCGACTATACGAAAGGAATCAATTAACAGTATTGTTTATTAATATCATGTGTGTTCTTCCAATGTATTTTTCCATGGAAGGTTCAAATTTGGATGAAATATTCAGTGATGTACAGCAATAATAGATAATATCTGTCTATAGAAATTTTAAAAAGCAATGAAGCACAAGTAATTATTAAAAAGTAAAGCAGTGTTCAATGCTAACTTGTAACTAATAATACATTTAGTAAGTTTAATTGTTGGTAAAAGAAGACAAATCTTCCCCTGCAAAGAAATTCTTAGCACTAAAAACATTATATAAAAACATATGCGAATAATTGTTACGTTGCATAACAGCTTTGAAAACCTTAAAGTTTCCTATGGAATTTTGAAAATATTTATACAGATAAAAATAATAAATGTAAATATTTATTCATAATTTTATTTACTTTGAAGAAACTTAGTGGTAGACTTAAAAGAAAAAGTCTATTTTAGAGATTTCTATGACGTGATAAGTCAAACATATAATGGAAAAATTCTCAATTGTATTTGCTGTTTTTACAAGAAAAAAAAATAATAGTTCAAATGTAGCAAAATAGATTTTTGTCCTTAAGAACATATACATCAAGGAATAATCACTTATTTCGTTTCTAATGATGAGCTCACCAATGGTAGAGTGGTTAGCGTCCCTCTGTTCGAAGAAGTAGCTCACGGTCTCAAATCCTGATTCGGACATTGATTTGAATTTCTTTCTCTCCGTGTGTTTCTCTATTTTTTTCACTTCCGAGGCAACGATGGCACACCCACTTGGTGCCCCACTGTTTAAGTTACTATCACCTTCGCCCCTTGAACCACTGAATAAATTAAATTCTAAGATCTCAGAAAAAAAATCAATGATCAAAATTAATAAAAAGCAGTACAGAAATCAGTATATTAACATAAAATGATTGATATTGATTTACTAAGTTATTAGGTTCTTGGCTTCAAATCCAATGCATTCTGAATATACTAAACTGTATACTTGAATACATGTGATAGCAACCCAAATAGGGCATCGATTGTTAATTTTGAAATTTTACAATGAATGGTTAGAAAATTACAGAGTAATAATCCGCAGCTTTCAAATATAATAGATTGAATGCTGTGAAATCACAATACACTGCTGACCACCCAAACTGCAACACCGTGAAAGACAAGAGATATCATAATAAAATTTATTTTGTAGATGACATGTTGAACAAATATCAAATGATACAATTTATAAACTTCTGTGAAGTGTGGTTTCTGCCAATATCAATAGCCAGAGTAGCCGTTATTGAGGGAGATCACAACTGCGCAGGCTTTTGATATAGAATGAAAGAGATTTTGCATGTGTTCTTTTGGTACATCAGGTCAAGCATCTTCCACACGTTGCCAAAGTTGATCTGTTGTAGAAGCTGGGGATGTAATCTGCGTCAATCGTTGAGAAACCATGGACCACATGTTTTCTATCGACAAAAAATCCGGAGAGCGAGTCGGCCAGGAAAGCAATTCAATCTGGCGATGGAGGAAGATCCCTTGTACAATGCGTGCTAGGTGTGGTCATGCATTATCCTGTTGAAATATGGCTGTGGACAAGACCAGAAGGACAACTGTCTCCAATACCTCGGAGATGTAGCACTGACTGTTTAAAGTACCTGCAATGCGTACTACATGAGTACGAGAGTGATATTCATTACCATCCCATACCATAATACACGATGCAGGACCTGTGCGGTGGTTCATAACGCAACTGTTCAGCAGCCTCTCTCCATGTGTCTCCAGAATCAAATGTGACCATCGTGGTGTTGCAGATAAAAGGGTGACTCGTCAGTAAACAAATCATTCCACTCTGCAGTTTACACCCTTCTTTAATTACAGCATTGACGGTGGAGACATCTGGGGTTCTGCGCTAAGGATAAACAAAGCAATGGACTTCTTTTGGACAGACCACTTTGCTGTAAACGGCGACGAATGGTACGTCCAAACACTGGATAATGCGTTACAGACTGAATGTGCTCTGTTATGATTCGTGATGTGGCTGAGCGATCCATCACTGCCATGCACACAATTTGCCTGTCATCACGTGAACGGGTGCACTAAGGTGGATGCGAATGAACACGTCAGTCCGTCGTACCCTCCTGCAACCAATGATCATATATCCGCATTACGGTTGTTTGGTTTCGTCCAATACGACTACCGATTACCCTGAAAGATAATCCAGAATTTCGGTATAACAGTATCGTTCCTCTGTTGAACTTGGATATTTGATCAAAAAATAATCGCTCTTTTCTACGAAGAATAATTGATTGTTTTTTTCTTTGAAAAAAAACACAAAAAAACACAATTGTCAAACTTAAATACGTCAGAATCACCAAGCCTTAAATATTTCATGCTATTTGCATGCTTCCTTTTGGGTTAAATATAAATTACATTGGAAAATTTTATTTTTACTTAGATGTGCAAATTTTAATTAATTCCTCTCTAAATTATGCTTTTGCATTTGACTATTGCGAAACAATAATACACGCATTTGTACTTTTATTAAAATTGAGATGAAATATTTTAATACCTTGTAACGTGATTACTATAATTTTTAATCATTTTAAAACGTAAGTTTAATATCATTTATTTGTTCTTTATCAATATTTTATTTATTTCTTCTGCAAAACGAAGATTAATTAATTTTAAAGTTGCTCAAATATCCCACAAATTATATAGAAAACAAAAATTTACAAAATCACGCAGTCAACACTTCGTTTAACTAAGCGTTGAAAAGCCTGTTTAATATAAACTGAATGACAGTTTTATTACTTAAAATGTCAAAACTTCAGTGCATTAAATTTTACACCAGAACTAGAAGAGATTATTAATAAATTTTGATATTCAGATAAAGTATTCCTAATATCATTTCTATATCATTATTTCATCGGCATTAAATTCATTGTGAAATATTCAGAATTAAAAATGTCGCAAATATTTAAAATGGAGTTCTAAAAGTCTTATAAAATAGTTATTTGATTAATTATTTGTTTATTCTTTTAGATTTTTAGAAACTTTTTATTTAACAAATTCTTTTTTGTTTTTAATTTTTTTATAAAGGAAAGTAATATGCAAAGGAAATTCTGATTATATGTCTGTCTAACTTATGTTTAATATACCTGTTCAGGATTAGTTTAATGGATACAATGTATTAATACTTATTTTTTACAAGTTTTTATTTTTCACCATTATCAATTGAAGACAATGGACATCTGTATGTGCCATGTATATAGTAGTTTGTCTTTGAAAGCAAACTTAATGAATGCAATTAATAAATGAAAAATTGTTTAAGTAAATGTTACTGGAATTTTTTAATATTTTATCCTTATAAGAGAAAAACCAAATATAAGAATAATTTTTACTTCCAAGCTGTATTTATGTACTACAAGGGAGAAATCTTCAAACAATTATTTTGCAGAAATGCATAAAAAATCTCTAAAGTGTATTATATCTTTTTGTCTTACAATGGCAGTAATCAGTCCCGGTAGCTCTGCTACTAAAAAGATAGTTCCACTACTAAATAATCACATTCTGGCAGACATAAGTCACAAACACATATAAACACCAAACTTTTAGATTAAAGCAGCATTTGACTGCAGGAAAATTTACAAATGCAAGCATGGTTCTTAAAATTTGCGATGTTGTTTGAAATATTAAATCTTGACTTAACACGTATTATCATAATGGCATCAAGTGTTTCTGAACTATAAAAAAGATTTCTGTATAAAAAAATGATGAAATAATCCTTTAAGTTAGCTAAGCACGTAAGGTAGCCAATATACTGTGATCAGTTGTAATTTACAAAATTAGCAAACCAAGTGAATTCCCTAGCTTGGCTGAATTTGTTAACAATGCTGATCAAGAGAGGAGGAAAAGTTTTAACTTACTCTAGTCTTTCCACTGATACTCATTCTGTATTTATCTTACATACTCTTGTTAAAAAAAAAGTATTTCTGGAGCATTCTGTAAAAAAAGAGAATAAAAATTACTTTAGGAATTTCTTTTCAAATCATTTAGCTGTTAATTTTTTATGAATACAGTTAAGTTGTCATTGAGTATTAAAAATGGGTCTTCAGATAAAATCTTATTATAAGAAGTAGATCAAAATTTCATATAAAAGCAATGATTAAAATACTTTTTGTTGCTCTCTCAAACACGAGAACTATTTACTTTTCCAATTTAAACTAAATTTGTACTAATCATTACATTCTATTGTGTTCTAATGAGCTGTTGAGCAATCTTTGATATTGATTTTACTCTTGTTTAGAGATACAATAGATAAAATTTCTATTTTTAGAGTGAGATAATCTTTATTTTTAAGTATTTTGTTGTTGTAAAGCATCATATTTTTAACAATGCAAGTCAGGCGTTTATCTTTTAACTTTTATAGAGACATTTCAGACAAGAATAATTATGATCATGCCCTCTGACATTTGAGAAAATTATGATTACAAGCTTGGGAAACAAAAACCATTTGCACTAAGACATCCAATATTCCAAAACGTTTGCGACAGTAAACTTTGCAGTACTATTTCTTGTGTAAAAAAAAGTAGAAATTAAGAGATAATGGTGTAAAAAGTTAAGGGATAGTTTTCCTCATTTAAGGATGAAAAGTAACTGTCTTATAAGTCAATATGTAAAAATTATCAATGAAATATATATATATATATATATATATATATATATATATATATATATATATATATATATATATATATATATATATATATATATATATATATAACTAAATTTTAATTCAGTTTTAATAGAATATTACGAAACAACTCCAGATTAATTGTAAGGCAAAATAAGAAATATTTAAACACATCCTATGAACATTAATAAAATTTCTTATAATTATTTACGATCAACAAGTTAAATTTAAAAATGTAATTTCATATAAATAGCTTCCAAATTATAAATTTTTTAAATACATAAAACCAAATTATGTTTCACACAATTTTTATGAGCCTCTACCTCATGTCAAAGTATGAAAATTGGAAAACAATTTCATCATTATTGCAACAAAAATATAACATACGAATATGAAGTTAAATTTTAGGAAAAATTGTAAAAGAATTTTTAAGCAAATTTGAAAAACATAGACATCATAGTTTTAAAATTTGAATCTAATGAGAAACATAGTTATCATAATGTTTAGTTAGCTAATAAATAAAAACTAACCATGTCTTACATTTACAGAGTTTTCTAAAACAATTTTAGAGAAATCACAGTTTTTAATCAATAAGTAAAATTCTCAATTGTATATAGTTTTTACATTTAATTACAATGTAATTTAATTTCCTTTCAGTTAAGTTTATGCACAAAATAAAGTGTATGTAATTTGTGAATTTGACGAATTCATGCTCCCTTTTGTTTTCAGAATACTTATAATGGAATAACATTTCCGGATAATTAATTTTATGAGTAAGAATTGAAATATTTTAGAAAATTTCATGTTTTATTTCAGAAAACATCCTCGTCATTCTAGCAAAAAATGTTTTATTCGTGGAAAATTATCTTATCACTGAAAAAGATATATTTAATTATTATTTGATGATAAAATAATTTTTAACAACACTTTGCACAAGTGATGCATAATATAAAAACTAACTATAGATATTTATCTTAAAAATTAGGTGAGTGCTTAGGTTATCTTACAAATTAATAATTCAAAATACTAAATCAAAAAACCTTTACTGATATTTTCCCATAAAATTTCTATATTATGTACTTTCTAGCATTTTTTACGATCTTCGATCTTTTGTTTTCTGAAACAGAAGTCCTTTTTCATATAGCTTTGCAAGGAGCTTTCTTTTAGGTATGCATCTGAACTCTCAACAACGGAGATAACCTCAATGAATTACTTGATTAAAGATTAATTATTTAGAAATGAGAGACTTTAGTTGCAGAATTCGAAGCTTCTCTTCTAGATCTTCATCAAGAGAAGTGGTCTCCCAGTATCTTTTTACGACGCTGTAAATTCACAGTATTGAAATTAATGCGCTCTTCATCCTCTACAGACAAGGTGATTATGTTTACCTAAATAGACCGGGAAGAATATAGTTGGCTGAACTATAATCTTTTACATATACTACGATATTTAGCTATTATAATATCACAGACAAATATTCAGTTAAGTAATATATTTTGATAAATGGTCATATTTCTTAAAGGTTTAAAGGAGAAACATTTTTAATTATTTTAAAAATTCGCTTAATAAATAAAAACAAATTGGGTGAGATATTTATTGGAATGCAAGATTTAAAATGTAATATTAATTAGATGTTATGATTTTCATGTAATTATTTACATTTGAAGACTAATGCCATAAAATATAATAAATGATTTTTCTGCATCCGCTGAATTACATATAAATATTTAAATTGTTTCTAGAGATCTTCCAATAAAACAAAAGTTGTTCATTTAAAAATTCTCAAATATTTCTAAGAAAGGGGCAAATTGTTTTCTGGTTCAAGTTCAATGTTTATTGGTTGGATAAATGCGTTACATAAGCCAATCAAAATTTTATTATTTTATTGTTCCATTAAACTGTTCTAAAACTTTATGTTTCGATATTATATCCCATTAGTCTCAATCTAAGTGTAAAATTTCTTAATATTATAATTTTTCTTCAGATTTTAATTTTATTACTCCTAAGAGAAATATTTAGCATTTAGGTCAATAATGTTATGTTAAAATATATAATTATTATCTCTTCTATTTATATAAATAAATCTAAACATTTAATTTTCATTTTACTAATTTCAGTACTCTTCGAGAGAGCAATAATAGTTATTTCAAACATAAACTCTCATTCCTATTTGTTTAACTTTTAAATTTCAATTTCCTTGTACATTTTTTAAATAATTTATTCTTATTTTATAATTGATTTATTTCAAATATTATTCATCAGTTTTTCTTACACATGAAATTTTCCTAAGCATAAATGAATAAACAAATAGTGTATAAAATATTTATCAATCTTGTATAAAATATTTATCAATCAATAAAACTTATAAAATATATTGCAATGCTAAAATAATTTCAAAGAGGAAATCACTGCATTAAAATGCGATTAGAAAACATATGTAATTAAGGAATTTTATATGAGTTTATATATAGAATAATAAAAATGATTACTTATAACTAATTTTATATCATAAATTGCTTAAACTTAAGATATGGTAAATTAAAATCAAATGCTTTCGAAATATAATTCTTCAGAAATAAAGTTAATTCTTTTTTTCTAAACCATAAATTTATATTAATTTTTAATGTGTAAATTTATGTGTAAATATATATTATGAAATAATATGAATTTACAACATACATTTATATTCAATATACAAGGGCTGTGAAAAATGTTAACAGTTGTAAAAATATAATTTCTTTTATTAATATGCCATTGGAGCCTTCTTTTGTATAAATTATGGCTTGTATCTGATGTGGAATTATCAAGTAACAATCATGTTCGAAATTAAAAGAAATAAGCCCAATCTAATTGCAAAAATGATCCTAATTTAGAAAGTGTCCTTCGAGAAGGTAATAGTCTACGCAGATTGTTTTTCCAAAATACTCCCCGAAATTTCAATTATAATGAGATCAAAAAATTAAGGGAGCCACATGAGGTGCTATAATTCACTGTATAGTTCATAACAACTATCATTCAAGTTATTTTATAAGTGTAAATGTGGACATTATTATCTTGGAAGGCTGGTCATTTATCTGTTAAAACAGTTTGCATCATTGGATGAAATGGTAGACTAAAATATTAGCATAATCTTCTCTTGTATTGTGAGCATTGAGAACAACGAATGAGCGTGGTACCAACCACGGTGTGATATTACACTTCAGATCATCATTGAACTATCCTCATTGTTAACTGTAGGCTGAATACAATCAACTTGATAGGTTTATGGCGGCATCTTCCTAACATAAACACATTTATTTTTGGTAATAATGTGAACTATGATTCGTCTTACTGTATAACATTCTCTTATTGTTCTTGCGTCTAATTTTAAATCTCGTGACATCATAATGGTCACTTTAAGGGATCACATATGTAATCAGGGGTTTACGTAATATCTGCTCCTTTGCGAATGTTTACCCTATGCGGTTCACGATTAATTGTTTTTGATAAAATTCTCTGCCTCAGTTTTCAACTCCAATGTTATCTAAGATGCTGTTCTCGAAATTTTTTTAGCACAATCCACTTCAAAATTTTCCTGCTGCTGCCAATCAGCTTCACATTTTGAACAGTATTATGCTTTTTTGATGAAGGTTTACCATGCTTCAAATAGTCTGGTATAACTGTCAACAATATCATTCGACTTAAACCAAGAAGAGTTTCCCTTATCATTACTGAAGCTCCAGCAAGACTGAACACATCAATCTTGCCTCTTTCAAAGTCTGAGAGATCAGCCATAACACGCGTTTTTAACACATAATTACATATCGCATCAGACTTTTATCTTTGCAAAAGCAGACTGATATGTGTACTTTCTCATCCTCTTGAACTTGCCTCTCTTTATTGTTAGAAAGCAAAAGTATATGAGATTACTTTCGAATGCTGTTTTTTCACAAGTGTTCATATTGTTTTGTCCAACTCTTGTATGTGTGATTGATGTAAGTAATAAAACTGGAGATTTTGAAGATGATTAGAAAATATTTTAATGAATAGTATGAAATTTCATACACATAAATCGTAGATATTTGTTCTTATAAACACTAATTATTCCCGTAAACTTTATAAGGAAGTTACTCTATTTTCTAAAAATAAAATATGGTTATTTGTGATTAAATATTTTCGAAATTCATGTTGATATGGCTTATTTAACCTCAGAAATTTTTTTTTAATTTATGTAAAAAGTACAACTAATATAATAAAATACAATTGATACACAAGAAATACAATTCAAGCAAAAATATTAAGCAGCTTTAGGTGTAATGATAGTATGCATGGTTTTAAATATTAAAATTAATTTATAATTCAAATATCAAATTTATAAAGTGTTTCACAATATTTTGAAATATATAATGAATAAAGAATTGATAAACTTCGACTTTCGAGTGGAAATTAGAATGTTTTGTCAGTTTTAATTAATAAGCTATAAAAAATTCATTTCATATTGAATTATATTAAAGATATTTTATACAATGTTACCATTGCCTTATTTGAATCATGCATTGCTCTTTTGTTCTTTCTTCCAATTTATCTCAATGAGTAACTGGAAAATGCAAAAATTTAATAGAAAAAATATCTTAAAATTCTCTCGATATAACTTCATTTAGTTTTTACATTGGTGTTTCATTCTAGGACCATTATTGGTATATGTGGTCTAATTCAATTAAGGAAATTAATATGAAGCATCATTTAATGTCGTTGAAATGGGAGGAGATCTCACAAACTGGTAACGAAACTCTCAGATAGCTAACCAATACATTCGAGACTCTCTTATAAACTGGTTCAGAATTACATTATTTCCTAAATTTACCACCATGTCATAGGGGCAGGATTAGTCTTAAGTTCCATCCTTTTCTTTATTAAACATCAAGAAACATGCTACGCTTTTGCATTATTCTGCATGCACCTTATAACATCACCGCTATTTCTTACAAACCTCCAAGGTAATTCATGAATTTCAATGGAATTTAGCACCCTTTGCAGCTGTGAAAGTGATTGATTATTCCATGTTGGAACCCAAGAACTACGCAGTACCAAAGACAATCAATTAGATGTAATTCGGGATAATGTGGGAACTGCAAACGGAATTCATGAAGAACCATTAAGTCCTTCATGAAATATGCAAATTCTTAAAATAAATTAGAAACACCTGGTGAGAGTCCAGGTGGATTCGGAGAATTCCTTGCCTTTTCACCTTTTCTGATTTAAATCAGAGGAGTGGCCAGAAATATGAGAGTTAAGAGTGACCTTAGAAGAAGGGTTACTGCAGTTCCAGATGTTGGGGGAAAGATTATATATAAATAGCAGAGCCTTGTGGGGGCTGAGATATCTTTGACCTACGTGTAGTTTCTTTGAGATTGCTCTCGAATGAATCCTGGAGCGAACAAGTCTAAGTGACCGAAAGAGAAGAGTGAACGGCATTTAGCTCCTGATCACGGATACTGACGTGAAACCTCGAACTTAATACCCGAAAACTCCAGTACTCTCCGGAGAGGATCGTTGACATTATAGAGGGATTTTCCGAAACTGTTTCCCGAGTGCGGAATTTAGGAGTCTGGTTCCTAGTAACTGCGAAAAGTTTTCCTCTACCAAAAGCGCATCGAACATTCTGTAATTTGAAGAATTTATCAATTTTCCTGGGGCCTACAATTTATGATGTAAATCTGTAATCTACAATTTATCCTGTAAATTTGTAAATAAATATTTAGTCAAGAATATTAAATTACGTGAGCCTGTTTCCTTAGCGACCTTTGTCTACTTAGGCTTTGTACGCTATAACGTATATAATGTAGATAATGGAAGCTTTATAGGTTTCTGTCTTCTGGGACACAAGACTCCTTATCTTTAAAACATTACTCCGATAGGTTTGTATAGTGGTTATTCTGATGGAAGAAACAAAGGACAGTATATTTTGCTTATTTTTAAGAAAAAGAGGACTGTTGTTTTTCTTGTTTAAAAAATAATTATAAATTCTTAGAAACATGTACATAAAAATTGATTGAGTGTGTGGTTTAATATTCTGTTATTATAAATTCTTGCAATATTTTTGGCAAAATTGCTATTAAATAATAAATTTGTGTTGTTCTGTCTTTAATGGAAATAAAAATAAGAGAAATTCTTTGTTAAATTTCTATACTTTGGTGAACATAATCACTTTAATTCTGCGAACGAAATATTTTAAATTCATGCAATAAACCACCTACACTCATATTTCTTCCTATTACTCTGCAGAATCATGTATATTATCCAATATTTCTGAACTATATATATTTCATAACAAGTTTATCAATATACAAGTAGCTGAAATAAATAGTGTACTTAAATTAGATTAAATTTTAATTTTCAGTTTGCAATTTTATAAATGAAATGAATAGCAAAATAAATTGCAATTTCAAATTATTGGATTTTCTTAAAAAATGCAATTAGAGTTCTTAATATATATGAGAAATTTAAATCAAGGAATAGCTATTCTAAACACAAAAATATGTTTAAAAAGATACATATAAGATTGTTCTGAATAGGATACATGTTTGTATGTCCAATTGGTTAAATCTATTTTTAAACATTGAACTAAATTTTTATAATAAACGTCAATTCTCTAGTGATTGATTAATTTTCTATATCATTAATAAAACATCAAGAATATAAAATTATATTTCCTAAAGTTCCTTCAAAATTGCGAGTGTCTGAAATTCTTTTTCATATTTTTAGAAAAAATAGTAGTTTAAATGTAGTAGTTTGTTTTTTCTTCCCTTTCTTTCCTTTTAATTCCAGTTTATTTTCTTCTGCCAGAAAGTAAAATTCCAGTATAACAGCTGGTTTTTCAATATGAAAAAAATGTTTTTAATGTTTTAATATACATACATATACATACATACATATATATATATATATATATATATATATATATATATATATATATATATATATATATATATATATATATATATATATAGAGAGAGAGAGAGAGAGAGAGATCAGATATTTTTCTCACCGTTTTGATAAAACTATTATAAAATAGTTGTTTTTTACTATGAACCCAAAGATAGATGGACTATTTTTGTCTAAGTTGTAGTTTGATGGAAACTTTCTGCATATAAATTGAGTTTTATGTTAAGATATGCTTTATTCCGGTCAATAATGAGGTCTGCGGCTTTCACTTGTTTATTTTTATGCAAATCGTTTCCTTTCAAAATTCAGAAAACTGTCAGAAGTTGGTGAATTCTCCTAACCAACGTGCTACTGTACATGAGGTGATATTTTTCGATAGAATTCAAGAGTTCAGCTATTTTAATGAAATATTTAGTCGAATTAGTATGCAATTAATTAAAAGTTAGAAAGGGGACATGGATAAGGAAAAAGACCTGTTTTGCAATTTCAGTAATTAAAATCAATTTTTAATCAGAAATTTTGAATAGTTTAGTCACATGAAAGTAAAAAATAATGTCATTAAAATGTAAATGAAAATTTTGCTCCTAATTATGTAGAGCATTTTATGATTAATTATAGATATTATTTTCCTGCTATATTAATAAAGCAATCTCTCTCTCTTAAACGAAAAGAGGAATTAATTTTTAAAAATATTGAATAGTAAAAATATTTAATGCTTAATGTATTTTTGAAAAAAAGAAAAAAAAAATTGCATTACCAGCAGAATGCATAGTCTTATGCATATTATTTTTCAATTAAATATTAGGATAAAACTAAAAAGCAAATTAGGGATATAGGTAGTAAGTTCAGCTTCAAGAAAAATGAATTTAGAATAATAATATAAGATAACATATAATTTAAAAATGTTCAATCAACATATGTTTTAAATATTCATGAGTGTTTTAATTTTTGCAGATCAGAATGTAAATTTCTATTATGCTTGCTTGATAGTGATAAGTTTTCAGAAATCAACATATTTGATAGTCTATATTTTGTGAGTCTTTTTCTGCGTTGTATGGATATTAAAATTAAAGTCTCTAATTTATTCAGAATGATAATTGGTATAGAAGTTTGTAACAATTGGAAAGCGCCATTTAGAACAGTTTTATTATCTTCGTAACGAAAATAATCTGAATTATCTCATTCCAAAAGAATCAATTTGATTACAACTTAATGCACTGAAAGTATCGCTTAAGTATATAAAAAGCAATAATATTTAACCCAAAACTGTATTTCAGTATCTAAAATATTAAATTTAAAATAAATACAAAACTAAATAATGACATTCCATAAAATTTTTATGAAATTTCGAAATTTTTTAATTTTATATTGAGTGAGCAAAATTTATATCCTTTTTTTTAGTAATATATTTAAATTTTTATATATCCTATATTTATGTTTAATATTTTGCCGTTAAATTGATATTTAAACTGGAAAAAAATTGATTGATATATAAAAATATTAATTTAGTTATTTTAGTGCAGTCTTTATTAAGATTTTAAATTTTAGTATTAAGCTATTTAAAACAGAAAAATCTTACATAACAATGAATATTATTAAAGTATACCATAATTTAATTCATAATGTTAAGCTTAAACAACTATTATACTTGATAATGAATGAGAAAGTTTATATTTGAGTGTAATATTATGTATTTGTATTACATAGTAAAAGTGTTATTTGGTTTTATTTTAATTATTTAAATTTTAAGAGGTTTGGTGAAACTGCTTACTGTGTAATTAACAAGATATTAAAACAATGAAACTACCAAAATAGTTTTGCTTCGCATATGTAACTTTTTATTCAATGCTTGGTCGTAGTCTGTTTTGTTCCATTATTTTCTCCCAAATGTATGATGCTAATTAATCTGTCTGTGTCTAGTCATATTATGGCTTCTTTTAATTTTTTTTTCCTTTATGGTATGACCACATTTATTACCATTGTTACTGTCATTATATTTCTTTGTTTTTTCTGTATTTTGATAGCATTTAATTATTTCGCGATTCACAAGAGTACGTCAGTCTTACTTCGTCTTATTAATTTACACTTTCAAATTGAATGCGTTTGATCTCATTTTCATACTTTTTCTAGCGCATAATAATTTACTCTTACAAGTGTTACATTACTATATTAAGAACAATAATTACACTAAAAATTTCAGATACAATATTATTTTTTTTATTTCGTGATATACGTAAAATATTCATGTATTCTAGAATAGATAGCATATCTTATTTTGTTAAATAATTTTGAGTATTATTTTGTAAAATAAATTCTTGTTGTTAAATACGTACACCATATATATATATATTTATAATATAGCATTTAAAAGGAATTTATCATCTTTTTATCAGCTCATTAACAGAGGAATCTCAACTTTTAAAATATGCTTATTACAGCATTCATTGTTGAAAAAGAAATATAAGGACTGAAAAATATAGAACATTTATTACCATATTTATTTCATTGTTTCTCAAAAAAAGCAACCAATGCAGTTAAAAATTATAACAAATTTATTTATTTTTAATGTCATATGGCTTATTAAATTTAGAACACTGAAGTTAAAAAACAATAAACTATAATATGGTAATGAAAAATATTCATTTTCTAATACACTAAAGTGATTTCAAAGTTTAATTATATATAAAATTAAATGAAATGAAATTTTTATGCTATATTATAAATATAATAACAATGCACATATGTTAATATTCAGTTCATAGAATTATGTTTTTATGAATTTAATTTTTTAGGACAATGTTGACTTTTTTGTATTTGATAGAAATTTTGTTTCATTTTAATATTTTAGAATTGGATTGTATAATAAAATCAAAAGTAAAATAACTAAAAATGAAAGTGTGATGTATAATCAAATTTTACACAACCAATTCAAAATCATATGTAATCAATAAAATTAATGAGTATATTTCTGTGAAGTTCTTACAAAGCTTCTGTAAAATTATGAATATGTCTTATTCGCATATATTCAGTCATTTATAAGCATTTATATGTTCCCATTTTCATAATAAAGTATATTTTTGAATGTTATCTTTAACTAAATAAAAATGCAATGTTTTACTTGTAAATGTACTTTTTAATTTTCTTTTTGCAATTTATAAATTTTTCTATTTTATAAATCTATAGTAAATACTTAAATTTGGTAAAATTGATAATTTATTTTAAAATATGTATTTATCATGTATATTAAACAAGATACAGAGTATACAGATATTACAGAATATTGTTTAAAAAGTTTAACATGATAACTTTGCAAATAAAAAAATTCTTTGAGATTTTAATTAGATATAAATTCTTTGCTTAATATCAATATTACTGTCATTGATACCGCAAAACTTAAATGACAGTTAAAATGTGTGTATGGCGTAATAGACAAATGAACTTAATATGTTGATATCAGAAATATAAACATGGTGAATAATTATTAAATGTTTCTTAATGACACAAAAATTAAAATTACAAGATAAATTTATTCACCAGATTGAGGCATAATGTATTTGACATTTTATTTTCGTTGTATTTGAGATTTTATTTTCGTAAGGTAAGTTTAAATGTTCATAATTATTGCATACAAGAATATTTATATAACTTAACATATATGTTGTTGTTTTGTCTTGTGCCAGCCATGCTGGCAACATGGGGTTGGCTGTTACATTTTGCCAACTGAATCGTAATTTGGTGTGGAGTGTGACTTTTTTAGTACATACAGGACATAGTTACCCTTTTATAGGGTAAATAACCATCCACAACCCATTAAACCATCCATAACTAAAGGAAAGACAAATACAGGAGAGAGAGCGAAAGTACATCGGTGCCCGAAACAGATTCGAAAGCAAGACCTCCCCATCCAGAGTCAGGGAGGCTGACTTCTAGACAGAATGGCCGGCAATTAACATCTATATTCAACTAATAAAAATAATGAAGAGAAAATTAAGTAATGTTTGAAAAACTAATAATGGACATTTTTTATTTGTAAAAGAAGATTTTCGAATGAAACACAAGTTGGAAAACATTTAATCTTTTTCTTGAGGATTTTTCAAAAAGCTATTTCAATTTTAATAATGGTTTTATCACTTTACAGAGAGGCACAAAAAAGAAGCATCAAATAATTGATAAAATCAGCGGGAAATCTTAATTATAAATATCTTCAAAAGAGAAACAAAAAATTATATTTACGTTGAATAAAATTTTATATCACTGAATTAAAACTTTTAAATAAAGATCAATAAACATTTATTGAATAAGACTTACTCAGAATGAGGAAACGGAAAACCAGAAACTTCTGATTTCCTCTAACCAAAATACTCAGTAGGATTCTTAAAGGCTATTTTGAACTGTTAATGATATAAAAATAATGTTTTCAAATAATATAACTTGAAATAAAAATAAATTATCCAAAAAATAAGTTGTGATGTTCAAACATGACTCTTCAAAGCAATGCTTAGAAAGCTTAAAATAAGTTGAAAAACTGTAATGCACTCTCTTAATAATTATACATTTAATTGAATTCGTAATATCTTGACAATGGTGAAATTTATAATTGATTAATGATGAGTTTTTCATTGTAGGAAAATATGGCGAAAAAGTTGATTCCATAGTTTTAAATTAGTATAAAAGATAATTTTTTCACAAAAGTTGTGAAACACAGCTTTTTAATAGAATTTACAAATACTTTAAGTTATATTTTAGTAAGATTAATATATTAATTTAACGAAACAACAGTTGATTATGATTTTGAAAGAAATGTAAATGGTATGAAATTAAAGCAAGCAAGTAGAATATCATCCAATCTTTTGTTAACAAATACTTCAGACATTCTATTTGAAAGTGTCATGACAAAAAAATTTCGGCATAATGTATTGATTTAATATTGTGTTATATCTAGCATGAATTCACTAAAATTAAAGGTATACCAAATGAATATTTCAATTCTTAAAATAATCGTATATGTACCAAATATTTAAACCAAATATTTTACTAAGTAGAACTGATTTCTATTTAAATTTTTATGTGGCTATGTATTACTAAAAAAACTTTTCCCTGCATATTTTAGGAATATAATATTATTTTTATTTAAAACGGGTTGTTACTAATTAAATTTATTCTATTTTTATTTTGTAGGGGAAATTACAGAAATCAATTACCATGAACAATTTTTCTCTTTCCAGTAAGAATACTTTAAGAAGGAAATTATTCAAACATTTAGAGAATCAATACTAACATATTTAACAAGCAAGTGGAGCATTGCAATTTATAAAAAATTAAAAGTAAAGAAAAATATATATATATGTAATGCATTATACATAAAACACTAAAATAATAATTAAAGTTTGCTTGATGACCCAAATAGTCTTTTCCATTTTAAATTTCCGACCTATCTTTTTGTTTTTTGGAGTTATATAAATTATTAACATTCTAATGAAATAAACATTCAAATTAAACTAATTCAATTGCTTTCAATATTTAAAATCAAAACACTTCTCTCAGAATTGAAGAATAATGTTTATAGTATTGTATTTTATTGCACTCTGTTTTAAGACGTTTTCTTCACTAAATAAATTTAGAATAATACGTACTGAAATTTTGGTGAACCAAGATGATTTGATATGTAAAATTAAGGATCATTTTAATGTAAGATATATTTTAAAAAGTAGTTTCTCTCTTTCACAGAGGAGTTTTTAATATAACTGCACAATCTCCTGTTATTTTTTATTGCACTAAACTTATTTTTCAATGATTTTGAATAATTATAAGATAAACTGAATCACTTGAATGAAAGAAAGTATTTTATTTTGTAAGAAAATCCCAAGATATTTCCTTGTTTTTGTAGCTAAATAAGAAATTGCAGATATTGCAAAATATAATAGATGATCTTTTCCAAAATTAATTAGAATAATTGAATAATTTAAGCTTCAGTAAAAAAATAAAGAATAATGCAGTTGAAAACTGTTACCAATAATGTTCTTTCGTTCATATATATATATATATATATATATATATATATATATATATATATTATGTACTTTTATTTATCAATAAAATTTATTTTGAACAGTACATTATAAAAATTCGCCATTTGGAAATTTTCTTTTATAATGAATTAGATCTAAATGAGTAGAAAAAAACGCTATTTTTAACTATTCACATATTTTTTGTTAATAAATGGAAATATGAGATAATATCTAATTAGAGAGACGGGATTGTTTTTAGCTCATTATATAAAACTTTAGGGAGAAAAGCAAATTTAATTAAATTTATAAAGAATTTCTAAAAGAAAAAACTCAAAAAATATGATCCTTATTTAAAGTTAAGAATAAATCTATAGTAACAGAAGCATAGCATGATATCCTTCATCATTCTTAAATGCTCTTTTCATAATTGCCTTGATTAATTTAAATGAGAAGCAAGACTATAATGGTCAGAGTGATGTACACATACAAATATTTTGCTGAGGGAAAACAGCCATTAGAAGATACTTTTATGATATTTATTGTACTTTCTTATGAGTGGGGACCATTTTCTCAAGCTTATAATTATTAAAAATCTCTACTTCTGCTGCAATTAATTTTCGTTCTGCAATTAATAATAATGTTTACTATGACAGTGGAACTGAAATATTTTTAGTAATCATCACATTATTGTTGTTATACAATACAAATTTAATCAACGAGAAGAAGTATTGTTTCGTGCAGTGTATAATTTAACTCTTTAGCGAAGATAAATAATCTAATGAGCAGCTAAATTTGAATGATAAACAGTTTTCAAATTTCTGAAACATAAAATACATATTTTTTAAAGATTCATTATTTTTTAAATTTTGCTTTTAAAATATTGTGAAAATTTCCATTTCTTGAGAAAACGCTTTTAAGTTCTTAAAAATAATACTAATAAAAATGGTTTTTAAAAGATTTTCCCATTTCTCAGTAATTAAATTCTACTATGAATACTGTATATTTTATATATGAAAGAAAATATAGAAAATAATTTGGATATTTTTGTTTTAGAAAATTTCTGAGAGGTTCTAAAAACAAAAAATATCTAAAAATGTTAGAATAAAAATATTTTTTGATTTTAAACTTCAAATTAAAACAACGTCGTGTTTAAAATGTGGAGACACAGATATATCATATTAATCGCATTATCTTGAAATGTACATGGAAAAAGCGATAAATCAGTCAACGATGTTTCTAAGCAAATTTCCTTGTGAATTTGTTATTTTGTAAAAGCCTATTCTAAGAGTTGAAAATCATTACTGATGAGGTTAACATATTTTTGTGAGTGTGTGTGTGTGTGGTTCGATCTTTATTATATCATCTACATTAAATTTACTCTATACTACGAGCTAGGGTTTTTGAAGGAATTTTGAAAATAAACTAAACACGTAAATAAATCAGTAATTTATTTTCAAAATTATGTATGTACATATTATATAGATGAGCAAAAATTGTGTTTATGTTTCTGAAAATTTGTGCGCTCCTAGAATGTATTAGTTTTCATAAACAGAGAAGTTTATAAATAAAATTAAAGAACATTTTATATAAAATTAAATTAATAAAACAGAAATAAAATATTAATATTACAAAAAAGTGTTTTATTACACATTATCTACCAATAAATATTTTAATACTCTCTCCGATAAAAATATCTGCAGCCTTGATCTACGTAACACCTTGCGAAATTAAAGAATGTACAGGAAACAGTATTGATATTTATCATATGAAAGATGCCACGAAATTCCGGACTGTCTGACTACATTCAGATATTAAGGAAATGGTAGTGCCTTAAGAGACATATCTATGAATTAACATTCCAAAATCGATAGTGGTTTTAGAGATAAGGAAGAACACGTTGTGTGATGATTGCCGGAAGACCCACGAAACAAATAAATAGAGACCGACGCTTGCTATCCAAAAAATATTTAAAAAAACCGCGTTGAACCAACGACCTACATACTTAAAGAGTTCCAACAAATATTTAGTATTGTTAATTTTATAAACATTTTCCACAAAGAAGCTCATTTTATTGGTTTCAATGATAGTGCTGCTGCCTATAAGTCTTCGATTACAAAATCCAATGGCGGTGTTTGGTTAATGTACGTCAAATGTAAACCGTAATTAAATAGAATTATGTTCTCTGGAGTGATGAATCAAGATTCAAGCTCTACTAGTCAGGTAGAGAAGCCTGAAATTTAAATCTTTTGTTGGAAAGCTTTATGCCTACAATAAAGTTTGGTGGATGTGGAATTATGGTCTGATGATGTTTTTCGTGGTATGATATGGAACCTTTGACCCCCAATTGTAAGCTCAATGCTGACCACGATTCTATACAACAATGTGTGCTTCATAAGCTATGGCAATTTTATGGGTTGGATCATTGTGACTTCTAGTATGTCAACACCATTAGTCATATTACGACTTCCACCGTGTATTTGTATGCTAACAATTGGCTGAACATAATGGACTGGTCTGTCCAGAGACCAGACGTAAATCCTATAGGATAACTCTGAAGTGAATTGCCGAATTACGGGGTGCAGTAACAGTCCAAAATTGGCAAAAAACTTACATATCTTTTTTATGCCGAAGAAAATATTACTTTCCATCATATTAACACTTGTGGGAAGCATACTCCGGAAGGTTAAGGCTGTAATATCTTCCTGTATATGCTCTAACTATTATATATGGTTAAATCGTGTTATAGTGTTTATATGTGATATCGTAGCTGTCCGGATACTTATTGGTAGATAATGTAAAAAGGTATATCTCAGATTTCATTGTTTTTTAAAGATTCCCTTACATATCAATATTTAGAAGGCTAACTATTATTTTTAGTACAGAATCTTTTCATCGAGTGGACTAGTGTTTCGAGTTCATACTTTTAACTTTATGATGTTAAGAAGCAATTATAGCTTCAATAAGAGGCATTGTTTGGATTGAGACATTTTTCATACAAGTTGTTTTCAAAAATTGCCATACATTTTGAATATGATTTAGATCAGGACTGTTTTATACCAAAGTAATAAATCTATCTCTTCATTTTCAAACCAAACTTTTCATATTTAACCGTATAAGCATTTATTAATGACAAGGAGATGAATACTTCTAAAAGATAAATGGTATTTTAATGAAGAAGAGATCCCTGATGGAAAGTATTAACTTTGGTCCCAAGATAGCATACATCATTCAGAATTTCATCAATCACCGAGATCTCATTTTTTGCATTCAGAATGATACCAATAATTTGAATATACCAAATACTTTCACTGGACATACATACTTTAAACATGATATTTTTTAACTCTTTGCAGCTATTTCAATGCAATCAAGATGTTGTCCTTTCCCTTATCTACGTCTCAGGTGATTAAGACTATGCCTACCTGAGAGCGATATTTTACTTTCATTGCTTCAATGTATTTGCTTCCACTAGATTTCTGACCCCTTAATGTAATTTTTGCCTACTAAATTCATTTCATGCTGTACTTAATATTTAAATGTGTTATTTTCAGTTTATTCCAAAACCTGATAATCATCTCCTTATTGAATTAACAACAATACATTTAGACCAACCACTTTATTTTAGAATTTGAATAGGATACCATATTTTCCCTGAACTTGATATTTTGCAGCTGCCACATCAGTTTTTTGTTGTTGGTATTGTTTTAATTTATTTGTATTAAAAACAATTCGAAACATCACGTTTAGTTATATAAATATGTTTCCTTCTGTCAAATTCATTCCAGCAAAATAGCGCGTTCACTAACAAAAACATATTGTGTTTTGGTTAGATTAGTCTGGTATTTGATTGGCTCTCAATACAGTAAATTTGAATAACAAGCACGCTTTTATTACAGTATACTTCAACATTTATGATAAACTATATATGCATGTAAAAATTAGTATTAGCGAAAAGAAAATGTTAGTATAGTTACAGGAGCCACCAATTATTCTTATATTTTTATTAAGTGCCATGAATCTATGATAATGTTTGCTTAAGGGACGTCAGTTATGGATTGCATTGTTTTTACAGTATGTTCACTAAGACTTTCCTTCTTAAACATAAAAAAAAGTCTTTCTTGAGAAAAACTATAGTTTGCAAAGTAATTCACCAAAATAAATAATCTTTGCAATTAGTAATTTATCGTATCGACTAATATTAAATATCAAATTATGAAACATAGAAAAGTGTTCTGATTCTAAAGATAAGGAATATCTTAAAAAGTAAAAAGCTTAAACCAAGTTCTTAAATTTAAACAAATTTTTTATAATATATTTTTGAAGTTATATTGTTATAATTTGCATTTTCAAATAATTTTAAAAATTTGTTAGAAAATCACATGAACCTTGGAAGACCACAGTCAGAAACTCTGAAAATATTCTGCATGATTCATAATGGGAGAGAACTCACGCAATCCATAGTCATAATGAATAAATGACAAAAATATTAATTTTAATTATTAATGCACATATGGACATAAATAATTTATCAAAGTACTACAACTAGTAATTTTCTTAATGTGTGGATTAATATTTTACAAGAACCTTGAAAACTGTACATTAGGTTAATAAAAAAAATGCCAAATTTGAAAAATAGGTGAAATACAATGTTGTTGTAGTCTTGTGCAAGCCAGGCTGATATATTATGGGATACTCTGGTCCACTTTTCCAACTGACCCATATTTTAGTGTGGGGTCCGACTTCCTCATTACACACATGCCATAAGAACCCGTATATAGGGTAGGCAACCATTCACTATTCTTATATGCATAGAAAGGACAAAAACATAATATAAAGAGAGAGTAAGTACATCCATGAGTGAACTGGGATTCGAACCCAGGACTACCCTATACGTAGTCAAGCACTCTGTCCACTAGAAAGGGGTAGGTAGCTGTGAAATGTTTTGCAATCCTAAAAACATTCATATTTCATAAATGTATTATTAGTTTTAATTAAGTGTAATTTAATTTTATATCATAAAATTAGAATAAAGATTTAATTAATGTTTGCGGTTTTTATGTGCTTTTTATTTTAGTATGGTTATCCACAATTCTAGAAAAATGTCTGTAGTTCCTTTGAAACACACAAATCACGTGATCCACTGAATACCATATTCTTTACATTTAATAAAAATGAAATTATTCTTTTATTCAGAATTGCATCTTCATGTAACTTCACAAAAGAAATGTCATCTGACATCTTATACTCGTTGCATTCGTTAAACATTCATGATTTATTGGTTTATTTAGTTTTATTTATAACTCAATGGGCCTTCATTGCCCATGAAAACTAATTACACACAACTTAACTCGAGGTTAAGTTTGAATCCATAAACTGTTGTACAAACCGGCAACGTGATTGTTAGAAGACTAGCATTTCTGCTACCAGTTTGACAATAAGTCATCAAAACCTATTTATTCAAAAATGTCTACACTCTTCTTGAAAATGAGTTTTGAATTTGCGAATTGGAGCTATAAGCAAACAGTCAATGCAAGAAAAAATATTTAAGTTATAAAACAGATAGTGTGTTCTAGGTACAAGATTAATGAAACAAAGATCCTATACATTCTGTAAAATAGGGAGAAAAATGAACTTCCTAACAAAATTTGTGTGTGTCTAGCCATCATTCATAAGGGGAAACATTTGGAATTTCTACAAGAAAGCTAGGATTAGACAATTGATATTTGCCATTACATACTGTTTTTGTATAAATCTGCATTCATTTTTCATAAAAATGCATTCATTATGGTGTTGAAAGACTTTTGAAATGCACTGGATTTCTATGTTTCACTGCTGTTCAGATTTATCAGATTGATGATGTATTTCAGTGGCTATTGTTTCTTCCAGAGGAGAATATTCATGTCACTGAGCTTGTGTTATGCATAAATGAATTTAAATACATGAAAATGTCTTTACTATATTATGATATTTGAGTAAACTAATTAAAATCACTTGATTTTAGTATAATTCAGTACATGTAGATTTAAACTGAAAAATACAACCATGTTAAATGTTACATTTTATCGACAGTCATCATGAATTATATAATTCTAGAAATAACTATTATGCCTGATAAATAAAATAGTTCCAGAAGAACTATTTTATTTATCAGGCATAAAATTAAAAATTTTCAATTAATAAGGTTAATAACAAAAAATTTCTCTCTTCGTAAATGAATCTTACTCAATGAATATTTTGGGGCTATTAATGATTTTAATGATTTACTATTAATGATATATATATATATATATATATATATATATATATATATCTATATATATATATATATATATATGTGTGTGTGTGTGTGTGTGTGTGTGTGTGTGTGTGTATGTATGTATGTATGTATGCATTGAAGAATTCCTGAAAGCAGATTTTCATAAATTAGAAGTGATAAAACTAGGGATAATTCACTCAAAAATAAGCAATTAGTGCATAAGTTTAATGTTTTCTTAAATAGCTTGTGTGTTTGTTTTGTTTTGTTTTTTGTTGTGATACAAAATACACTATTACAAATGATATTACAAGCTTTTTTTTTTTATCCTCCGCCCATCTTTGACATTTCTACCATTAGTTGACTATAGCTCAATAAAGTGATGATGAAACATAAAAAGAATAAAAATTAGAGTACGTAGAGTGTTACTGTCTTCAATAAACTTTAAAACAACGGAGGGATGCCTGAGGTAGTTACCCCTATTAGTACAGAGGGCTACGAGTCGATTCATTCACTCTAAAAAGATAAATTTATGTATGAGTTTAAAATTATAAATGCGTATTAAGGTTATATTGAAAATGTATTACAATCTTAATGAGCTAAATTTAAGGATTATGAAATACTTGTTTGAGAATGAGAATTACTTGATTTGATTTGAATTCTTCCATTCTCCTTATATTCTTCTTTTCATTCTTACTTTTCACATTTTTTGTTAATATTTTCAGGGTATCCAAAATCAGATTTAAATGAATGACTTTCACTAATCTGATTCTATCAGCATTATATTTTTTTGAAATATTTTAAATGTATTGAAATAATATTCCTTCATCTTGAATATCAGATTTGAACCACTTAATTTCTACTCATAATTCAGATACATTTATGCACTAAATCTAATTCTTTACCTTAATATTGTTTTGTGATTGGTTTGGTGACTTTGATTTGGCAATCGGAGTAGTTTAAAAATCACTTGTTGATACCAAATTAATCTATAGTCAGTTGACGTTATCCTTAAATTTAAAAAAACAATAAGTTAAAAAAATTTCGAGTTAGTTTTAGACATACAAATGTGATTAATAGACTATTCAAGATTATTCTTAGCTTTATAATAAGCGTAAAAAAATTGAATTCTCTTTGAACGAAATGAGTACCTCTAAAGAAATGATATAAAATTTTATTAATGAGTTTAATATAGGGCAATCTATATTATCTGCTTAGAAATAGATTTAAAAATTAAGCATTTTTAATGTGCATTCTTCAGTAATTTTCTTCAATATTTGAAGGAAAATGTAAAATATAAATATTAACTACATTTTAATGTGTCTGGAGTAAAAATTGGGTAAGTAAAATTTTTTACTTTAATTTTCTTACAATTAAATCTTTTTTTTTTTTTTTGTTTTACGCGAATAATTCTCTGAGGGGTAATTACTACTTAATTGCCACTCAAATGGTATAATCAAACTAAATGGTTCTTACATTGCTCTGCCTCTGATGAGAACAAAGTAAAAATTTCCAGAGTAGTTTTCTTTTTACATTACTTAAAATTATTTTATCCTTCTTTTTATAGTTCCCAGAATGTTGTTATTCTAATTTATTTTGTTTTTCCTTCTTCCAGAAATTTAACAACTATTAATTAATTTTTGTATTATTTCCTCTTTAGATCACATTTGCTTTCTCTAAATACTTTAAATTATCTATCCATATAATACAAATCTACACACACATTTTTCATTACACATAAATATTTTATTTTTTTACATTTAATATTTTTTGATATAAATTTTGTATAATATTTAAGCAGTTTATATTTTTTTAAATATTGGTCCAAAATAATGATTAATATTCAAATAAATTTTAATTAAATTATTTTGTATAACAGCTAAACGTTTAATCAAGGATAATTATAAGTAACATATGGTATTTCTTAGGTAGAGTCCAAGATTTAACTAAAAGCTAAAATATCTATAGCAAATGCGTTATAGTTTTAATAATTTTTGACACTGGATTTAGAAATATAAGGATCATCTGTTGTTTCATAAAATTGTCTAAGCAATTGTATTTCTACAGTATTTTTTTAATGTTTTATGCTTGCTTTCATTTAAAGGAGAAAAATACTTTATATACTAAAATCTATTAAATGAAATAAGGTAAAACATTTAATATTTATATAACTCATTTTTAACAAAATATAAGAAATATTTTTATATGGAGTCAAACACTTAAGTAAAATAGATAGAAATTAAAAATTGATGTTTTTCAAAATATAAATTTTGAATTTTCACAATCATATACTACGTAGTTAAGATATGAAAATTTTATCACTCGATAGAATATTTAAAATTCTACTGTTAAATTTTATTGCAGTTTTTTAAGAAATAGTACATGTTCAAAAAATCCAAATGTAAGTAATTTTACTGCCCCGGAAATAAAATGCAAACCGATGGCTTAAAACATATCTTTCAAAATAATAACCTTCTTAATAAAATTTTTCAAAAATGTATTGTTTTGTTTACCAAAACTTAATAGGAAATGCTTTTTTTTGTAAAGGTGTGCAATACAGACGCATTTTATCCACTTGTTTCATAGTTTTAATGTGATGTTTATCTTTTGTAAAGTAACTATTATAGTGTTTTTAATGCATAGTATATGATTATATTTGATAGAAATAACATATGTTGGTTATCATACTATTTCAGAGGAGCATCACTCGAATGTCAGCCACCTGTAATATTATTTCATATATATTATTTAAAATTTTATAAATGTACTAAGGAAATATACATTATGCAAACATTTCCTAAGACGTACTTACGTATTTCAAGTTTAAAAATTATTAGATATGTAAAAAATTATTAATTATTTAAAAATAAATACTGATATGCACAAACTTACTGTGCATATGGTGAAAAAAAATTTCCTGCACACAAAAATTTTTAAGCATTTTTCAATTTAATATTTTAAATAAGATTCATAAAAGTCATTAAAGCGAATTTCTGCAATAACATTAATTTTATGTAATAAATAAAACTGTTATCTATTTATACATCTTAAATACAATCATCAAGTTTACTAAAAATAAATACCCGTAACTGTTAATTCATTTTACATACTAAAATTAATTTTAATTTTTCATGACTTATGTATACATATATATATTTATTTATTTATATATAATATTTAAATCAAATGTCTGATATGCTTACATTTTTCTTTCATTTTGTTTCTGTCCTTATTACTTATTCCTCAACTCATGGTTACTACAGAATAGTTATTTTTATAAAACAACTTTTATGATTTTACTATTTCAGTAATTTTTAATATTATGTCTACAACATTATATAAGTAAATTTCATTCTTTAAGAACATAAGTTATACAACAGATATTAATTTGATTTTAAATTTTGATAAATAGAAGTATTTGATTTTAAATTTTGATAAATAGAAGTATTTGATTTAAAATATATATAAATGAGAATTTTTTTATTTGTTTTCGGGTATCGATCAATAATCAGAAACATTTGTACACATTTATTTTCAAAATATATTGAATTTAAAAGTCAATGTAGTTACATTTTTTATAAAATTCAGATGGTACTCTTTTTCATGAACAAATGCTTAGTTGTTAAATGCATATGTTAACCTCAATGAAACCTCATGTTAACCCCATATGATCAAATGCATATGTTAACCTCAATTCTTCATGCTTAAAAATAATTAAATTTAATTTAAGTTTGCAATAAAGGTTTTACAATAATTGTATAATTTTAACTGATTTTCTTAAAATCATCATTTTTAACTGTTTGATAAATAGTAAATTTTATTTATCATAAAATTCATAAATTTAATTTAATTGTTACAAGCATTTCAATTACTATGTTTTGTTAAAACTCCCAAAGTAATTGAGTGAATACTGTGGATTTCAACCTAAAAAAGGTGTAAGTGTATTTTAAACAAAATTTAAACAAAAGCAATTTTAAACGTAAATTTATAGGATATATATATATATATATATATATATATATATATATATATATATATATATATATATATATATATATATATATATATATATATATATATATATATATATATATATATATATATTGGATAAAATACTGTATTGCAACTTTAATAACCTTAGTGTGTAGTGTGGCCAAAACACATTTTTGAGATGAGATTGTAGTAACTCGCTAGTTACTGAGCCCTATAGATGTTTATTAAGATATGTATGGCACAGTCTCATTAGTGGTACTTAAGTTATCCTAGTTAAATATTTTGTAATTGTACATTTATAATGTGCAGTTCTAATTTTTTTCCATCCATTCCAGTTCAATAAATGTTAGTTTCAAGCATGTTTAGAAAGTAAGATTACGTGCCAATCAAACTAATAACTCCAGAACTCAGGATAATCAGAAATGAGATGAATATCTAATGTGGACCGTAAGGTTTTGAAATTAATTGGCTTCATAAATTCTTGAAAGTGGCTTCATAAATTCTTTTATAATAATTTAATGAAATAAATAAAAAAAATCATTTTCTTGGAAGGATTAATAAAAACTGCTGTACTAATATTATTTCCAAATTTTGTTATAAGCCTTCATTTTACATTTATTATATATATATATATATACATATATATATATATATATATATATATATATATAAGTTACCTTTTTTATACAAATTATTTAAATTTAACATACGTTTTGACACCTTTATAAAAGTTTAACCCACACCACATATTTACTAAAAGATTCATATGTCTTTAGAATTGTCATCTGTATTCCATTAGAAATCAATAGTCTTAGAAATTAAAATTCAACTGAAATACCTTTGAGGGATTTGTTATTTACAAAACTTCCTAACATATAAGACTATCAGTGTTTGGTGCATTAACGAATATGTCACGAATATTTCATATTATTTAAATAGAAGTTGAGATCTTTCATATTTTCCTTTAACTTCCATAACAAAACCCCAGAAATATGATAACAGCAATTTTACATATTGTATAATACCGCAGGAATTGTCAAGGGTCTTTGTTCCCAAACGTAATTTGAATACATTTAATATTTTGTAACCAGAGTAATAAATTCCCTTTGGCAAGAGCCTTGTACTGTGGTGACTTAACAAATGATTTAAAAGCCTCTTCTCGGCTT
The DNA here is from genome assembly GCA_030067965.1 of Latrodectus elegans. NCBI lineage: Eukaryota > Metazoa > Arthropoda > Arachnida > Araneae > Theridiidae > Latrodectus > Latrodectus elegans. The sequence continues at coordinate 66,408,331 of CM057809.1, forward strand.
TGTTTGCAGACAGAAATGAGTGCTAGTGTGAGTTCGTTTACTTTCAAAGATGTAAATATATTATTTAAATTTCCTTATATTTAAAGCAAGAGAAATACGCAGCACATATTTCTCTCTTAAGATTTCTCATATACAAAGATAGCTGAATGATATTGGATTCTATATTATCAGTTATTCTATTCTACATTCAATTCAACATGTAGTTGAACAGTTGTGCGTCTGGGAACTTTATTTATCTTTTGTAAACAATGATTTTAAATGATAAAATTGCAGATGCATGAAATGTTTATTTCAAAATACTTCTTTGCAGAAGTATCAATTTCAACTAACATTATAAATTATTTTGTGTAGGAAAACTTTCTTAAAATTTCTTAAGTGATTTGATATGATTTTTATGACTTACTTATTTTCGTAAAAATTTATAGAATAATATATACAAATAATACAAAAATTTTGGAATTTTTGAAAAATTAAAATTTCAGTAATTTGAAAAACTATTCAATAAATTCATTCATTATTAATGAAAATATAATTAATTAGTGATTAATTTGTGAAAACAAAAAATGTAAATACATTTTATATATAATGATACAAATTACAATTACACATAATATATTTCTTCAAGAAGTTTGAATTTGAAACAGAATATTTTGATTATAAATATCAATAGAATTAATTTAAGTAAAGGATCTTATTTTTATTTAAATGTTTTACCTGCTAAAGTGAATTCATTAATTTATTTTAAATATGTCATTTATTTTGAAAATGTGGGACACTTACTGTTATGCCATTTGACACTGAATTTTTCTTTATAAATTAAAAACACACTTTTCAATATATATTTTACTTTATTTATTATAAATGTTTTGTTATTATTTCTATCATTTTTGTCAAATGTTATTTAAAAGGGTATTAAAATTTATTTCATTGAGATTTTTTTATACCTGTTAACCAAGGTTATTTTTCTACAAATATGAAAATCATATCAGATAAATTATAAATCTAATTAGTTATGATCAGTTGAAAACAATTTTTTTTATTATAATCAATACACCATAAGAAAAATATAGCAAATATTAGTAACTATTTAATTTTATTCTTGGAACCTATTTCTGATAGGAAGAAATTAATATATATATATATATATATATATATCATTATATATATATCATATATATATATATATATATATATATATATATATATATATATATATATATATATATATATATATATATATATATATATATATATATATATATATATTATTTATGTATTTAAAATATTCTTTAACATATTTTCAGTTCAAAAATTTTAACAATATAAAACTTGTTTCTTATTTAGTATTCGGAAATTCGATTGATAAGAAATATCAATCGAATCCTGGAAGATTGTTTCAAAGTTACAAGTTTAAAAAAATTACAAGTTAAAAACTTTCGGGAGTATGAATCCATAGAAAATTACATTTAATTATTTCTAATAATATTATTAATAGTTCAAACTAATAAATGTTATAAATAGCACTTATACCTATTATTTTATAATAGGAATAACTTAAAGTATTATTCCTAAAATATTAAAAAAAACAAAGTAAATTTTAAATAACTTATATTCAAATTTTTCTATTGGTTATGCACTTATATCTCATTAAATTATTATTATTATTATACAATATCAACTTCATTTATATTCATATGTATTAGTTATTTTTAGATGAAAATTATAAAACATATTTTCAGTAATTTTAAAATTTATTAAAGAAATAAAAATAAAATATATAGGTAATTTTAAAAATTGATTTATACTTTCAAATATTCTCTTTCTTCATGTATTTCTTTCAGTTTTAAAAAAAAGCATAGTTTACGATTTGAACAGGGAAAATACACAGCAGATCAATCTGAGTGAAGGGAGAATGAAGCTGCATTTCGTAATAGAATCACATCAGCACGAACACATTTAAATATTTCTATGGTAAAATTTATTTTTCTCATAAAATTATACCTTGCTTATGATACCCTTGTTTATCTTAAAAAATAGAACTTACACCAGAGAGCTTAGATTACTGTGGACTTCAAAGGAATTATTTCCAATAAACAAATAAAATAAAAGTCTTGATTTTTTCAGAAACAAAACTTTTCTAAACTAAGAAAGTTCACCCAACGAAAAAATTAAATAGCATACTTGTATGAGAAGTTTAAATATATAGCTATGGTTTTAAAATTAATTTTGATATAACAATTATTAAAACATTTCAGAAAAAACTTCATATAAAATAAATCATTTAAACTTTATATAAAATAATAATTTTACAGAACTTTTGCTTAAAGTTTTGCACCATTAATAGAACTGAAAACTAAAGCAAAAGTATGTTTTTTTTAATTATTTGGAATTATTTTGCAAAGTATCAGTTAATAAATCTATGAATTCTTTCTTATCTAAGAAGAACCAGCTAGGAGACAAATTTTTATTATCTTAACTAATTTGTATATTCTTTATTCTATTGAAGTTTCTGTACATTTAATAAACAACTGAATAAATTTAAATGTAGAAATTAAGTATTTATTCTGGATGTTTGTTCATCATGAAAAATTAAATTTTATTTTACATAACACAGAATGATTAATATAAAAAAATCAAAGTTATAAAAATATTATGAAGGAAATTCTGAACTTGGTCTAAAGATTTTTTCAAAATTTTGTTCTTAAATTCTTAAGAATTATAATAATTTAAACTTTTAATTGATGTTGAAATGGCTAATAAAATTCAAATTTCTTTTAAAATCATTATCTTTCCAAAACTATGTAAAATATCTAAATCTTTTGATTTCATGAAAATCTGAATAACTAAAAAGAAGGAATTTATATTTGCCCGGTGAAAGTTTATCATTTGGCCCAGTTCCAGATAAACACGATTTTGTCAAAACGATATGCCTTGCATATTTTATAAGATGAGAATCCATTAGAGGAAATTATGATCATTTCGTATTGCTAAAACTTTCTCACCCAAAAACTTACATAATACTTAGAAATATTCAAAACATTTATCAATTTGCTTTTAATTAAATATTCATAGCAATAATAATATAATAAAAGAGGAATAAATATCAAAATGTTTTTTTTTTAATTTTAGAAATTTATCTGTCAAAGAAATATATCTATTAAATAACAAATTATGAACTGAACTTTTGTCCATAATAGATACAAATAAATATCTATAACATGCATTCTTAAATACATAAGCTTATACTTTATGCATGTATAATATGAATATCTATATTTTTAAGGTAAATGATAAATTACTAAGCTATAACTCAGATGAGATAAATATCAAATTATACTTTTCTTTCTTTTACAGATTTAAATTTATATTTATGAGAGATGTTGGAAAATAATTATGAAATCAAATATGATTTTCATTTTAAAATTTTCTGTAGTACTCTTGTATTCCATGATACTTAATTTCTAAGTACCCATAAATGTACATGCTATGTGTATGTTTTTATAAAATTTTAAAAAAATAAAGAAATATAAATAATGCAGATTAATTTTATTTATAATCACATTTATAACTATATAACTTCTTGAGAAATTGCAATACATTATTCATGAATTCATTGAATGCATTAAATTTTTCTTTCCGAAAATTATATGCAAAAAGTAAGTTCAGATAAATTGCTCTGATAAGGTATTTATTTTTAAAATCTTTCAGTGACAAGCAAAATATTATATAAAGTAATAAATTTTTCACATAGCATAATTTTTTCATTTACAAATTTATTAACATTTATTTTCACTTATATTTGGATTATATTTTATAGTTTTTTAATAGTTATTAAAAATAATAAAAATTCAAAGATTCTGCCTTTAAAGTAAATTTAAGCTTCAGGTTCTATTTATTATTTAAAAAAATATACAACTGTTCTTACATAAATAACTTCAAATAACTCAAACTATTCAGTGCCCAAATAGTAGCAAATATAGCTGAATTTTTTACATAATATTACAAAAATAATGAAAAACAAACCTTGAAGATCATTTTTGCATGATCTATGTTTTGAGCAGCTCATAAATAGTAGTTCAAAGTAATGTGAATACATACCATCTCTAGAACGTATTGCGATTTAATATGTGAAAAACAGTGATTTAATAAGTTCCAACTTCATTATTTGCTAGAATAAATTAATGTGCAGTACAATACATTTATAAAAAAGGAGTATTATTTCAGAAATTTTAACTTTAAAGCTTTAACTGTCTCTTTTTCTCATACATATATTCAAGCTCATTTGCTGTCGTGTAATAAGAATTTTTGGATCTATGGGGATTAACTATCACATTTTTAAACCTTTCCTTATACTAATTCATAATAAAGATAAAAATACACATTATACGAGGGTCACTCTGAAATGTTTGAGACACAACTTAGGTTTTTAAAGTTATACTTAACAAAATTTTAGGTGTGTTCAAAGTAGTCTCCTCCAGCATCAATGCACTTTTGTAGACGAATTTTCACAGATTAAATATCCCAAGCTATTCATTTCTTGGAATAGATGAAAACAATGCATTTATAGCCACATCAATCTCTTCCTCCGAAAGAAAATGACGTCCACGTAAATTCTTTTTTGGATTATAGAATAACCGAAATTCGAACATAGCTAGATCAGGTAAATACGGCGGATGTTCGATCACTTTAATTTGTTTTTATTTAAGAAACTCAATTGTTATTCCGGCTGTATGTGAAGATGCATTGTCATTGTGAATCATTAGTCCCCTAACATTCAGTACTTGTAGAATTTCTGGAAGACATTTAGTGGTATATCAGTTTGCTTTTACTGTCTTCTGTCCTTCCAACTTGTTGGCTTTGACCAATCCCGTAATTCTGAAGAAAACGGCATACATCACTTTTTTTCATAGCGCGTTGTTTTTTCACCATTGTCGGCTTGAGATCATCAAAGACCCATACTTTGCTTTCTTGACGTGTTGGAACGTCAAAAAATGGTATGTACGCTTCATCACCTGTTACAATTTTAGAAATGATGAGGTGGCCATCATCATTTAGCAATTGAAGAGTTTCTTTACTGATTCTGATACGCTCCTCTTTTTGGTGCTCAGTTAGATTATGGTGAACGCAACGGCAAACTACTTTTTTCATATGTAATTTTTCATGAATGATTTTGTGTATGGCTTCGGATCCAATGTCAAATTCCTTCTGTATCATTTGATAGGTACAGCGATTATCATCCATTAACACTTTTCGTATGGCAGACACATTATCTGGGATTACTGCCGATGGCGGCCTTCCTGTGTGTTCTTCATCCTGAAAAAAATTGCGACCTCTTCTAAATTCTCTAAGCCATCTGAATGCAGTAGCACGAGCTGGAGATTCATCACCAAATGCTAATGCCAACCGTTGATCGCATTCTTCTTGATTTAATCCTGCTTTAAAATAGTAGAAAATCATAGCGTGAAAAAGTTCTCGCTTCAAATCCATTTTCTCTTCTGTTTAAAGTTTATTCTACGCTAAACAAGTTTAAGCAAGTCAGTAAAAAATCTTTTTCTGTGTTAAAATACTTTGTATTTTACAATTAAACCGATTTTTTATTTTGTAAATTCTCGTCTTCGCGTGTCTCAAAAATTTCAGAGTAACCCTTGTAAATCAACTGTACAAAAAACACATTTTCACTTTTATATCAATTTATTTTTTATTATAATTTATATTAAAAAAATCTTATGTTTTTTTTATAATTAATAAAATAAAATACAGTTGACATTCTAGTAGGATATGTTTTCTTGAGAAGACTACGAAATTTTGAGTTAATTAACATTTCGTTATAACAGAAATATAAAAACGTGAAGTAAATATTTTCAACGATTACTAGAACACTTATAAGATATCAAAATCATTCTTTTAACACAATCATAAAAGTCAAGATGAAAGTAAATATTTGCATTCGTATTTAGTGCAAAACTTAATTTTTATATAGTCATTATATAATAATTTTTATTTAGTCATGACATTAAAAATTCTTTTAAGTATAAATTTTTTTAATTCGTGATTAAGTTTTAATTTTATATTGTCATAAAAAATTATTATGGAAACTATTATTGTCAAAATCATTAAATAAAAAGCTGGAAAATATGCCATTAAAAGCGATTTCTAAATTTTCGTTTATTATTAGGGTAACAAAATCTATTGTAACCCAAATCAAGAAAAATAAATATAATTATCTTAACACAATGCAATTATTTATTATCAGCGCAATTATCTTATCACAAGTTTATTCTTAAAATTTAACCACTCTCTGTACTATATTTCAGGTGCGATATATTTGAAGAAAAGTTACCCTTGAGAAATCTTGCGAAAAAAGCTACATTTAAATGCGATACCGTCACATTTAATTTCTCGTTATATGATTACCCAGTAATATATCAAAATGCTAATGAAATAAAATAAGTTATAAAAAAAATAATAAAAGCTTTTTCAAACTTTACACTCCCCCTCCATATTTTCTTAAAACGTTTGACCGATTTTGATCAAATACTTCATTTGGAAAACACAAATTTAAAGCTTTTATTAATTAAATGAAAATAAATTAGTGGTATTCGGTCTAACATGAAGAGAAAGATCATGAATACGAAAACAAATATTAATGTTTTGAAGTGACTGGAGATTATAAAGACTATTGTAACATTTAATATTTTACTGTTTTTATCAGTAATTGTAAAGTAAAATGTAGGATAGTGGATGTAATGAGAATATTTTGATGAAGAAAAAATTCAGTGGAATATCTTTGGTAAATAGCAGTTATAAAATTTTCATAAAATATCCACTACGTCACAAAGGCAATGACGGTCAAAATGTTAATCAGATCACGATTTTAATAGTCGTATTAATCATTAAATTTGTGGCTCAAGGGAGACTGGTATAAAGAAACAGAAATCTCATCTAAAATGAAATAATGTTTAACAGGTGAATAGCTAATCTTTATTAAAATGCAAAGTAAAATATTTATTGAACATTTTAAAAAATATACCTGCTACTCAACAATTAAAATTATTGCTTTCAAGGAGAAAAAAAGGGAATATTATATTCAGGCAGGTGAACATTTGATTTGATATGAGGCAATTAAATGGAAACATGTTTTAATCATAACATTTGAAACAGAAAAACGTATTTGGCTATAAATGAAATATATTAAGTAAATGAGAAAATTTTTGAATGACTTATTATGTCAAAAAGTAAACTACTTAAATATATGCGAACGAATTTAGTTGAAAATTAGCATTTCATTAAATATAGATGCTATTAAAAAATCCAGTTTCTCTTTAAGTAAACTTTTAATGTTACTTAAAAGGGAAATAGATGATAAAATAAAAATGATTTTCTGCGTCTAAAATTAAAATAAGATATAAATATTTTGATCAGATAACTTATTGAGATTTTATGTAATTTGGTAACACTGATACAGAGGTGAAGCTATAAATTAACAACCGTAAATATATTTATGAAACAAATTATAACACTTGCTATACATCAAATAATTTGAAATTGTTAAGTATACATACAAGAAAATTTAAAATTTTATTTCATGTACATTTTTTTCAAGGAAAACTTATAGTAAGAAAATTTCTGTGTAGAAAATCACGCATTTTTAAAATAAAACTGTTATATTGACGTTCAAACGTATTATCATTCATTTTTACGATACAGTGGCAAGGAAAATGTTTCCAATTTGTTCATTGCCATTCCCATGATGTAAAGATGGGAATAAGATGACAAGGGAAGAAGTATGTAATGGCAGAAGTTTTCCTGAAATGTTTGTGAATCGGACACATTACGGAAGGCCATTTACAACAGCTGGTATCTGTATGCTTAAGATGCATTCCAATGCTTTTGTCACGCCTAGATTTTGAAGGAATGCAACATCATTCGTTATTTTTATTGGAACACATGAATTGGTAAAATTTGTTTTCAATAACTTCATTGCTATTTTTATTTAAATTGAAATTGAGCAATAGTATATTGGTTTTCGATAATTTATATACTTATATGCATGTGTCCTTCTTAAGTAATTCAGCGCAATTAAAATTGCTACCTATTTAGCAATTTAAACACTTTCAATGAGTTAAAATTTTGCTTCTTCTTTTAATGAGATTATATATAATAAATTATATTTAGGATTTTATTTTTCGTAATATAAATTCATATTAATGCATTTTCTTCTGAATCTAAATGGCAGACTTGTCTTCAAGAAGAGTCCTTCATACCGGTGATATTAGTTTCTAACTACAGTGAATGAAAAATATTTTCTCTAAAATCCGAGTTTATATATTTATGTGATTAAAATAATGTTATGTCACACCTGTTCTTCTCTTCTTACTATTTTATCTAAGTTGTAAAATGAAAAACTTGAGTATATGAATACCAATTTAACATCAATCTTTTTTTTTTTAATTCTCATGAACTATTTCACATTTTGTTGAAACATCACATGTTTTGAAATGAAGTTTGCTTTAATGAATTATTATGAATATGTTTAACTAATATTTCAAAATAACACTCATAAATTTTTTATGTCCTTATAATAATGAAATAATCAATACCCTACAAATTATCCTCTTGAAAGGAAATATTAATTTAGAAATCTAAATTTAACGAAAATTTGAAAAATAAATACTTCTTCACAGACACAAGAAATCATACTTCTGTGTGTTTTATATCAATAATTAAAAATTAACAAATTGTTTTACTATAGTTAATAAAATTGTTCATTGTTTGGCAAAATTCATAGTTAATTAGTTGATTGTGAACATAATTAGCTACAGACTTTAATTAAATTGCTAAACAGAGTATAAATAATAATTCGAACATAATGAAATTTGAAAAACAAAAGGAACTTATATTATCATATTTCAAATAAGATGCCTTGATTTTCATGGCATGTTAGTTTAAATTTTGAACATCTAGAATTCAAGATTAATTTACATACAGTAGAAAGATAAAATAAATATTTACTTAAAGTTTTAAATTACCAAAAGAATCCTTTAAATCCAATTGCAAAGATAGTATATTGAAGGAAGTAAAATGGAAATAACTTGAAAGTGTAAATGGAAATAAGTTTACTCATGAAAACAGTTCTTAGAAGCATTATAAAAGCATGTTTATGCATTCTTTTGAAAACAATTATGCATTAGTTGTGTTTGGAAAAGTTTTCTTTATTTCCTTTGAATACTGAACATTTATTATTTAAAATTAAGCATTAAGAGTTGTATTGTTAAGAAAATTTAAATAATCTGTTTCGACATTTTGCTAAAATGCTTTGCAAAAAGATTTGCCGAACTGTTTGTAGTGTTCCTTTTTTAATGAATCAGAATGTTTAATATTATCGGGTTTGAAACAGATAATGAGATATTTTAAAGTTTTACTAAATAAAATTTCAATAACAAATTCTCACAGTTATTTGCATTTATTTGAAGTCTCTGAAGCTTTTATAGACTGTAAGATTTTGAGAAAAATTTATTAACACAAGAAAATTATCTCGCGAAAGATATTGTTTTTATTAAGTATTTTATCAAGTGTAAGTGATACAATATAATAATCATTTTTATGTAGTAAAAATCAAGATCATGAATGATAAGAATATTATATAAATTCCAAATTAGGGCTCTTATGTAAATAATTATGAGAATGAATCACACAGTTTTGACATAACTTCAAAATGCGTATTCTTCGTAATCCTCTCTTTCTGTGGTATAATTAATTAGTAATATACTGATGTGTTGGATAAATTTTAAGTATCAAATAAAACTCTATGTTTCGTTACAACTGTTATCCTAGCTTATGCTGTTAATTATTGTTTGAAATTATGTTAAATATCTTATAACTAATTGTTAATCATTTCAATGGAAATTTTTAAGAGATGAAAAAAGAATCTGTACTAGTTTCTGTAATCGAAATGCATAATCATGGAGCTTAATCTAGTAATGATAAAAATATAAATTTATGAATGTTGAAAAATACAATTTATTTTGAATCTAAAAATTTTCTTTAGATTAAAATGATGGCAAAAATGAAATAACAATAAAAGGGTAATCAAATATATTTAAAATGTACAATTTTATAAAATCATGAAAATATTATACGCTGTTAGTGATTATCATTTAAAAATTTTTACAAATCAAAGAAATTAAACGACAAAAAAATAACCGAGAATATCCTAATAGATGATAACTAATTAAAGATATCCGCAAACTAACCATGTCTTTCCTTCTAGAACATTACACACATAATGGACCATATACATATATTGTAAAGGAAGAAATCTAAAAAACTCCCAATCACCAACAATTGGCAATCGCATTAGGAAATAGCATCTCCCATCGTTTCGCAGGAGATAGAAACAAGGTCTTTCCACCACATACAGCTGGGTCTGACATGTTGAATTCATACAATAAGTAATTTAAAGTTTAAAAAAAGATTTCAGTTTGATAAATAAAAAAATTGCTTATATATATATATATATATATATATATATATATATATATATATATATATATATATATATATATACATATTTATATATATCTATATATATATATATTACTTTACCTTTACTTTTCACAGAGCTTAATTTGTGCAGATTGGCCTTTAAATTAATTTTATAAAACAAAAATATTAATTAATTATGGTGATGAAAAATTAAATATTGAACATTTGTTAATAAGTCAACATACAGAAGATACATTTTCATTTTAAAGGAAAAAGTTATGAACATAAATTTATTATTTAAAATAACGCATTATCTTTATCTTAGACTAAAAAAGATAATTGGTGTATAATTTATGTGTTAACATCAAGTTAAATATTGAAAAAATGAATAAGTTTTTGTGATATTTTTTCAATTTTGTTTTAATAAAAATAATCATTAAAGATTAAAATATTGGTCAGCATTTCCCATACATTAGGTAAACATTTAGCATAAGTCAAAACTATTCATGAATATGTTTTTACATAATATCATTCACGCATATAAATAAGAAAAAACTCTATGATGTGAACTATAGTTGAATCTCTGTAAATATGCACTTCTGTTTCGATTTCGTAATAATTTTTGAATTTTGAAACATTATGCTCTGTGTCAGGTAAAAAAAAAAAAAGAAAAAAATAGGGAATGCCTAAGCTCTTTGTTGTGTTCTAAGGTATGGTTTAAAACTGGTTTTTAATTATTGTTGTGAACATCATGAATTAAATATGCAAGTATTTAATTTCTTGGACGCAAAATGATGTATTTGCAATAATAGATATATATTAAGAAACTGCTTAATGTAATCTTAAAAAATAAAATATGATGGAAAAACAAGTAAAAATATACTAAAATTTTCCCTGTGGTTTTCATGTATGGAAACAAAACGATGTTGATAGATGAAGGAGAAGTTATTGCAGCTGATGGCATTAAATATTGCTGATGTACTTTTTAGAATACCAAAAATATTCCGATTATTTAGATTCCAAAATCTATAGTAGAGAAAACTGCATTCTGCATACCTATAAAACAGCATATTCAAACATTGACACAAGAATTCGTAAATATCAATCACTTCAAGTTATCTCATTCATGAATTTCTAACGCACCAGTTTTTTAATGGTGTATAATAATACTGAGCCAGCTGCATTGCAATCATTTTTCAATAATCATGCGACTTTTTAACGCAATATTTTAATTTTATCAACTATCAACAACAACATACTCCATCGGATTTAAGTCCTGTGAAAATGTCGCTATTACATGCGGGTGATGAGCTACGATTGAAGACAGTGGCTGTTTATGTTCGAATTATGGGAAATTTATATTTATGGCGTCGTCAGTCATAAATGCAAATTCAGTGCCGAGGTTATCCTTAAGCAAAAAGACATGTTATTCTAAAATGATGTGTCGATAAATTTGACCTCTCATGGCTCTGATTTGAACAATCAGATCTTTTCTGGGGTAAAGTATAATTAACAAATATTAATGCACTACTTTAATATTAGCAGTCAAAAATGCTTTCTTTGTTTTACTCTGTATGAATGCCCGACAGGAATCGGGATAAAAGGGAATTCAAGTCCATTTTGACGGTCTCCTCTTTGAATCTTCTCTATTCCAGGCTAACCACTGGCGATTGGGAGTTGCTGTGAGCAGATGTTATCCGGCAGGCCTGCGATCGCTTAGACCAAACTGTCCAAGACTTCTCTGCATTGTTTTCCTTGAAATGGCTGTAGCAAGTTCTGGCGATAGCTGTTGTGCTCCATCTGTGTCTTTTGACAGTTACTGTCAAATACCGGTAGTTATTCAGTGTGTGTTTGTCACTCGTGTGTGATCTGCAATGTAATATCTATTGACATGTCCATCATTTTTTAATCATTGCCACATCCTAAAGGTGACATTTTGGGTGATTCTGAGTTTCTTGGATATTGTCATCTGTGTACCCTCCCATTCCAGGCGTCCGATAAATCTACCACTTGAAACATCATCCACATACCCCTTCTGTGTCATACCAATAAGGTAGTGATATTGAAACCCATCAGACCGAATGTGAACATGTTTCCTGCTTTGACACAAGTTCTTATATACTTTTTTTTATGCTCTTGTTATTGTGGCGTATGTTCGGCACCATCAGATGCCTTCCTGTAATTTTCATACAATGCTTGAGCATGTGGGAGATATTTTTAAAGGTGGCATCATACGTTTTGCATTCGATTTAAGTGTGACTATAAATAATCATTAATTTATAGACATGTATATAATATTAAATTTACTTATATGCTCTTATATAATCTAACACTTTTTTTGATTATCAAAAAAATTATACTTCATTTTTACATGAATTTTTTTCAAAGTTAGTGTATTCAGTATTTCAAATAATAATAAAATTTAGCAAAGCCCAATACTATTTTTTTAAATTTTATTTTTCAAATCTACTATTCTTTGAAAACAGAGTAAATAAATAAAGTAAATTAACACTAAATTATAATCTGTTGCATTTTTCTTACCAGTTCGAAAATAATTTACTAATTTTCTTAACAAAATTTTACATAAATAAACACAATTTTACAGCTATTAAAATAATTCTTTGCTTGTTTTTATTCCCACACAGAAATATAAAATAAACTTAAATTTAAGAGCATATATATTTTAAGGTTAAAAATCACGAATGTTATTTTAAGTAGTTTAAATTGATCCTTTACACACTCTTATTAAGAACTCAAGATCCGACACTTCATAACAGAGCTGTCACATGAACGAAAACACATGCTACGATATTTATGGGACGATATAACATTCAAAGAAATTTTCAGTGCATCATCAATCTCCTAGTGTGAGTTGTTGTTATGTAATGCCCCACCATATACTAAGATTTCTATCTTTCAATACTACAAGGGATGAAAATGATGGCCCCATATATTGTTGGGTATTTTGTGAGTGAATTTAGAAACAGGGATTAAACGGAAAACCCTAGACTTGATCTACCACACCAAGAAGTATCAAAATCAAATGGTGAACATCATGAGCACACGACATATTTTAGGTGCTTCAGTTGCCTGTCGTAAAAACGATTGATCTTCGGTCGGATAGGGATACATTTTTGAAAGGAGAAATTCCACTATAATAAAACTTACCAAAATATAAGTCGAATGTATTTAAAATAATGTATCAATATTCAATAATTTCAAACGTGTGACGAAATATAGTTATACTTTTCTATTTGATTAACTCACTTTATTTTTCAGTGTGCATTGCAAATTATTTTATTGAAAATATTTATTTATTTTTAGAAACTGCGAAGAAAATTTCAGATGTTTGTATACTTTATCTTGAATTCTCACACACATGTAAAATATTCAATACAAATAAAACAATAAGATTGTCATTGTAATAGAAAGTCAAGTTCACAATAAAGACACAGAAGTAATAAGTAAAGAACAAAGTAATATGAATATAAAATACATTACCTAATATTATAAAACTTATTAAATAAAATAGAATTTAAGAAAATAATGAAATAAAAAGCTTAAAAAGCGAAATATATATATATATATATATATATATATATATATATATATATATATATATATATATATATATATATATATATATATATATATATATATATATATATATATATATATGGAACAGGCTCTATTCTTTCATGTAAATGAATGGAAAATGCTATTTATTCCAATTACAGAATTAAATTATTTTGGTTTTGAAGAAAATATTCCTATGAGTCGTACTACTTATATATTAGCCTTATAATTATTTTTAATTATCAATTGTAGAAATATTGCATTGATTCAAAGGTTTATTTTTGAGACATTTTTTATGAAATTGTAGACATGCTTGACTAATAATTTTTTATAAATTCATTACAATACACAAAGCTTTCCAGCAATGATGTTAATCGCTGCTAAGTTATTTAAAAACGAATATTAAATAATATTTTCAGCAAAATATTTAATTTGTTCAGATCGACAATATTAGCACGTTGTTGTAAAGCATTTTACGTTTTTTTAAAATTGAAGTTTCATAAAATTCTGAAATTTATGGCTTTTAAGTTTCGAAATCTCATAAATTTACTACTCTTTGTTGTTTAGCTCTCCCTATTCTCGAAAAGCAGAAATTATAAACAACAAAAGTAAATCTTTTCGTTTGTATTGAAAATTAAAAACTACTAAGATGACAGTAATACACGGTTAATTGTTACTAAATGAGTAATAATCATGTTCACAAATATGTTTATCTGGATACAAAATACTTCTAGTTTTTACCTTTATATTACTTAGTACCAAAAAACTGCAACTAAATTGTGAGATTACTTTCTGACTATAGAAAATTGTCAAGTCTATTGGCATGGTATGTCATAAATACAAATTAATATCAAAATATTGTAATTATTAAATAATTCAATTTTGAGGAAAGCTATGGCATATAATATGTGGACAGTTTTTACCCATATCCTCTTTTCTTTTTACTCTTAAAAGAATATTGCTTTTATTAGTCAAATACGGTACGTTTTCAGTGAAAGATAATTAAAGGAGTATTATATGAGACTTATTGAACTTATTTTTTGTTTGAAAACTTTTCTATTACGATGCACAATGAGGCTACTGCTGCAGACACACCGCTTAAAGAAGTTATTATTGTCTATAAGACCGAATACATTCAGTTACTAATTCCAGAATAAGAAAGAATATCTTTTATTTTTTTCTGTTGCATTAAAATGATTCCAATTTTCCCGCTTTCAAAGTAAAGTATGTAAGAAAATGCAAACTGATGTATACATATTTGTGTGGGCGTAAATTCTATATATTTTAGGTAGGAAGATTGAATATGTGTATGGCACTAACCCGGAAATAATAATTTGCATTCTAAGTTACCATTTTATATTCCATATGATGTTTCAATATTTTTAACCTATGTTTCTGTATGCTAATTTTTAACTAGGTAATAAAGATATAGACCTTTTTTAGATGTTTTAAATAAAAATAATCAAATATGGATCTCTCTTCAGAAAGTTGATCAAATGTACTTTAGAAATTACTCTTGAATGCTGCCATCTATCGTCTTAAATTGAAACTATTTATTTGAAGTTAATTTACAAATTTCGGGCACTGCATACTATTTAAATTTTAACTTATATAAAATGCATTTACTTAAAATAATATTTTGTTTAGTTTAAATATGGTAGCTCTAGTAACTAAAATTTCATTCTCACAAATACACATCAAATAAAAAATCGAAATCTGGCAAAACCTATTTTTAACAATTTATTTTTCTGATGTACTTGAATTATTTGTAAAATCAATTCCATAAGAAAGAGTGGGACTGTACATCATAGAAAAATACCAGAAGTATGCATTAGTTTATTTTCTAAAATATTTTCAATTGTAAATGTTAGTAATAATATTAATTCCTTAACGTTAACTTTAAGAGAGGTTAAAACAAAAAAACTTAGAAAAATATTCTACCCCTATTTATAAAATATTTCTTTGAAATTTCATTTAAAATGATTTAATATTTCTTATTTTTATTGGATACTTTTTACTTCTTAAAGAAAATATGCAGCTTCAAATGTACTTCAATAATTTAAAAACTATCTTAATGCAATTTATTTTCAATTTCTTAAATGATTTGTTGTATTTAATAGAATATTTTCATCAAATTAGAACCATTCATTAATATGAAATTGAAAATAGTTCTTATTACACAAAATATATAACTTGTAATGAAATCAAGAATGTTATATAATAATAAAGGTAAACAAACTATATAATTAACTTTTACTAATGTACGCAATATAAACTACTGATAAAAATTGTAATTAAGTAATCTTAATTGAAACTTAATTCTTTATTCTTAAATATCAACTTTCTAAATTTATAATATCTAAAATAAATTAAATTTATTACAAACAAAAATCCTGGTAAAAAATCATTCAGGAATGTAAACTTAATGTAATTATTAATGAAAATATGCATTTTTGCTTACATCAAAATATTACTCGATTAAATGAAAATGAAGTGTAATTATTTACATTTTTACGTTAAATTACAGAATTTTTTATTTTTAACCTTAAGTTTAAATTTAGTAAGAACTTTATACTTAAGGCAAAAGAAAAAAATCAGTAAATTTTAAATATGTATAAAGTATATTTTTAAATATATTTTAAACATATTTAAAATTTTTCAAATATATTTTTCACTAGCATTACCTATGAATAATAAATAATACTATAGGTTATGATTATAATCATAACTTGAAAAAATATAACATAATTAATTGGGAGATACTAA
Source organism: Latrodectus elegans (assembly GCA_030067965.1). Lineage (NCBI taxonomy): Eukaryota > Metazoa > Arthropoda > Arachnida > Araneae > Theridiidae > Latrodectus > Latrodectus elegans. Next base: position 66,425,158 of record CM057809.1, read on the forward strand.
TGCGTACACCAGTAAGTTGTTGACAGTCAACATACTGCATATTATTTACGTTACTCTGAAATGATATTTTTTAAATAAATATTAACTAGCTAACTGTACCTACTTGATATGACCTTATTTTAAATTATATATTTACTGGTTACCCTTAAATATGTGTGAAAAGATTATTGTAAGAAATATGAAAATTAATTTAATTTTGTCCAAATAATGATTCTTCTCTAATAGATTGAATTTTACACATGCTAGTTTTGATTAAATTTACAAGAAAATATTTTCTTTATTAAAGTTTTGTCTTGTAGTTCCTTTTTTATGAAAAAGTATCATCTTTCCAGCATGTTCATATAAATAGTAGAAAATTAGACAGTTAAAATAAGGCAGTATTTTTTCCTCATATATAAAAATTGAAATTAATAAGATAATGAACGAGTTTAATACGCATCTTTATACATTATACACAAATGATCCAAATTAATTTATAAACAAATGTTTTATCAATTAATCAATGATAAAAAAAATAATCTATGGTATTTAAACAATTTATATCAATAATAAATTTCAAGGATTTTGTCCCTGTTAATAAAAGAAGCATTTTTCCACTGTTAATATTTGTGTTCTATTCAGCATCAATTAACAAAAGTTCTTCAAGAGTATACAAAAATGAAGGGTTCTTTGTTCTCTGTTATATAATTTCAATATATTTAAAAACAAGAGATCAACTGTAATTCATAAAATTAATTCTTAGGCTGGTTTAGATTCTAAATTGAAATGAAGAAAACTATTGAAATCATTGAGTTTAAAAATGTCTCAAGCACTGATAAAGTCCTAAAAACATAATAAATAATTATCTCTTAATTACAGAATAAATTCAAAATCTTTTAACTTTTTAGCTATTTTTGAAATGAAACTTCGAAAATTGTTGAAACTTGATCCGTGCTCTATCACATATGTGAGCTTGACCAAGAATTGTGATACCTATATACAATCCAGACTTAGAATTTAATGCCCAAACTCAAAGAACGAAAACAGTCACAAAACTCTACGGTTTTTTTTTTTTTTTTTTTTTTTTTTTTTGCGTTAGTTGATTTCAGTTTTATGCAGGCTGTTTATAAGCGTTCAGAGAAGGAGAACATATACGTTCAGAGATTGATAAAATAGGTCTTCTTCGCGGTACACATTAACAACATAAATTGTGTCATTTTGCAGGTCTCGAAATCTTTCTTTGTATTCATTGTTATTAATATAAATATATTTATATTTTACTTACAATTCGTCAATTATAAGGAGTTTCCCAATCTCGTGATGGTTTTTCCCGACAAGAACTTAAAAGGCAAAATTTAAGGAATCTTTTTGGTTTCATAGTAACAGGTTTCTTCAAATGTAAGTTTTTGTGAGTGAGTAGCTCAACAGATAGTGGTAAGATGTTCCTTCAACACTATACTAGCAAAGGGGGTTGAGTATTTTTTTTAATTCTGTTGAAAAATATAGGAAAATGACCATTGATTTCGTTATTCCTTAATTTATGTATAGGCTCGTTTTGTTTAAGGATCTTCATCATAGAGAGGCCTCAATCATAGAAATCTAAGATCTGAAGTATATATGATGATTAACGAAAATTATTTTATTTCTTGTAAATTTTGACTTCTTGAAAACTTTCATATCTTGAGACAATATATAAGTTTGAATAATAATTTTGCATATAAACTGTTTATGGAAATATAATTCCTTTAAATTATTCTGGGTTAGTGGCAAGATTATTCTAATAATTTTAATTTTAACTACGTTGCTTTCTACAGGTGTTTCTATATGTACATTCATTGCTTATTTTAATAAATTTTTGATAGTATTCGATAAATTCTCTGAGAATTCACGTTTACTCATGCTTTGAAAAATAAAACTTTCGGATTCCATGGTATTTCTATTCTTGCCTCAAATGCTCTACAAATTATCTCCATAAAGAGATAATTTGTAGAGCATATGAGGCAAGAATACGTGTCTTCAAAAATGGTAGAAACTTTCTTCGATATACTTTATACTAGAAGAACACAGACCCAGTAAATTTAAGTTGTATTAAATGTATAAAGACAAATTTTTAACAAAAATGTCCAATTCAACATATTAAAAGTCAATTGCAGAAAATGGCTTTTAAATTGATAGATTATTGACAGTTATTTGAGTGCTAGCAAGTGATTGACTTTTTCCTATCAAATCATAGATCAAATATATATCTCTCTTAATGATTAAAAAATATTATCTTGACGCTTTGCCTTTAAATTTTTTTATTTATTAGCTTACGATTCTATTTCTTACCATATAACTGACTTTTTGTTTAAATAAATTTCTGCTGAGAATTAGATAAGTTCTGAAAATCAGAAAATCATCTTTTTGGTTAGATGCTTTTATACATCTGTTGTGAAAAATTTTAATCGATAAAGTATAGTATTAATCCTTAATTTTTTATTTTTGTGATAATTTTTTTCTTCTGAAATTAATCCCATTTTGAGTGCACTGTCATTCTCTATGTAATAATAATCAAGTACTTAAATACAGAAACAGATTATTCAAATTTAGTGAGTTAGGAAATTGGTTAAAGAATCACTTTTTTTTACCTACCATGAAATCGAGTTAATGTATAGTTGGGTGAAATCTGAACAACTCGTAAAAACATTTAAAAAAGGGATATGAAGTATGTGTTTGCTTAAACAAATCATAAAAAACTACTGACTTACACATAAATATATTTTTATTGAAGATATCATAGATGAGTCTAGAAGCCCTATTTCTGATACTGTAAAAAATAGTTTTGAAAGGGAATTAATCTTAAGTGCTGTCTCCATTTATAACTATCATGCATTTAACAGCTAAAGAATATTTTGATATATTGGCCTATATTCAGTAAACTAAGGGTCCCAAACTTTTTATTTTTTTAATTTTATGTTTAATGCGTGAAATAGTTTTGTATATTCATTTTGTTAGCAAATAATCATTACTAGATACTGTTGCTTAAATAAATAGTACATTTCTTTTGCAGAAATACAGAATGAATAATATTTAGTCGTTTATAATCAGGGAAACAATTTCGCGCCTGTAATTTTGTAAACAAAGAGAGTTAGTCATTTTACATAATATAAATGCAAAATAATGAGATCTAAGATAATAAATTTCTTCAAACTATTACTCTTCGAAAAATATTTGCTTTCTCCAATCAAGACAGTAAATCTATCCTACATTTTATACACTAGATTAAACTAGGTAAGCTCTCAACAATTTAAATCCATTTAGTTTGAAGAGAGTTCAATTTTTTTTCACCTCACAATCTGAATGCAATGAAATTATTTAAATAGCAAAGGATTATAAATGTATATCATGGAAATTACTAGTTTGACCATATTTATTTGCAAATGACTCTGAGCAAATTCATTTATTATTATTTTGAGTAATATAATATTATTTTGAGTAAGCTTAAAATATGGTGGACTTGATAGTTTCCAAGAACACCACTAGTTCACATTCTTTTTTACCTGATTATCTAATATTATATCCTTTTTTACGTGATTATGGCGTAAGATAGATAACGTTTAACTTTTCTTCAGAAGGCAATTTTTAAAACCAATAACATTTATTGCAGACAACACAAGTTACATAGAAACAAAAAAATTTAGGACGACTAAAATAGGTATCTTCTTAGCATGAGATTTTGAGAGTGTTCTGTGTTCAGTTCTGATCTCATATATATATATATATATATATATATATATATATATATATATATATATATATATATATATATATATATATATATATATATATATATTAGTAATGAAAAACCATTTAATGCTAGAGACATCATTTATATTTTTACGAAAAATATACATTTTGAGAAAACCCGACTGCAAAATCCCTATGAATGCAAATTTCAGTTACAGCCTGATGTGATCAGTTGTGTGTGTGTGATTACATTTTAAAATTCCCTGTATATCTTCATTATTGCGCAGTGTATATTAAAATGTTTTGCTGTATTTAGTACTGAATTCAATTTTAAAGTTACTGCAGCAGTTTATTTTATTGCAAAAAATATTTTAGGAAAAATATGTTTTTATGTACTGTGCCCTAGTGACACAAGTGACTTCTGTTTCCCGTAAACAATAATTTTAAAATTCCAGATTGTCTTGAGAAATTCCCGTTTAATCCAAACACGAATCGGCTCATTTAGTATTGAATAACATTCTAAAACTAATTATAGTTTTGATTTTATTATAAAAATAAATTTTAGGGAAAAATGTCTTTTTCCCATTGCACCCAGTGACATTACTTTGGATGTACAAGCATGAAATTTAAAATTCCTCGATATCTTAAAAAATTCCTTGTCTATCGGGAAATGGTTATTTTTATTCAGTAATTGATAACAATTTACTACTTTTAACAACATTAATTTTACTATCAGAAAAAAATTATTTTTAGAAATACCCTATAATTTCAAATTTCAATTACTGCTTAATGTGATCAGTTGATTACATATCATAAATCTCTATATATCATTATTGCCGATGTATATTAAAATGGTTTGCAGTATTTAAAACAGAATGCAATTTTAAAACTTATTTAGCTGCTTATTTTATTATGAAAATATATTTTAGGAAAGAAAATGTGTTTTTATATAGTGCACCAAGTAACATCTGAATATCGTGAGCATTAATTTCAAAATTCCTTGATATCTTGAGAAATTCCCGGTCTATTCAAAAACGTATGGACTCACTAAGAGTTGAAGCACATTCTAAAATTAAAAGTGGTAATTGTTTATATAAAATACAGTTTAGGAGAAAAATGTCTTTTTTCCATATAGGACATTAATAGAAAACTTGAAATAAACGCGAACATGAAATTATTCCTCGATATCTTAAAAAATTCCATGTGTATCGGGAAATAGTAGATTTGATTTAATAACTAATAACAATTTATTGCTTATAGCATCATTCATTTTATTAGGAAAAAAAATATATTTTCAGAAAAACCACATGACTTTAAATTTCAATAACTGCTTGATGAGATTAATTGATTGCATTTAAAAAAATTCAATGAAATCTTCATTACTGCGCAATTTACATTAAAATGATTTGCTGTATTTAATACAGAATGCATTTTTAAAAATTATGCTTCTGATTATTTTATTACAAAAATATTTTTAAGAGAAAAATGTGTTCTTATATACTGCGTCCTAGTGATACAAGTAGCTTCTATTTCCCGTTAACAATAATTTCAAAATTCCCACATGCCTTGAGAAATTCCCAGTACTTTCAAAAATAAATGAAATCATTTATATATAGTCTACAATTAATTATAGTATTATTTTTATTATGAAAACTACATTTTACGAGGAAAATGTCGTTTATTATATTGAAGCATGTGACAGGACATGGGGAGGCAAGCATGAAATTCAAAACTTCTCGATACCTTAAAAAATTCTTAATGTATCGGGAAACATTTGCTTGTGGATTTAGTAATTAATAACAATTTACTGCTTATAACATCATTTATTTTATTGCAAAAAATATATATTTTCAAAAATCCCCATGACTTCAAATTTCGATTACTGCTTGATGTAATAAGTTGATTAAATTTCATTAATTTCTGTAAACCTTCATAACTGTCTATGTATATTAAAATGGTTTACTGTATATTTGGAACAAAATGCACTTTAAAGCTTTCCCTGCTTTTTCTTTGATTGCAAAAAATATTTTAGAAGAAAATTGCGTTTTTAAATACTGCGCTTTAGTAACACAATTGCCTTCTATTTCCCGTAAACTATAACTTGAAAATTCCAGAATGTCTTGAAAAATGCCAAGTCTATCCATAAATGAATGGGCTTACTTAGTATTGATTCAAAAGCTAAAACTAATTTTAGTATCTATTTTACTATAAAAAAAGGTTTTGGGAGGAAAATGTCTTTTTTCACATTGCACCTCATGACAGGACATGGAACGTGCAAGATTGAAATTCAAAATTCCTCGATGTCTTAAAAAAACCCTTGTCTATCGGGAAATTGTTGTGGTTGTGTTTAGTAATACGTAACAATTCACTGCTAAGACCATCATTTATTTTATTACGAACAATGTATAGTTTTAGAAAAACCCCATGACTTCAAATTTCAATTATTGTTTGAGATGAGCTGTTTCAAAAATCTTTGTATACTCAATTTTTGCCCAAAGTATATTATATTAATATGTTTGGCATTAAAATGGTTGGCAGTATTTAATAGAAAAAGAAATTTTGCAGCTTCCGCAGCTATTGATTTTATTACAAAAAATATATTTCAGGGGGAAAATGTGATTTTATACAGTGCTAGCATTTACTTTGTTTTAAAAGTAAATTATTTTAAAATATTCCATCCATATAATTTCTTAATCGGTCGTCTCATGTATTGAAAGAGAATGTTTGAGCAAAACTCAATCTGTCTTGAAAATTTATATAAGTATTCTCTTAAATTTTTTTAAATAGCCTTATGTTATAGGATTTAAAATTATTTTTATATAATAATAAGGTTTATGGACACAATATTCTCAAAAGCCGTTCTACTTTGTTTAATATGAGACATTTGGATCAATGAATTACAAACGTTTCTGTATATCATTTGAAATATTTTGCAAATATTAAAATCATTTCCTATACATGTTGTAAAATGAACTTTCAAACTTTTTCAAGGTATTTTTTTTAAAGAAAAAAATTTATTTTCGAGGAAAAGTGTCTTTTAGTATATTACGCCTATAGACACAAGACACTTTTTATACTCGTGAAGATTGATTTCAAAATTTGCTATTATCTTGAGAAGTTCTCAGTTTATACCAAACCGAATGTGATTATTTAGTAGTCAATCACATTCTAAAATTAATCTTAAAACCAATTTTATTATAAAAAATAGATTTTGCAAGGAAAATGTCTTTTTTTCACATTGCACCTCATGACAGGACATTTAACGTGCAAGCATGAAATTCAAAATTTCTCCAGCTCTTAATAATCATTTGTCTATCAGGAAATGGTTTATTGTGTTTAGTAATAGATAACAATTTACTGCTAGGGACATCATTTATATTATTACGAAAAAAATATATTTTTAGAAAAAACCCATGATTTCAAATTTCAATTACTAATTGATGTGAGCAGTTAATTATATTTCAAAAATCTATGTATACATAATTTTTACCTTATGTATGTTAAAATGGTTGGCAAAATTTGGTAGAAAAAGAAATTTTACACCTTCCACAGCTATTTATTTTATTTCAAAAAATACATTTTTAGAAGAAAATGTGATTTTATACAGTGAGCACAAGTGAAACAAGTGACTTTTGATTCCCGCGAATATTAATTTCGAAATTGCCCAATATGTTGAGAAATTACCAGTTTATACAAAAAAAGAATCAGCTCATTTAATATTCTATCACATATAAATTAATTTTAATACTTATTTTATAATAAAAAACAGATTTTGGGAGGAAAATGTTTTGTTTATCATATTGCACCTCATGACAGGAGTTGTGACGCGCGAGCAAGAAATACAGAATTCTACGATGTTTAAAAATTTTTAATCTGTCAGGAAACGCTTGGATGAACTTATTATTAATCAATATTCTAAGCTTAATATTAGCATTTACTTTTTATTAAAAATAAATTATTTTAAAAAATTCCATCCATATAATTTCTCAATCTTTCGTCTCATCCATTGAAAGAGCACGTTTGAGCAAAACTGGGACTCAATTTGTCACAAAAATTAATATTAGTATTTACCAATAGTTTTGTAAAAAGCCTATTGTTATAAGATTTAATATTATCTTTTTATAATTAAAAGGTTTCTATGGAAAAAGTAGTCTCGAAAGCCGCACTGCTTTGTTTAATATGAGGCATTTGGATAAATGAATTTTAAACATTTCTGTACGTCATAAAAAATATTTTGTAGGTGTTAAAACCATTTCCTGTGTATGTTATAAAATGAACTAAACTTATTCAAAGTATATTTTTTAAAAGAAGAAATTAATTTTAGAAGAAAAGTGCCTTTTAGTATATTACGTCAATTCACACCAGGGACTGTTTATTCTCGTGAAGATTGATTTCAAAATTTGCCATTATCTTGAGAAATTTCCAGTTTATACAAAAACGAATTTCTAAATTTAGTGTTCAATCACATTCTGAAACTAATATTATTATCAATTTTATTTTAATAAATAGATTTTGTGAGGAAAATGTTTTTTTTTTTTTTTCATATTGCACCCCATGACAGGACATGGAATGTTCATGAAATAAAATCAAAATTCCTCAATGTATTAAGAAATCCCTTGTCTAGTGGGAAATGGTTGGTTGTGTTTAACAATAAGGTAACAATAAACTGCTAGAGATATTATTTAAAATTTCAATTACTGCTTGATGTTAGCAGTTGATATCAATTAAAAAATCTATGCATACTCAATTTTTGCCCCATGTTTATAAAAATGGTTGGCTGTATTTAGTAGAAAAAGCAATTTTACAGCTTCCGCAGCTATTTATTTTATTATAAAAATTATATTTTAGAAAGAAAATGTGTTTTATGCAGTGAGCGCAAGTGACACACGTGATTTCTAAAATTCCTCTTTTATCAGGAAGCAGTTTGTTGGATTTAGTAATAAATAAAACTAATAAGAAATAAATAATCAGAAATATCAAGAAATTTATTCCCTAATTTTAAAATATGCTATTCAAATGCATCAAATATTGCATGAAGAGAAGAGCAAAAATATTTGGAAAATTAGGTGGGATATTTTATCTAAAGTGGACAAACTTCTTTGAATTTATTTGATTTTAATTATTTTTAAAATCATTAAAATCTAATTTTACTGTTCAAATTGAAAGATTTGCGTTGGTTGAGACTTCCCGAAATGTTTACTTCTCAAATATACAAAGAAAAGAGGTTTTAAATCATTGAGTTTTAAATAATCTTACGCGATTTTATCACATGTTTGTGGTACAGATACAAGACAATCAAGCAGTTCTGCAACTGTTCTATTTCCATATATTGTGATCATCTGTTTAATTTCAGTGACAAGATATTTTTTATGGATGTTGAGTTCCTTCTTTTTCTTGAAAGTCTTTGCTCCATCTTCAAATAAAATGAGTGCGTTTAATTTATTTAACAATTCCATTTTGTGTTTATTATATCAGAATTTTTTTTAAATGCTTTTAATATTGCGAAACAATTATGTACTTACCAACACTCATAACTTTGATTTGTTTCTCTTTTAATGGTTCTACCTCTTCCATATTTAATATGCCAAGAGATATGTGAATATAGGAACCATTCTCGAAGCGAATTAAAATTTTATCAATATGAACTGCAATATCAGAAATCAGATATGATTGGTCCAATTCCTTATAAGTTCTAATACGTAAAGAATTGAGTTTCACCGTTTATTTATGAAGCTAAAGAATTCTAACTTTTCAGTGTGTAAATAGGGTTTAAACTTATGTTGTCGTCCTGTCAGTACTGATAAGGTTAAAACACTATTCTGTTTCCCATACACAAATAAAATGATTGAATCTTCATTGACATGCATTTCCTTATCAAAAAAGACCTCTTTACCTTTTTTCTAATCGTATCTTTGGTTTCTCATTCATGTTATCACAGGCTAAGAAAATTGTAACTTTCATATACATATCATTTGGTAATTTTAAGTTTGAGTCTAAAAGTTTTGAAGTAAATCTATTGAACGGGAAAGTCTTGAAACCATTACCCGTAAATTGTACTCCTCGATCTGTAGAGGCACAAATGTCTTAATATCAACATAATATTTATTAGCTCAATCTGTATCATATTGAGACCTTTTCACACCTGAAATTCTTTGATTGTGACCTTAATAATTTTTATCACTTTATTCTATAGAATACAGTAATAATCAAGGTATTTTTAGTAACTACATATACAGGTTCACAGGTAAACATACAGGTATATGTGAGCACAGTTTACCTATACAGGTTCTTTCACATTTGACACTATTTTATTGTTAGCATCATAACAATCATCTTTTAAAATCAAAGCATTATTTTCAAAATATTGTTTATTGACATCATGACTAGCGTGACATCATTTATACATCGTGCCTAGCGCTCGGATCCGCAAGATGTGTGATTGATCTATTTTTAGCATTATAAGCCTCTCCAGGGAGCGTTAAGACATTATTTTCAAAATATCTTCTATTCACAACATTTTTCTCAGATTCGGGATACTTCACATTATTTATCGTTTTACCTTTCGCATCAAAATTTCCTTGTGGTGAGTATAGTAAACTCATGTTTCGCACAACTGGTCAACTATTATATCTACGTAATTCCTAGTTGCAGAATAAGACTTTTCAATTGGATTTAAAAGATTTCTAATTCTTTTTCCTTTTGCATCATATTGTTGATCATTTTCTGAAAGAACTAAACTTTTGTTTTATAAATCTCGAATGAATCACCTCAGATTCTTCCTACATCTGTCTACGTAAAATTTTGTAGTTACATCATTATTTTCCAAAGGTTCTCCAGATTTCCTAAATTTCTTTTCGTCCATATCATAACTACCATCATGTGTCAGTTTAAACCCTATTCCTGGAATACCAGGTGGTCCTTCTTTGAGTTCTTCCTCAAAAAGTGGATAATATGCTGTCATTTCTTTACTTTAATATGAAAAATTTTAATAGTATTTCGTCTATTAAAATTAAAATTCAATACCATTTACAGCTTCAATGTTTTGATCATGATAATATCTTGATTCCTTATGTTTAAGTAACATTTCTTGCATTCTCGTAAGATGAAATAGAAGACATAATTCTTGGTGGTGGTGTTTCTCAATCTCCAGTTGAACTCCATAGTCAGGTTATTTGTGTCTGTGTAAATTTCATGGTAAAGCTAGTTTGTAGCAAATGATTGGATATAATTTACCGAAATTGGAATAATTGACCATGCACCGCGTTTTTGATGTAATGGTGTTGAGTCCAGATTCCAAAAAAGCTGTATATAGTCGATTGTAATCACCTTTCTCAAAATCCATCACGTAGTTAACAGTTGGAACCCTTACATTATTAACCATCAGGCAACATTCCAACATATCGGAGTTTTCGGATAACATGGATAGGATCATAAGTTGTCGGATAACATGTTGTTCTGTTTTGCATTTTCATATCTTTCAGTGTATTGTGGTATGACGTACAAGTTCAATACTTTGCTTGAAGTAGCATTTATGGAATAAGACTCGTTTGAATTCTTTAAGGAAATATTCGATTTTACAATGCTATGTTGGTTCCAATTTATTTACATGGTCTTATCCGATAATCTTAACTCATTAAATTTTGCAGCAGCTGAATTCTTAAATCTAACATAAGGAAGCCAAAGTGATAAATCATCCACAACAACTTTATAATCCCTATTTTACTTACCTGTGTATAGCATGTTCTGACTGTGATTTTTCTGAAACTCAAACTTAACTTGGAGCCCTGTTATAACCTTTTTATATTCATTGAAGAAATCAAATACATATTTTAATGCGATCCATAAAGTGACAGTTTTGCTACTTTGAGTAAGTTTACACCTTTCTTTTTGAATCCTTGATTATACTCTTCGTTAGTTCCCAATTTTTCGAAAAATGCTGTTATTTTAGTTGTGTCTACCAAAGTCCAATCATATTTCAAGCGTTTTCTGTCAGCTGCGTCTGACGTATCTACGTAGAAGAACATATTTGTAGCTTCCGAAGGAGAATAATCTGGTGTGAAATGAATTAGACCTAACGCATATCGCATGAGAGCAATATTGGTGTCGATTTCAGTGATGCCTTATATAAACCTATTGGAATCATTTAGTATACAATCACATTCTAAAACTAATTTTAGTATTTCTTTTATTATATAAAATAGATTTTGGGAGAAAAATGTCTTTTTTCATATTGCACCCCATGGCAGGACACGGAACGCTCAAGCATGAAATTCAAAATTCCCACCCAATGTCATTAGAAATCCCTTGTCTATCTTGAAATAGTTGACTGTGTTTAGTAACAGATAACGATTTACTGATAGAGCATCATTTATTTTATTATGATATATATTTTAAGAAAACCCCTTGACATTAAATTTCTGTAATTGATTGATGTAAGATGTTGATGACATTTTAAAAATCAATGTATACCTAAATTTTGCCCAATGTTAATTAAAATGGTTGGCAGTATTTAAAGAAAAGTCAATTTTACAACTTCCACAGCTATTTATTTTATTGAGAAAAATAAATTTTAGGAGAAAAATGTGATTTTATACAACGCGCCCAAGTGACACACGTGACTTCTGATTCCCGTGAATATTAATTTCTAAATTAACCAAAACCTTGAGAAATTTTTATTTTATCCATAATCGATTAGTAGTGAACTATACATTCTGAATATGATGATAATGTTTATTTCTTTATAAAAATTTTATTTTTGGAGGAAAATGTCTTTTTAAAATGAAGTGTTTTACTGGTATGATCAGTTTATTACATATTCAAAATCTCTGTGTACTTAATTTTTGACCAATGTATGTTAAAATGGTTGGCACTTTGGTAGAAAAATTAATTTTACAGCTTCCGCAAATGTATAAAAATTCCGCAATATTTTAATAAATACCATAGTATACACAAATCAATGGTTTCATTCAGTAGTAAATCACATTCTAGGAATAAATGTGGTATTCATTTTATTATAAAAATACATTTTAGGTGAAAAATGAGTATTTGTAAAGTCCAACCTCTATGGTACATGTAACTTTTGATTCCCGCTTATATTGAATTCAAAATTCCCCAATATTTTTAGAAATATGCAATATATATAGAAAATATGGATTCATTTAGTAGTAAATCACACATTCTAAGACTAACTGAAATATGCATTATGTTATATAAAAATATATTTTAGAGATAAACTTAATTTTTGTATAAAGCACCCAAGTGACATAAGTGACATTTTTCCCTCTTATAATGATTTTAAAATTTCCCCTATATCTGAGGAAATTCCCACTCTATGCACAAGTGAATGGTTTCAGTTAGTAGTACCTCACACTCTACGACTAACTGTAGCATTCTATTTTATTCATTTTATTTTATTAGGAATTACCAAATGTGTACAAAAACTAATGGCTTCATTTAGTATTATAACACATTCTAATGTAACCTGTGCAATTCATTTTATTATAAAATACATAAGAAAAATGACTTTGTGTTAAGATCGCCCATAATGTACATGTGACTTATGGAATTCCTGCTCACATTGATTTAAAATTCCCCAATATCTTAAAAAATACCACATGTATATACAACTGAATGGTTTCATTTAGTATTGAATAGCATTCGAAGAATAACTGAAATATATTATAAATAATATATTTTAGGAGAAAAATTAGTTTTCGTAAATTCAACAGATATGGTACGTATAATATTTGATTCCCGCTTAGATAGATATAAAAATTCCCAATATCTTTAAAAACACCCAATAAAAACACAAAAATGGTTTCATTTAGTAATAAATTACATGCTTAAATTAATGGTGGTGTTCGTTATGAAAAAAAATTACATTTTTTCAAAAAATATGTTTTTGTATTGTGTGCCCATTTGGTACGTGTGATAATTAATTCACGCTTAAATTGATTGCAAAATTCCATAAAATCTTAAGAAATACCCAGAGTATACACAAACTATAGGCCTCATTTGGTATCAAAACACATTCTAATACTAACTGTGCTATTCATTTTATTATAAAAAATATATTAGGAGAAAAAAGACTTTGTATTAAGGTCACCCATAAAGTAGGTGTGACTTACGATTCCCCCTTACATTAATTTAAAAATTTCCCAATATCTTAACAAATACTGATGTATACACAAACAAATTGTTTCATTTAGTAGTAAATCATATACTAAGAATAATGTGGTATTCACTTTATTATAAAAACAGTTTTTATACATAAGTTTTATAAGAAAAATGAGTTTTTGCATATTGCGCCCAAGTGACACAAGTGTCTTCTTTTTCCCCATTCGAATGATTTCAAAATTTCATTTATATGGAGAAATTTCCATACTATGCACAAACGAATGTTTTCATGTAGTAGGAAATTACACTATAAGAATAACTGAGGCTTTCATTGGATTATAAGAATTGTATTTTAGGTGAAAAATGGGTTTTTGTAAAGTCTGCCCATATGGAGTGTGTAAAATTTTATTCCTATTTACACTGATTTAAAAATCCAAATATCTTTAGAAATTCCCTATATACACCAAAAAAAGGTTTCATTTAGTAGTCAATTACATTCTTAAATTAATGTTGGTATACATTTTATACTCAAATTAAAACCTTCATTTACTATAAAAATATATTCTAATAATAGCTGTGATATTCATTTTATTATAAAAAAATATTACAGAAGAATAATGATTTTGTGTCACGTTCGCCTATTCGGTATGTGAGACTTACGTGATTCCTGCTTACATTGATTTAAAATTCCCGAATATCCTACGAAATACCAAATATATATAGAAACGAATGGTTTCCTTTAGTAGTAAATTGAATTCTAAGAAGTACTGAAATATTAATTTTATAATTAAAAATATATTTTAGTAGAAAAATAAGTTTTTTTTAAAATTCAGCCCATATGGTACGTGTAAATTTTGTTTCCCGCTTAGATTGATTTATACATTTCCCAAAATCTTTAGAAACAGCAATTATATTCACAAAAAAAATGGTTTTATTTAGTAGTATACCTCATTCTTATATATATATATATATAAACTAATGATGGTATTTATTTTTTTTTTAAAAATATATATTTTATGGAAATATTTGTTTTTGTATAAAGTTTGGTGCGTGAAACTTCTGTTTCCCGCTTATATTGAAAAAACATTTTCGCATTAACTTCAGGAATACCAGGTATACACAAAATAATGGTTTCAAATTATAAAAAATGTAATTCTAACACTTAATATGTCACTACTTTCATTATTTAAAATATATTTTAAAAGAAAGTTTGTTCTTGTGAAGTCCACACATCTTGTACGTTTCATTTAGACTTAGATTAATTTGAAAATTCCCCAATATCTATTTAGAAACAATTATTATATAGATAAAATATATTGGTTTCATTTAGTAGTGCGTATCATTCAAAAACTAACTGAGTTATTCATTTTATCATTGAAAGCGTTTTTTCAGAAAAAAATGAGTTTATGTATGTAAGGCCCATGTGACACATGTGACTGTTTTCAAAATTACAATGACTTTAAAATTTCCCCTCTATCTGTAGAAATTCCAAAGCTATGCACAAATGAATGCTTTCATTTAGTAGGAAGTCATACTGTAAGAATAAATGAAAATTTCATTTGATATATTTTATGATAATATATTTTAGGAGAAAAATGGGTTTTTGTAAAGACTGCCCATATGGTACGTGAAACTTTAATTCCCCATTAGATGGACATAAAAATTCCCCAATATCTTAATAAAGAGAGCTTATATACACAAAAATTGTTTTATGTAGTAGTAAATCTTATTCTAAAACTTGCTGGATTATTTATTTTATTATAGAAAAGATATTTTAAAAGAAAAACGAGTTTTCTATAAAGTGCCCAATTAACACAAATGACTTTTTTCCACACTTAAAATGATTTAAAAATTTTCCTTATATCTGCAGAAATTCCAGAAATATACAAACGAATGTTTTCCTTTAGTAGAAATTTACACTGTAAGAAGAACTGAGTCTTTAATTTGATTATAAAAATTATATTTTAGGAGAAAGATTGGTTTTTCTAAGCACTGCCTATATGATACTATATGAACTTTTGTTTCCCGCTTACATTGATGAAATAATTTCGCAATATCCAAAGAAATATATAAGGTATACGCAAAAGAATGATTTTGCTTAGTAATAGTTCATATTCCAACACTAAATATGATAATCGTTTTATTATTAAAATAAATTTTAGGAGAAAAATAAGTTTTTGTTTTGTCCACCCATTTGTTACGAGTAACTTTTGATTTACGCATAGATTAAGATAAAAAAAATTCCCTAATATCTTTAGAAATAACCCAGATATAAACAAAAAATGATTTATAGAGTAGTATATCTTATTCTAAATTTCAATTGAATAGTTATTTTGTTATAAAATATATAATTTAGTAGAAAAATGAGTTTTTGTATAAAGAGCCCAAGTAGCGCAAATGACATTTTTTCCCCACTTAAAATGATTTTAATATTTCCCTTATATCTGATAAAATTCCCTATATATATACAAACGAATGATTTAATTTAGTAGACAGATACACTGTAAGTAAACCTGCGTCTTTCATTTGATTATAAAAATTATATTTTAAGAGAGAGATTGGTTTATGTAAACACTGAATAAATGCTGCGTGAAACTTTTGTTTCCTCTTACATTGATTAAATAATTTCGCAATATCTAAGGAAATACATAATTATATATAAAAGAATGGTTTTGCTTAGTAATAGTTCCCATTCCAACACTAAATGTGGTAATCGTTTTATTATAAAAAATATATTTTAGGAGAAAAATAAGTTTTAGTTTTGTCCATACATGTGTTAGGAGTAACTTTGGATTTAAGCTTAGATTAATTAAAGAATTCCTTATATCTTTAGAAATAACCGAGATATAAATAAAAAAATATTTTCATGCAGTAGTGAATCTTATACTAAAACTTAAAGAAATATTTCTTTTATTATATAAAATATTATATAGAAGAAAAATGAGTTTTGGTATAAAGAGTCCAAGTAACACCTATGACTTTTTACCCCACTAAAAATTATTTTTAATTTCCCATATATTTTCACTAATTCCAGTGTATATACAAACGAATGTTATTCTTTAGTAGAAATTTATACTGTAAGAAGAACTGAGTCTTTAATTTTATTATAAAAATTACATTTTAGGAGAAAGATGTGTTTTTGTAAACACTGCTTATATGGTACATGTAACTTTTGTTTCCCCCTTAGATTGACATGAAAATTCCCCAATATGTTTAGAAACAGCCCTTATATCTACAAAATATTGTTTTATTTAAAAGTAAATAACATTCTTTAACAAATGATGGAATTGAATTCATAAAACAAAAATATATTTTATGAAAAATATGTTTTTTTGTAAAGTGTGCCCATTTGGTTCTTTTAACTTTTGTTTCCTGCTTACAATGATTAAATATTTTCGCAATATCTAAAAAATATCCAAGGTATACACAAAAGAATGGTTTTGCTTAGTAATAGTTGCCATTCTAACACTAAATGTTGTAATCGTTTTATTATAAAAATATATTATAGGAGAAAAATAAGTTTTTGTTTTGTCCACCCATATGTTACGAGTAACTCTTTTAATTTGCTTATAGATTAATTTTAAAATTCCCTAATATCTTTAGAAATAACCGAGATATATAGAAAAAAATGGTTTTATACAGTTGTTATTTTTATTCTAAAACTAAATGGAATATTTCTTTTATTATAAAACTTATAATTTAGAAGAAATATGAGTTTTTGTCCCCCAAGCTCAAGTAGCACAAATGACTTTTTTCCCCACTTAAAATGATTTTAAAATTTACCATATATCTACTGAAATTCCAATGTATCACACAACGAATGTTTTCGTTTAGTAGGAAGTTATAATCTCAGATTAACTGAAGATTTCATTTCATTATAAAAAATATATTTTAGGAAGAAGTGTGTGTTTGTAAAATCTGCCCTCATTATACGTGTAATTTTTAGTTCCTATTTACATTGATTTCAAATACTATTTATGGAAACTTTTTAAGCATCAAATATATTTCAGAAAGCCGTAAATAGTTTAAAACATGCACAATTTGAAAAAAAATGTGTTTCTTATATTAGAAACATTTTTTCTCCAGAAATACACTACTGGACATTAAAATTGCTACACCAAGAAGACGACATGCTACAGACGTGAAATTTATACGAATGGAAGAAGGTGCTGTGATATGCAACTTATCAGCTTTTCAGCGCATTCAGACAAAGCTTTCGCCAGTGGCGACACCTACATTGTGTTTAAATGAGGAAATTGTTCAGCCGGTTCCTCATACACAAATTGCATTTGAACGTTGTTGCCTGGTGAAAAGTTGTTGTGATGCCTCGTGTAAGAAGGAGAAATACGTACCAGCACGTTTCTGACTTTGATAAAGGTCGAATTGTAGCGTACAGGGATTGCGGTTCATCTTATCGCAGTATTATTTCTCGCGTCGGTCGAGATCCAATGACTGTTAGCAGAATATGGAATCGATGGGTTCAGGACGGTAATACGGAATGCCATGCGGGATCTCAACGGCCACATATCACTAGCAGCCGAGAAGACAGGCATATTATCCGTATGGCCGTAATGGATCGTGGCACTAACGTCACGAGCCGTGAGTCAAGAAACGGAGTCGCTTGGAAGACAACAAGTGTCTGCACGAAAAGTTCGACAACGTTTGCAGCAGCATGAACTCTCAGCTCGGAGACCATGGCTGCGGCTTCCCTTGACGCTGCATCATAGACAAGAGCGCCTTCATTGGTGTGATCAACAACAAACCTGGGCGCACGAATGGCGAGACGTCATCTTTTCAGTTGAATCCAGGTTCTGTGTACAGCATCATGATGGTCGCATCCGTGTTTGGCGGCATCGTGGTGAACGCACACTGGCATCGTGCATTCGTCATCGTCATACTGGCCCATCACCTGGCGTGATGGTATGGGGTGCCATTGGATACACGTCTCGGTCACCTCTTGTTCGCATTGACGGTACTATGAACAGTGCACGTTACATTTCTGGTGTGTTTCGACACGTGGCTCTACCCTTTATTCGAGCCCAGCGAAACCCTACGTTTCAGCAGGATAATGCCCGACCGCATGTTGCCGGTATTGTACGGACCTTCCTTGATACGGAACATGTTCGGCTGTTCCCTGGCCAGCATGTTCTCCAGATCTTTCACCAGTAGTAAATGTCTGGTCAATGGTTGCCGAACGCCAGTCACTACGTTTGATGAACTGTGGCATCGTGTTGAAGCTGCATGGGCGTCTGTACCTGTACATGCAATACAATCTCTGTTTGACTCAATGCCCAGGCGTATAACTGCTGTTATTACTGCCAGAGGTGGTTGTTCTGGGTACTGATTTCTCAGGATCTATCCAGCCGAATTTTTTGAAAATTTAATCACTTGTTATTTTTAGTATAATATATTTGTCCAATAAATATCATATTGTTATCTGCATTTCTTCCTGGTGTATTAATTTTAATGACCAGTAGTGTACTTCAACCAAATATCTTAAGTTGCTAGTAAGTAATTTATTTTATAGATTTTTGTAATTTGATTATTTCTTGAGCAAAAGAATATAATGTTTTTCTACTCAATTTTAAGTATTTCTCATATTTCCGTGTTTTTGTAGCATGATTATATATTTGCTTGGATGTCTTTCAACAAAACTATAAAAAATTAACTTAAAAATTTTAATTTTTTTAAAAAACTTTACATTTAAATTTAAAAAAATAAATTTTTTTGCCTCTTTTTTTAAGCTTATTTTGTATTTTAATTTTGGAAGATTTTAGACTAAAAACGAGCTTTATAAAAAAAATTATTCTCAGTATCATTACATATATATTTAGTAACAAAATATATATTTTTTGATTTTAAAATTCAGTTAGAAATTTTCTTGGAAATGTTTTATATTTTTTCTTCAAAATATTAATAAAATACATGCTTAACCAACTTTTGTATAGTTGAATATAAAGCTTTTAGCTTTGATATACTTAACAATCAACCTAACATTTTTATTACCATTATATTAGTAAACTTACAACAATATGTTTATAGCAACATCTTCTAATCAACCACTGTAAATTTAGTTCATATTTTAGGCCTTAACATTTACCATTAAGCAGCTATTTGCACGTGATGATTAAGTTATTATGATAAATTTTTGGCTGAACATTTTATTGACTGATAAACAGCTCATTACAGCCAACCAACTAGTCATTTCAAATAAAATCAAGTGACGAGTTGATGCTGCTGACACAATCTCCTTTACACCACACGTGTAAGAATAATAGGTCGTGCACATCTTTAAACACGTATACAAACATTCTACATTACCATCTTATGCTGGATCCAATAGTATGTCATTGTAAAAGTTAACGTTTCTCAAAAATCTCCCATAAAGTACTTTCTTTGGCAAGAGTTTAATTGTAACTATTTTTGTCTCCCTATACTTTTTATTCTATTATTAAATAATTTTGTAGTGTTGCAATCATTTAATAATCATTTTTATGTTAAAAAAATAACTTAACATTTGGGCATTTCAAATTTTGCTTCCTAAAATGTAAAATTTTTATCCCTAATATATATTTCTAGTTTTTTAGAGGTTTCTAGAATATGAGAATAAGCAAATATTTTTGATTTTATAAAGATTGTATAAATAAAATAGAACAGTACTGATTACTATTTCTATTTATGTATGTTTTGGAGTAATACACATTGAATTTTGTTAAAAATATTGGTAAAGTGTAAAGTGATGCTCTCTATGGTACAACCCTATGAAAATTAATACCTGTTTTAATAATGCTTAAATATGAAAAATATAATTATAATTATTTTTAAGGATTATTGAAAAAAATTGCTATGTATTTTTTATAATATTTTTGGTATATCAATGCAGTGCAAATATAACAAAATTTTCCTGGAAGAACGGTAATATATTTATACAAATTTTATATTTCACAGTGTGGATGAAAGAGTTCTAAGAAAATTTTTAACAACAAAATAGAAGACAGATATTTAACGTATTTGTAATTTAGTAACTTTTACAAGAATTCTTGAGTTGTTTCATGGGTAAAACTAAAGAAATAAAAAAATTTATTGATAAAAAAATATATCACTATCTTATCTAATAAGGTAATGATCTATGTTTGCAATTAGATGCCATTTCGTATCATTAACCTTTGATAAATTAATTTTAAAAATACAGTAAAAAGTTCAAAAGATTGAGAAGCTTAAAATTCGAAAACGCATAATCACAATGATTATCGAAATTAATTGTCAATTAAAATCTAATTCTCAATTTACAAGTTATGCATTTCCATTACTTTATAATAAGCAGAAAACACAGAACTTTTATTTCCTTTTATTATAAAGTAATTTATATCTACTTATTGAAAGTATTTATAAATGTACGAAATTAAATATAATAAGCTTGATATTTTTTCACTTATAATAAGTACTTAACTATATATTTAATTTATGAATCTGAATCACCAGGCAATTACTGACTATTTACTAAATCTGAGGAAATTTCAGAATATACTTTTTTATTAATTAATTTAGAGTTAGATGTTTGCTATGGGATTTATAATCTGAGAGTGAAACATTAATAAAAAATAAAACATAGAGTCAAATTTAATTAAGTTTCATTAATCATGTATTCATATGAATAAAACTGCACAACTTGTTTCTTTTTTTTTTGTATAAATTGAGAGTAAAAACAAAAAATATTACTCAGAATTATTTTTTTCCAGTGGCAGATTGTAGCCAGTTACAACTGCAGCAGAGTATTAATCTATTGTTCCCTGATACCAAGGAACCGACCAGACACAGCGACCTCTTAATCGCCGAGGCGTTGCCCCGGGTGCACCACTATCGCACACTCACACATGCCATAGGGACCCGTTTATAGGGTAGGCATCATTCATACTTCATTCTCACACACACACAAGGAAAGGACAAAGACAGGATAAAGAGAGAGAAAGTACATCCATGCCTGAATCGGGATTCGAACCCAGGACCTCCCAATCCGTAGTCAGGCACGCTGACCACTAGACAAGTTGGCCGGCCACAGAATTATTGTAATATAATGCATAACGAAATAATACAATCATTTATTTCATAATGAAACAAATATTTCCACTATAATAAGGAAAACGATGTTTCACAACTTTGTAAATTGTTTCGAATCATAGTAACTTGTACACACACACATTTAGTAATCCATGATATATGAAAAAAATATCTTTGTCGAATTACAGATTAAATGTGTATTAACAATATAAGTAGCTACTTTTTTCATAGAAAATAGATTAAAGTTTGGTAAGTAAAAATTTCAAAAAATGTAACTTTCCTGAAAGCAAAAAACTAGTAGAATCTATTTAAACGAAAAAAATTGTCTTTACTTAAAATTTATGCATAGGTATACAAAATAAATTCATTTCAATTTAGACTGGTGGAGCAAGTGCAAAATGTTTAAATATTATTGAAAATATTAACTATTATTACAAAAACATTTATTAATCTTAATATTAATTTACATTTTTAACAAAAAACCATTTACATAAGATTAAAAAAAATCAATTAAAAAACAGTGTTTGTTCTTTATACTCTTAAGGAAGTTTGTTTTACAGTTATATCTTTGTCACCTGAAATGAGATCGAAAAGTGCCCGGAAATTAATGGTGTCAGTTAACGAAAGATAGAAGAAGATTAAATAAAGTTAAATATATAATCATTTCTTGAGTCTACTTTCGAAATAATATGCTTATAATGCATTAAATAACATTTAACCCAATAATAATCATTATAAAACTAATATATATCCGAATCTCTAGATAACATAAGAGATTTCTATATTAATATCATGGAGCTTAAAAATTTAACTGCATTAATGATTCAATATAAAAACAATGAAATATTCTTGATTTTTTTATATAAATTTTAACATTATAGCAAAAATAAGAATAACATTAATTTTTTTACCTCTAATAAAATTACCTTCTGATTTCCTTATATTATATATTTTAGATTAAAATTTTATGTAAATGATGATAACTTTAATATCAATTTTAGGTTTTCCTTTACATTAAAAATAATTAATGATCATAAACTACTTCTTAGATCATCTTAGGCAATATTTCTGAAAAAGTGAAATTATTGTAGTTTTACATATTTACTTATGATCATATAATCATTTTAATTACTTGATTTTTTATTTAAAAAAATTATTAATGAACATGGATGATTTAGATTTAAATATTTCTTTAATACCACAGATAAAAATAGGACGAGTAATATGTTTATGTGCAGGATAAATTATATTGCTATGGATATTAATCTGATTTATATATTTGTAAATATTAAAAAAAATATTTGGATAGATTTTTTTAACAATGTTTAAAGAAAATGAAGATATATCTTAAACTGTTTTAAGAACACTCATTGTTAAACTATTTTTAAGTAGAAAATAATACCAAGAATTAACGTGATTTAGAAATAAAAGTGCAGAGTAAGAATATTATATGAAATGAAATAGTATATCTCAGCATAAATAGACATAAGGCAAGATTAAATGTTTTAACTTACTGGGTGCCTAAGAAAATATTTTTCAAAATATAAGACTAGAATTATGTTTAAAAAATTGCAAAATAGTAAATTTGAAGAAACTGCACAAATCTGGTAACTTAAATCCTGTAGATAGTTTTATTGAAGTAGGGATTCCGATATTTTAATAGTTCAAAAATGCATCAAATTTTTGTAAGTTCTAAGTTTGTAAGCAAAAACTTATTGATAAATATGATTATATTTCAAAGTTAACCTTATTTAGTTAAATTAAATTTATGTTCAAAGCATCACTTATAATACCTTGTGCATGAGAGTTTAATTTAACTAAATTAATTAACTTTGAAATATAATTATATTTATTACATTTTATTTTATTATATTATAATATTTGATACATTTTATTACATTATATTTATATTTTTCTTATGAATAATTACTAGTAAGCTGTTCCCTTAAAATTATTTGCTTTTATTCAAATCTCTATTTCTCATTTTTGTTAATTTGATAACAATACTTGCACGTAACACCAAAAATAATTTTAAACTATTTAAATTAGTGTTTATAAAACTTAAATCATTTACTGTATTTTTATCATTTATTAAAAATAACTACAACAAAAGCTGCCTATATATCTATTAACTTAATTATGCGATTAGAATACATTTGGAATCATTTTTAAACATAATTTAGAAAGAAATATTTCTTAAGTTTGAGTAAAATGATGTTAAGCTGTATATATCAAACCTTGAAAAGTATATATAATTATAAATTAAATATATTTTAAAATTAAATATAATGGATATAAACATTTCTATAAAAATTGAACTTTTTGGATTTTTGTATAAAGATATTTATTCAATTATTATTTAAATTTATTTACTATTACCAGCATAATTACGTTTCTTGCTCGTTTTCCTAAGTATTAGAAATGTTTTCAGCAAATGTTTTTAGTGATTATAATTTCGTTAAGAAAGAATATTCTTCCCTATAAATGTTATGTATGTTTTTTGTTAGAAGTATTTTTCTTTTCCTTTTTAAAACTTAATCATTAAATTATGTAATTATTTACTTTTATTCATCGTTTAATGATGTACTGAAGACAACTTAATATTTTATAATGTAGCGTCGAGTTAAGTTAAAGACAATTTATCTTTCATTATCTTTCCACCATTTATATTTAATTAATTTTATGAGAAAAATATGTACTTCTAATTCTGTTTACTGGATGAACTTTGCTTAACGAATCTCAGTTCTCATACAATAGGGGTAAATATAAATGTCCTTAATAATATAAATTATCATGAAAAACATACAAATATTCAAAGCTTCTTTCACTCTTATGAGGTCGTTTGTGACGTGTAAACGAGGATAATTTGTAGATAACTCGAATTTTGAATAATCAATCTACTGCATATGTAATTTACCGATTGTCCTAAATATAATTTCACCAGTAATATATAAGCACGCAGTCTCTAAATTTCTCATTAAAATGATGAACTGCTGGAGCAAATCAGGTAACGAAGAAATTAAGAGTGGTTAGAAATTACTCTTAATCACATAAAGCTTCGTTACCAAATTATTTAATCACTCCTCATTAGACATGTTTACAATATTCTCAGCTTTGTTAATATTGCTAAAGTAAATGATTTAATACAATGCAAAGTGTACCTCAATGATATGTTTGTCGAGTTCTAGTGAAGACAACATCATTAATTACTTTCACGAATCTTAGCATTGACATTCATTCTCAAGGAATTCCGTAAGAATCAGAAAAGGGAAATCATTTAAGCTGAGTATGCACTGAAGTCTGAAATATTTCGCAGTTGCAGTCACCTACACTCATGGAAGATGATTACTTTTCCGGAGTAGGAATTCTACAAATGACGTCGCGCAAATGAGCTTATGATAGCAGCGATACCTTTCCAATAAACACACTTCCAAAGTGACAGTCTGAAGCGTCAGCATTAAATTCAGACAATTTGAAAAGTATACAGTTTCTCTTAATTCTCATTTAGAAATAATATTTTAACTGTAATTAATTCACTCATAGGTGGAAAATTTGTTATATGTTACAACAATATATTGAATAAAAGTATAAAAGTGGAAAAATCACAGTTTTATGAAGGATTTGCAATGAATGATATACTTTTGTGTTAAAATGTGCAAATGATTTTAGATTTTTTAACATTTATTGTAAAATATTAAAATCTGCTGAATAAATGCAATATTTTTATATTTTAAATTATTTTTTATCATTATTTAAATAACAATTTTTTTTCCCAGCAATACTTAAAACCTTCATTATACTCATTATTAAAATAGATACCCTTGTGTTAGTTCTTAAATGAATTTTATTTTCATTAAAGTTTTTCATTCTTGAAAGTATAAAATTCATCCACTAATATACGAACTTTAAGTAATAATTTACTATACTTCAAACATAACAGTTATATTGAATGAAAAATCCCAATTAATCTTTAACTATTTGATAAACTTACTCATACAATCGAATATAAATGACAATTAATCATACATATATACATATATATTTATTAATTCCAATAATCAATAATGCTTTAATTAAACTGAAGTAGTTGTTTAGAATCTATATAAATAAATTCTTATTCTGTTAACCGATTAATATTTTTTGTGTTTGAATTGAGAAAGGCTTTACAGAATAAAGAAACTTAACTCAGGATCTAAGTAAAATTTACTTTGAAAGGCAATTATATTTATTACATTTTGTTTTATTAAAATTTTATATATTTTATTAAAATATTTATATTATATTAATATTTTCTTGAATAATAACTAGTAAATTGTTTTCGCATAAAATTATGTTTGTTTCCTTTTATTCTAATTTATCTCTCATTTTAGTTAATTTGATAGTAATGCATGCACGTTCCAAAACTATTGGCCTTTAGTTAACTTTAAACGTAAGTTATATTTCATTTGGAAAATATAATTACAATATTTGTAATTAGTTTATATTAAAATTGATGCTGACATGAATTCATTTTAATGGCTTATGCAAAGAATTCACTTTAATTAGTCATGCACTATTCCAGAACTCTGTTCGCTTCTAGAATATACCAGAGTGGTTCTTTCAGATTTTTTTATAGAAGCGTTATTCATGTATTACCACTGAAAGAAGAATGAAAATTTATTCTTCTTTCCCCTCATTTCTGTAAAATGTTTAAAAAACAGAAATATTTTCTGTATTTCCTGATTTTTCAAAAAGTATATTTATTGCATAAGCCTGTGCGCAGTTTTCTTAATGCTCCATCGACAAGAGATTTATTAGAATGCTGGGGAAACGAATTTAAACTTTAATTTTAATAACGTTATAACTAGAGGAGATTTCCAAACGTCCAATGCCTCATTCAATTTGCTTCTACTTAACCTGTCCATATCACTTATATTTATGACTGAAAACAGCATTTTGAATAAAGCTAAATAAATGACAAACATCTTTAAAAATTAATTATAATCCTTTTTCTAAATCACCTTTTTTCTGAAGAATAGACACTTATTTTCCTCCTTCAGCAACGGTCTAAGAAAGATGGCGAGTTTCACAAGCTTGTGCATCGTTTGAATGCTATATTTTTAATATTTTTTTTATTTTTTCTGTTGAAAGAATTTTATAAGAAGTATCATTTTTATAAACAACGTATAGAATAATTAAGGTTTTCATGTTTTATGCAATATATATCTTGTGTTCTCATCTCAACTCTTTGTATTCGTTTTTTATTAATTTAAGAATTTAAACTATTTAAAATGTTTTCTCGTTAAATAAAGATGATTCATAAAACTAAAATGAGTTTGCTCTATAACTGGATATTATAAATAATAGTCGCTAAAAAGGGAACATAATAATTGAATGTCATTAAATACATGGTTTCTTGTTATTAATTAGGGTTAATATTAATAGGTTAATAGTTATATAAAGTCAAAATTTTAAAAATATTTTTGTGTTGAATATATACACAATGAAACACCTGATGTTAAAATTGAAATATTCGGCAATTTTTGACTATTCAACCCCTGTAATCAACATATACTGAGAGATAGAATGTACAAAAGTTAAAGAGAAATTTTAATCAAAGAAAGTAAATGTATAATATGATGTAAAGTTTAATAAAACATTCTGAAGTAGAGAGAATTGCTTATTTATTTATTATCAGATTTAGTATTTTTCATATGACTTCTAAAAAACTAGAATAAATTGTTTTTAATAATCACTTAAAATAGTTTTAATTAAAATTTAAAATCACAAAATTAATGAAATGTGATGTAGTGTAATTTAAATATAATGAGTATTGTTATGTATTCTATGGCAAAGCTCAGTCTTAATTTTAAAAAGTTGGAACAAACTCAATTTTTTATTTATATTTTGATTATTTATCATAAAACTGCATTGATTTCTTTACTTTATAATATTTGCTTAACACAATTTGCTTAGTTATGTTTGAAAATTAATACAAATAATTTTAAAATATAAAAAAGTGTGAATCATAAGAATATATGTATGTTGAAATTTGTAAACTTTTTGGATGGGAAGCAAATTTAAATAAAGACATAAAAGAGTATATTAAAATAAGAACTTTAAGCAATGAGAAATTGAAATCACTTTAAAATGTATTGTATATATATTAAATCTCCCTCTTAATTCTAATACAATTTTTAAAACTATCATTTTTTAGATATGTTGTTCTCCAAACAGGTCTAATTTACCTGCTGGGTGATTGTTGAACCTGTAAAGAACCCTAATATAATGTATAATTCATTATATATTAAACTTATTAATAGAAATGAAAAAAATACTTCTTAGTTAACCCAACGAAGAAGAAACAACAGAAGAAAATTTTTGTAATCCTTTAAATAGGAACCATGTAGTAATTTTTGAATGAATTTATGTTAATATTAATGTCTAAGAACCAAAATACAACACTTTAGATATTAATTTTTGAAAAAAGAAAAGTAATTCTTACCTCAATTATTCGATATTAATAGGGAGTGAACATAAACCTTTCATTCTGAATAACTAGAACGAAAGAGTATCAATAACAATATTTGGTTTAATTTGTTTTTCATGAAAAATCTAACTGCTCTGCAATCTTTCAAAACTTACTTCACTTTTTAAATGAGATGTGCGAGGCGTATTCAGAAAGTAAGTACAACCATCGCAATGATGCGGTCTGTACATAGCATACGTGAATTAATATTTCTTGTTAACTGACTTTCTACTAATCAAATTTAGGTTGTTCTACGTTTGTTTAAATATTGCTGTACACATTTAAAATGTTTAAGAGAGTTACTGATCCCACCGACTGTGAGATTCATGCTGTTAATCAATTTTTAAACTCAAGGAAGGTGAATCCTTCTCAAACTTATAAGCAAATTAAAAATGTTTATGGTGAAAGGACGATGAGAGATGAAATAGTAAGAAAGTAAGTTAGAATGTTTAATGAAGGTTGAACAAATGTCCACGATGAAACTCTTAATCATCAGCCTTCTGTTGTCAACGGTGATATGGCATGGAAAGTTGATGAAAAAATCAATGACGATAGGCGTTTCAAACTGGCAATGTTTTCAGACAAATTTCACGTACTATTTTATATGAAATTGCAACCGACCGCTTAGGTTCTTACAAGTTGTACTCTCGATGTGTTCCAAAAATGTTCACAGAAATTCTCAAAATCAAGTGGGTTGGCCATATATTGATATTTTTCACACTATACAGAGAAAAGGGAAATAATTTTTTAAGTGATATTGTGACAGGTGATGAAATGCAGTTTATCCATGTCATAACAAAATCGAAATAATAGTCAATGTAGTGAAGACTCACACAGTCTCTGAAAAAACAAAATTGAAAACAACAATATCAGCACAAAAAATCATGTGCACCGTGTTTTGTGTTATAAAAGGGGTTTTGTTTACTGAATTTCTTACCAGAGGTTAAACCGTCAATGCGGCAAGACATTGCAACAATTTAAGAAAACTACGATATGCAATTCAAAACAAACATAGAGGAATGATGAATAAAATAAATGTTTTGCTTCAAATACTTGGCCCCATACTGCTCATGACACTTAAACGATGATTCAACAATTTCATTAGGAATAATTCGATAACCTGTAATACTAACCAGACTTGACACTGTCGGAATACCACTTGTTCCTGCACGTGAGCTCGGTGAAAAGCTCCTCATAATTCTTTTATTTAGATACCCTTGTTTTTTTCAATTTATACACATTCACATTCTCAGGAAAATATCTAATACATGTCCATAATTATCCGGACCAAAGAACAAGGCACCTTAGATAATTCATGGTAACGTCTAGCAGTGCTGTCATTAAAATGTGATATATGTATATATGTGTGTATGTAAAATTTTAATTCGTAGAAAATCAAATTATTTCTTTTCAAAATCTAATGTCCATGTTTTTATATTATGACTTTACTGATATACATACTTCTAATATTGTTTTAATATCCTGAATATTTTAAATTCTGTCGGAGTTCAAAATATGTTATTTATTAAATAATTTACCCACAAAAGGAAACTTTTAGTGTCAAAAACAATATTTAATGACTGACTTAATTTGTTTATCAATAAATATCTAGCTTTAAAGTAATCTTTCAAAATTACTTCGCTTTTTCAGTGAAATATTCAAATAATTCCTTGGCTTTCATTTGCTAGTTTTCTTCAATTTAATGGTAATTCATAGGCACCCGCTAAAAATCGGATATATCTATTTTTGTATTATTTTAGCAGTCACACACTTAGCTAAAATACTTAAATAACAATTTAATTGGTTTACTAAACTTGAGTAAATCCTCTCTTCCTTACTTTTCCATTGTTTTCATTATCCCTTCTACTTACTGATCAAGGAAAGTCGAAATTAATTCTGATGACTCGAAAGCACTTCCAAGTATACGAACGTGTTAGGAATTTTAGAACTCCCTTAAAAACACTCAACACGTGAAATGATACCTTTTCTAAGAATTTATACCCGAGCGATTGGATTATTTTCTGTTTCTGTGTCAAAACATCTCTAAAATTATAAAACATACGAAGCTAATTTTCTGTGTTTTGGTAATAATCATTATAATTTTAATAAAGTCTTCATAATTATGGGTATAGAGATACATACAGAATTATATAATTGAAATTAGGAGAACAGGTACTGCATTTTATATGATTTTTATTATATTTGCATAATTCAGTGTTGTGAAACAGTCTAGGAAATCTTATAAAAACATTTTAATAACGAGTTACAATTTTTTTATTTTAATAATAAACTTTAATAAAAATTATATTTTTACGATAAATATCTTTGTTAGCAGAAGCATAAATTAGTTTCATTGATCATGTATATTATACAAAAAGAATATAAATAGCATAAAAATAGAAAGTATAAAGTTAAAGATTATTTAAAGAATAACATGTACTAAAATTGGAATAATGAGATATCAACAAAAATGAAAAACACAATTTTTAATCGTATTTTTAATTTTTGTTGATATTTCATTTTAATCTCTTAAAAACATTTACTTTTGAAATTTCTAATATCGAAAGTATATAATAACAGAAAATTTAATATGATTTGTTTTGAAAAATGCTTATATGTATTTTATAAGTAATAAATTAATAATCATATTACATAAGAAACAATAATTTTGTTTACATAAATAGATGAGATAAATTCATGGCATTATATACTTCCACTTTACATTTTTAAAGCAAATATACTAAAATTCATCATAAATTTTGGAAAGTTAAGTTCTTGAATTTTTGTTGCTGATGAACAAATGATGAAAAATTTGGATGAACAAATTTAGAGCATTCTCCCTTTACAAAAGATGAAGAAGTTAACTCCTTGCATCATAAACAAATGTTACTTAGTAAAAATTAAAATAACTTCCATAAAATACTTTCTCAGATAAATCATTGATATGATAAAATTCTTAGACTATATTAGTTTGATTGTATACAATTATTATGTTTAAATTGGTTTTTTTAGTTGCATATTATTTCATCTTATTCTTACCATACATTTTATTCATGTAATGGAAATATTATAGACCATTTTTAACAATTTTTGTAAAGGTGAATTGA
This sequence comes from Latrodectus elegans, assembly GCA_030067965.1. Taxonomy (NCBI): domain Eukaryota; kingdom Metazoa; phylum Arthropoda; class Arachnida; order Araneae; family Theridiidae; genus Latrodectus; species Latrodectus elegans. The sequence goes on from CM057809.1 coordinate 66,456,652, forward strand.
ATATACTTTCAGGAACAATGTGTCTTTATAAATACTTAATATTTGATACTAATTCATTATTTATGTGATAAATGGTTAAAGAAGCATGTTTAATCACTCTCTTTAAAAGTTTTAAATGATAACTAGTTAGTAAAAAATATTTGTGAGAATGCTTGTTGTTTCGTTTTTCATTAAAACTAAATTGATAAAACTGTGTACTTTAAATGAATTTTAAATGGTAAGTAGAGAGAAATCGTTAGTAGAAAACATGCAAAGGAAATAGATGGAAAAAGAATAAATGAAGTGCCAAGAAAAATGTCTCTCTTATTTTATTTAATATATGTAGGCATTATAAAAAATGTAATCTATTATTAAATATATACTAAAATTTCTTAACTCAGGTCCATTATTCTCAGACCAAAAGATATCTTCTTAGATTGCTATTTCAAACTGTCTTATTTAGAATTTTAATTTGAAATTAATTAGCATCGCAAAATTTGCAATATTTCATTTGTATTTTTGTTTTGATTGAAATGCTTAACAATATTAAAGCATAGTATATGTTATATTTATAATGTAAAAAATTTATATTAAAGGGAGATAAAAACATAACGTTGTTTTATTTTTGTTGTTCTTTAAATTTAGTAAATAGTAAAATGTTTTAATAATTTAAAAGTAAAAATTATCTCTCATTCATGTATAAATGTATAGAGTTTATTATTTTTTTAATTTTTGACAAATGAAATAAAAAATATTCTATTTTGCACATTGAAACTTATATTATTAATTTTTGATTTTAAATATTCTTCATTTATTCCCTGAACAATTTTAGCAAATGTCCTTTTTTACAGTATTTTACATCTTAAATTCTCAAATTATTTTACATAAAATATAATATATTTAACATACGTTATTTTTTAGATTACCATTTTTATGCTGTGTTCAAGATCTATTTAAATATCAATCAAACAATTAAAAGTTTTAAGAAAAAGAAGGAAATGAACAAGTGGACACGAAAATTATAGTAAATCTTTGCCTTTCGTTTGTCTCTGAACTCAATAATCATTATGAATCATTGTAAATGTGATTTTACATGTTTAAGTATTTATGCATAGTTCAATTTCTAAATATGTATATCGTGTTGATTTCAGAATTAAAACATGAATAATGACATATTTTACATGTTTAATAAATGCGGAGACATAAAACTCAAAATGCGTAAAAGCATAGCATAACTTGTAATAGTGTATTTATAGATTACAGCTTTCTCTTCATATCTTTAATTTATGTAGTAATCATTTATTCTAAATGCATGAAGTAATACATTGGCTTTAAGAAAAATAATACCTATCATATATTGCCTTTCAAAAGAAAAGCCGAAGATTTCAAAATCTAGAAAATCGATTAAAAATACTTTCTTTGAAATTTTTAAAATTTAAACATATACGGGAAAAAAAGAGTTCTTAACTTTCCTTCAATTTTTAAACATATATTAGACAAAATATTGATGATGTCATCACTTTAAGTTAATACAATACAATGAAATTTTTGTCCAATAAATAAAGAGCATTCAAGTCAATGAAAATAAGGAAAGGATTTTGATGTAACAATTGGTGAATTAATTGAGTTGTAAGAAGGTATGCGTCTCTTAAGAAATCAACAATAATCTGATGTTGTAAAGTAGCTAAATATCTATGAAAATTTGCTAAAAGTTGTTTGCCGATGACGGTATTTGACACTGAATACACCTCGCAACAAAAACATCATCTTACAACAAATATTGCATCAATCAAGGAGAAACATGCTCAAAGTTTTGTCTTCACATTAATTTCAGAACTAGCAGAATTTATTTTTTCTTAATCTGTTTTTACTCAGTAAAACCAAACTTTGCTGTGTATAAAAATATGTATTATGATCATGTTCATATCATACTTAATGTGAAACATAGAGCTATCATGTATCACAAATTTAGAGGAAAAATTATTTAAACACATTATTGCGAAAAATTTCAGGAAATAGATGCTTTCTTTTTGTGTGTTAAACAAAAAATCAATTTATTTTTCTCAATATATAAAATGTTTTATCATTTTTAACAAATGAAAAACTGCCATAAGACATTAGTATGTAACCAGACATATATTCCTGTCCAAGCAGGTCTGTACATTTTTTAAAAATTATTTATTGATGGAAGTTAGTTTACTTATCTTTCATTTGAATATTTTTTTCTCGCTGAGTGCAATATTTTTTGCATTCCTGAAAGGGAGAAGTTTATAAGAAAAATCTATGTTTATACATAAAAGAATACACACATAAGCATATTTCTGTGTTTTGATTGATGGGAAAATGATTGCTCAAGAGTAGGGATCTTTTCTTTCTACTGCTTATTTACCCTTAGTCTGAAACTATTAGATTGATTTCCTTTGGAAGTGCATGATTCATACCCTTAGCCGTTTCCGTAGATCATTTATCTCTGAATGTTGAATGTATCATAAAACTTTGGTATGAATAATAATATTCTTACTTAGCTACTTTTGAAGCCTATGTAGAAATTGTCTGTAAGAAGCATGTTTCGGCAGAGCATGTAATTCCCTTATTTTCAAATGAAATAGAAGTGTAGATTTTTATCAATAATTTGAAACCCTAATTTATTCAAAATTATTGAACTTAGTTTTGTGTATTGTATATTATACGCTGTTACATCTTAAATTATTTTGATTACCTTTTAATTCCTGACGAAAATATGATTTTACATTTTTGAAACTGATTTATCTTCAAAACTGAAATGCAGTGAGGATACTATTATCTGAAAATTTTACTTCAGATTGAAGCGTATTTATTTTAATTAATTCATTCCAATGAAATGTAAATTACTTTTGAGAGTTAAAATTTTAATACATTTACATTAATAAAAATATTTTCCATTTTATAGCAGTTCATTTTTATGAGATTCTCATTGGATACAAATGAAAAAAATTACAATCTGAACACAGCAGAAACTTTATTTACAAAAACACTTAAATTCAATATAATTATGTAAAACCTTAAATATTTGCCGTAGAAAAAAATCTTTAAAAGAATCTAAGGATTTGCATACAGACACGAAAGATTATAAATTATTTCAGTTGAGGAAAGATTATTATATATTTATGATTGCAAGATACTTCGTTCCATTTGTAATAGGATTACAATCGTTTCATCTAAACATCTTAATGAAAACTTGGAGTATTTAATATCTTATTAGAATGATAAAATCGATATAGATTTACATGTAAAACTACATAAGACATTAAATTATGCCAGATGTTTAATTAGAATTCAAATTATATATCTAGACTAGAAATAAGTTTGTTCTATAACTAATATTATTACGTGAACAAGTTTTAGGATCAATTATATAAAAATTCAATTTGAATAATCTTAAGTAACTTATAATGTCTAGGAACAGATGCTGCATTTAGTGTCTTAAATATTTAAAGTGAAAAAGAAAAAGAAGCAGTAATTACACTAAGCTCTTGAATAATCAAACAGGAGAGTTTAATACTCAGATGATGTTATCCCACTTTATTAAATTATGTTTCTTCTTAGGATTCCCTTAAAATTCAAAAATAAAAGATAAAGTCACTCATATATTAACATTAATTTTTCATTATGCACTTAGTACATCTTATTAAAACGATATTTGTATCTAATAAAATTTTATAAATATGTATTTGAGATAACAATTTTTATTGATGCTGAAATATTTTGCATATTTATAACCTTAAATAGCATTTTATGCACATGTTTATCATTTATAATAACATTTATAATTAAGTAAATAAAGTATAAAATTTAAGCCTTAAAATACTTATAATTTCTAAATAAGGTAATTCAAGGAACTGAAATGAAATATAATGTAAAGAGAGTTAAAGTATAACCACGTATTTATTAAAAATTTTACAACTGCTAGTTTAATATTTATTGATAATCAATGTTATTATAAGATTAAGCTCTTTAGTCAGTAATACAATCTAATAATTAAATATAATACTATGCTTTTCAATAGGGTTATTACAAATTACATATTATATGCTTCAATACTATCTTAATCAGAGCTACTCAAATAAAGGAATAGTTCATTTTTATTTTGAGGTATAGGGTGTGAAAAATTAGATAATTTTTTTTTTAAAATAAATGTGAATCAGTTAATTTAAGCAAGTAATAATTAACAATCATTTAGTTTCAATAGAAATACTCAATATTAAAAAGCTTTCATACTTGGCCCTATTTATCCCATCACTTTTACACTTTTAATTCATTTATGTCTGATGTATTTTATCACTTTTCCAAGCTTGAATGCGTCCATCAACATTGCATCTTGTTTTTAAAATGTCCAGTTATAAGTCAAACTAAAATTTCATCAACAGGAAACTATATGGAACAAAATATTTAATTATTTTTTAAAATTGCTGCTAGCATTTTCAATCTTGTATTTTACAAATTCTTAAGCTTTCTAATATTTTGAGTTATAAGTTTATTTCCTAATTTATGATTGACTCATCTTCATTAAACTTCATTATAATGGGGCAGTACGTTATTCACTAGAGTCAGGATTTGATTTAAAAATAACTCGTATAATATAATAATGATAGGAAAACTTGATATCAATATCGTAAATAGGTATAGACAATAGTTTAATGATAAACAAACACACTATATTTGATGTGGTCTTTATAGTTTGCAAGTGGTCACAAATTTTAATGACTTCACAGATGTTAAACATTTAAGCTGATGGTATATTCTCTATATTAATCAATTGTTTTGCAAAGTACTCTATTTTATACGCAAAACTTTTTTCAAATTAAAACACTAAGTTTTCGTTTGAGATTCTTACACCATTTGTTGCTAACATATTTATCAAATTTATCTCCAGTATACTTAGATTATAACCATGCCAGTCAAGAGTGACTTACAATAATAATAATAATCTTTCCATAATCATCCATCGACATGCTTACGTTTGTCATTATTTCATATTTTGAAATATTTTAGTAGAATTTGTGAAGTATTTTCTTAGATTGATGTAGATGCAAGTTTTCAAATTAAAATTAAAAATTCATACTTCTGTTAAAACATGGCATTTACTTTCCTTAAATTCTTAAATGAAATAAATAAGGCTATTTTTGTTAATTCAGTTCTATTCCTATGAGAAAACTTTACATTGATATCCATAAAAGTTGCACTTATATAAGATTTTTAACAGTACTAAAAATGTATACGAGAACTGAAGTTAAGGTAATACTAAGTTAAAAAAAAATTCACATTTTTCTAGGAAAGAAGAACACATTCTCAGAATAAGATTAGTATCGATTCGTTTCCATCATCTTTATCTGCCCATTTTTAAACTTGCACCCATGAAAGTAAAATTTTTTTTTCAGATTATTGACAGCGAATATTCCACTCCATTCACCAGAAAAATAAACAGAAGAAATTTTATCCAAATATTTTTTGAAAATTTCATTTTGAAGGTATTTAAAGAAATCAATATTTCTTTAGAATTTTAACTAGTCATATTCAACTTGCTAACATTTATGAAAATATTTTTGAAATCTTCATTTTGTAAACAGAAAATAATTCTAATTTTTTTACTAGACTGTTGAACAATTTTGTTGTAATTCTATGAAAATATATTTATTCTTATTATGAGTGTTTGCAGTTAATCATCTTTGAAGCGTTTTGTAATTTTAAGACTGGAATAAATATTTCAACAAATTCAATATATTATTAATAATAGGTTTTTATAGTCTGAAATACTAATATTTTCTCAGTAACTTCAGTATCACATATAAACTTTTTCTAGAAACTTTAGACATTTATCGAAAATATTTTAGCAATTTTTGTAAAATAATTTTACAAAAAATGCACATAATAAACAAACTAATTCAATATTTAAAAATGTTAAAAATTATTACTTAATAGCATCCTGTCTGAAATTTCTCATTACATTTGAGTCCAGCAATTGATAATTGGCAAATTTAAAAAAAATATTTTACAAAGTAATATCTTTTTTAATAAAAACCAAATGCTTACTATCGAATTTTAAAATATTGAAGTTAGCTGTACTTTTGACAAGTATTATGACGCTGCTTCAATGTTATGTGGTACCTTTCAAAGATAAGTATGTTTTCCTTCTTTGGGTTAAGTAATAAAAATCAAATAACACATTGAAATTTATAAGTTCATCTGATTTCATTGGAATAATATAAATGTATCTAATTTTCTTGGGACCATGGAATGTGTCAAAACCTGTAAGAAAGCAATAAGATTAAAGTATGTGTGACTTAAGCTAAACAAACAATATTAGAGATTTAATTTTGGAACATTTCGAAAATGATAAGAAAATTAATCAGTGTTTTTGAAGAATCAAGACATTATTGGAAACACTCTGGGAATTCCCTAGAAATTGACATTCTTGTGAATTCTATAAACTTATTTTATTTCAATTTAATTATATATATATTTTTGGCTAATGTGTTTAAGTCAACAATAATAGATGGTCTTAAATATTTCCAGAATAATTTCAAAGTATTATTTATTATTTGATTTTAATTGTGTCGTAAACTCTTGTGAAAAAACATTTCATAACATTTTTATGATAAGTTCGTAACATAACATAAAAAACTTTCACCCACGTATTGTTGAGAAACCAGAAAATTATTCTAATAGATTATTTGAAAGGAGGAAAATATTTAAATGACATGTTTTTCATAATTGTTTTTATCAACCTAGTCATATGAAATAATAATTAAAAATTGTATAAGTAATAACATTTGAATACAAAAGCAAATAAAATTCTTTCTCATATTATAAAGGCAAATTGTAAATTCTAAGAAGGGAACTTTATGTGTGTGTGTGTTTTTCAGTTTTAATTAATATCTAAATTTTAAGACTCCAAAATTTATGAAATGTTAATTTAACTAGGAAGGGAGCTCATTGTCATAAATTGCTTTAATACAGCATATTTGTAAGGATATATATGTATATGTCATATTTTTTTTAAATTTTAAATATTAAATATTTTCAAGATATAAACTATTATAATTCTTATTTTAAACAATTTTACTTCATACTAGCTCAAAAACATATTATAATCACTTTATTTCTTACACAGCAAATATTTTATGTAGATAAATTTCTGGACATTTACCAGTTTTTTATAATAAAAAATCATTTTCTGAATTAAGCTCTAATATCTACATTAGACAATAAGTCGAAGAATGTTTCCTATTGAAAACAATTAAAACGATAACTATTAACAACTTAACTCACTAATAAGACACGAAAACAAAAATGATAGGACAAAGATTTTTCTTTATTCTCTTGTAACTCTTCTTGTATGTTAATTATGCTTAATTATACTTACTCTTTTTAATTAGAGATAGATAAAGTTTAAATACAAATATCTTATAGACAACAGTTTACTTTACAGGGAAAGCTTTTGGTTAATCTCATTTCATAAATAATTCAAAACTTGCATCACTTTTCCAAAAAATGTATGTGCCACTTTAAGCAGCTGTGTTCATTAGATTTGTCCAGTGATAAACTCACGTCCATAAATTAAGAATAATTCAGAATCACTCAGTAATTGAACTCTAAAATAAAAATTTCACATTTATAATTAGGATACACATCTTGAAGAATAATATGCAAATTACAAAAAACCACCAGATGGCGCATATAGTACGTCATAATGACGAGAGTGTAAGAGAGGGATTTAAAAGCCTTTCAGTGCTTTAAAAGCCTTTCAGTGCTTTAAAAGTCTTTCAATGCTTTAAAAGCCTTTCAGTGCTTTAAAAGTCTTTCAATGCTTTAAAAGCCTTTCAATGCAATAGCCCCATAATTATGGTACAAAGGAAACATTTGGATAATGTTTCACGTGGTAGAATTATCCACTGTCTGGAATGTGGACATTCCCAGCTGAAAGTATCTGAAGAACATGGATTCGCCAAGAGTGTCATCTCTAGGTTTGACAATGGTTCCAAGATGATGGTAATGTGAATAGACGTTACAGCACAACTCGCCTCTGAGTTACAACACCGAATAAAGATCTTTATTTGGTAGTTACTGTGAAAAGAAATAGACGGAACATAGCATCAAACTTGTCTCGTCAGCTCTCTTCAGCTATTGGTACGACAGTTTCAAGGCAGATCGTGTATAGACGCTTATAGATCATTGATCTATATGCTCGTAGGCTTGTCGGATGTGTTCCACTTACAGCAACTCACTGTCGCTTGAAGTAATCCTGGAGAAGAGAGCATGTATTGTGGACACCACAACAGTTATCTTGTGTGATGTTCCTCAACGAGTCCAGTTTTAGCTTTCAACCTGATTCTCACCGAACTTTCATATGGAGAGGGCCAGGTACCGTTACCATCAAGAGAACACCATTGAACGTCACCGTTACGCTGGTGCAGGTTTATTCATTTGGGGAGGAAACATTCTGGGTTCCAGAACTAACCTACAATTTCAGAATGTAACCATAACAGACCACATCTATCAGGATGTCATTCTGGAACAACATGTACGTTTGTTTCGGTGCTCCATGAAAGCAGAATTTCTGTTTATGGATGACAACGCCAGTCCTCACGGTGCAAACATTGTAGACGAATGCCTTCAATCAGAGGATATCACCCGTATGGACTGGCCAGCATATTCACCGGACATGAATCCAATATAGCATGTTTGTGACATGCTTGGTCGATGAATAGAAGCCCATCAACCCCTTTCCATATTTCTACAGGAATTTCAGATAGCATTACTTAATGAGTGGTGTCATATTGACCAAGATCAGATAGAGATACATAATATGCCCCTCAGACGATATATTGCATCGTCTGAGGGGCATAATATGTATTAACCATCATTCCATGCATGAAATATAGGTTTTTGTAAATAGTTTCTTTTTTGAAATTTCTCCAGGGAGTAAAAATCACAATTTATATTAATGATGTCAAACATATAGTATCCTTTTTGCTCTTTAGCTTTTGTTTAATAAATAGACTTTACAAATAAGTAAGTTTTTTTATTCTATCTCTTTCTTTGCCTGAACTTGCGTTATCCTTAACTTATGGACACGAGTGTAGCTTTTATTTACTATATCACGCTTAATTTTAATTTTGGTAATTTTAAAAATCCTATATTTTACATTTATTACAACTCATATTTTTGAAAGAAATGCTTTGTATTATTTATTATAATTTATATAAAAAATTATCTCTATGTTTTAAAACACAGAAACTATCAAATTTTGAATTTTACAGGTTTTTACTATTAACTTGTTAATTATTTTTATTTTTGCCAAGTTATGGTCACATTTTTTCACATGAGAACTATATTTTCAAATGTACTCTGAGTCCCTACAATCATCTCTTTTCAAGTTGGGAATCAAACTCATGAAATGTTCAATTGAAACCAATAGCATTACCCATCATGACATCTTATCATATCAGCTGCCATATTAGTATTTCCGAAAAAATTATTAAAATTTGTCGGATATTGAAACTTATTTTGTGATTAATTATGTCTGCCAATATTTATAATTGATTTTTAATAGTTATTTTTAAATCAAAATTGTAAAAAGGAAATTCAGTTGGTAAAGACGTAAAATTAATTTAAATTTAAAAATTAAAAATAAACGACAGTAAGTATTTCATACAATATAAAACATAAGCCAATTCCCATATATTTTGGACTAAAAGTTCCTAGTTAGGAACTTAATAAGATCACACATTTCGATCTAAATAGATAATAGTTCCAAAGTCAATATAACCAGATTACAAACTCATTACCTCAGTTTAAACGCAATAAACGCCTCCCATATAACTATTTATCGACAAAATACCGTTTTCTGAACATTGTTTATAATAAAAGGGAAACAGTGAAGTCTTTATTGCGGGTTAAGCCTTCCATAAAAGGATATAGATAACAGAATAGATAAAGCTAAGTACACTGAGATTTCAGCATATAAGATTTAAATTTCTAAAATTCTTACTCAATTTTAATCATGAAAGGAAAATTCATGTTGTAGCAAACCTAAATGAAACATGATCCATTACTATAAGAGTAATGTGCTGTTTTCGATTTATAGAATTAATAATGACATTAGAAAAAATGGATGGTTATTAATTTTTAACTTTCGAAAGAGTTTTAGAAATAGAAATTGAATTTTTGTACATTGTTTTATAATTAATTACAAATATATATATATATATATATATATATATATACATACATATATATATATATATATATATATATATATATATATATATATATATATATATATATATATATATATATATATATATATATATATATATATATATATATATATATATATATATATATATATATATATATATATATATATATATACATACATATATATATATATATACATACATATATATATATATATACATAAATATATATATATATACATATATATACAGGCATACATACTTTTATATATATATATATATATACATACACGCACACACACACATAGTATCATAAAGTTTTATGAAAGAATAAATCATGTATATTGTATTTTGGCAACTTTGAATGTGTCAATACATATATTTTATCTTTTTCAAGAACACATATTTCATTAAGGAAACAATAATGAATAAATTGGCAGTCAATTATGATGTCATGTTATATATGCTCTATCGTCAATTAAACAATATAATAGTTAAAATGAAGAATAGATATATTTTTACTTTGAAAAGAAATCAGTATTTTTATCAAACAAAGTTGATTTTTAGAATAGTATATACATAAAACAGAGTTAAATTCTCTAAGGAAATAATTAATAGTAATAATCCAATTTATAGTATTTTTTAAAACGAATATGCTTAAAAATCTATTCCAAAATTATCAGTTTAAAAGAGAAAACTTTTGCAGAATATTTCAAAACGTTCAGAAAAATTTTGTAGAATGTTTCTAAAAATAAAACTAAATGATATAACGCATATACAAAATTAATTAAACGAATAATGAACTAAAGCAATTCTAACAAATTTTTAAAATTTGACGTTAAGATTGGAAATTCAGATTTGGCAATAACAGCTAGCAAAATTTATTCAATCAGTAAATAATTATATGCACATTTCTATGTATATAGAAATTGAAAATTTTCAAGATTACTTTCGTTTACAAACAGAAAAGATATATGACTGTTAACTTTTACTTCAACACACTTTTCTAAGGCTTATTAATATTAGTCATAAAATTTTAACTTTTGGTATTCATTAATTATTAATTTGAGGAATCGGTATTGTTATTTTCTGTGTAAAATTTGCAAATTTGTTTTCTTTATTTACTTTACGGGCGGAGGTTATTTTAACTATAATAAATTTTTTGACTCTATAGAGACAGCACTAAGTTTTTTATATTAATTAAAAACAAATCTTTTTACATGCTATTTGAAACAATTTAATTAAAATATTAATATGATAAATAAGAAAATGAGTGAAAAGTTGATAAAAGAAATTTTGAGTGACACAAAATGTGTTACACGGGTAGTAAATGTCAGAGGTTTTTATTCCCTTTAAATTTATAAAATATTCAGGTAAATGTACCATAAGATAAAAATAAATTCCTATTATTTTTTAAAAATATTCCTTTAGAGATGTCTTAGAGATGTTCATATATGTATCAATAAGTATCCATTGCATTATTAAATATGTATAAGGATTTGTGCAAATAAAATTTTTATATATTAAGATTTTTAAAGTTTTGCCTGGTTAAAAATTTCTACTATGATGAAGATCATACTATAAAGTATGGGCTCGTCCGTTTTTGAGGAGTAGGGATAACATAAGAATCTGAACCCGGAAACGTGATATTAGTATATTTACACCATGACTGTCATGCAAATAATTGAAAATAAATGTGTAAAAATAACTTTATTTCATAAAATATGGGATAAAAGTACGAAATGTAAATTAAAAATATTACAACTCATAATAAGCCAGAAGATATACCCCATTAGTTGTTATTCACATTGATGATTCATGGAATAAAAAAACTATTTTCCACTAGTCTTTCTTGAAAATATGCCGCCAATTCAGCGAAGTTTATGTTTAATAAAAACGTTATCTGAACGTCAGAAACTAAAGATATCCCAAAAAGTAGAAAACCAAAAAGCTTAGCTCCGTTGGTAAAGGTTGCCATGGTATAGGGACTCCCTAGGCCATATAAAGCCATGGGAGCATCTAGTTTAAGAACTGAAGTATTTTCTTTCTAAATGAGAACAAGAGAGAATGTTTGTAATGTATCTATATGAGAAATAATTCCTGGTAGAAGCACAAAGTTGTACTTCAACATTTCTGTGTAAGTGAATCAATATCGTAAAAGATAATATTGTAAGTGAATACAATTTCTGGATGTTACACATATAAACTTATCATTAGTTCTTTAAGGAGAAAAGGAAATGATATACAGTTTGCCACTTAGGTTGCTCAATGAAATAGAATATTTTGATTTACCTTATCACTGTAATATCCTAAAATGATAAAATAATTTTCTTAGTTAATTTCAACAAAATATATGGTGTTCATAGAGGGGGAAAGATCTTTAAAAATTATTAATACACATTAATAAAAAATTTATTTTGACAGGAGTTTATAATCTAAAATGCAAAAACGTACATTCTAATGCATGCCAAGAATGAAAGAAGAAAAGTAAGAATAGAAAAAAGAAACTGTGATAAGTGATGCGCATTATGTACTCAAAAGAAACAACCACGAATGGTCAAGTGGGATAAATAATGGTAAGGGAAGAATTAGTAATATTTTTTTTGATATTCCAGAAAAAATCCTCCTTAACTGCATATGATAGTCTTATGATTGAATCCCCTTCAAAGATAAGAGGACTTTTATACATTAGATATTTTAACTGTTCTCACAAATTAAATCAAGGCTCAACAGAATAAATGATTGTTATGGCCATGCTACTGAAACACTCTTACGATACATTAACCCAAATGCTGTTGTACATTTCCAACAAAAGGGGTTGAAATTCAATTGTATTAACAACTTACACCGTCTGAGGTAAAATGGAACATTCTTTAGCGAATTCGGCTACTTCTCTTAGATATTTTATTTTAGGAAACTTAGATATTTTATTTTAAGACCTTTACAGGCAGGAGGTATGATTTTCTTTAGTGTTGTTTTCTGCTAGCCAAATATTGAAGAAGAATTAAAACATTCATAGATATATACCATGAGAATTTATAGATGCTTAGTTATTTTTATTTTAGATTTTAAAGTCCTCATCAAGAAAAAAAGTTAGCTGCACGAAATATGGTCTTGTGTGAATTCTATCGTAAAATTAAGTAATTTATTAAATCTTCTTTCCTTGTTTTATAATTTTAATTCAGGGAAATTAAGATGTACATTTTACACATGTTTTTTTTTATAAAAATCCACAAGACATATAAAATGTAGTTAAAAAAAACATGTAATTATTCTGCCTAAAAGAATCATAGTTACAATCACAATCATAGAAAGAGTTGATTCTTGCAGTATAAATTTCAACATACTTATGTTGCTCAATATCTAAATATTCTAAAAGTGTAGTAAGTTAAATTTCAGAATCATGTGCTAAGGAAAGTTCATATATTTTACAAGTGTTATCTGATTATATACTAAGTTTGAAATGAGTTAATTGGTCAATTGCATTCTTGTTTTCTCCTCAGCAACAGGTTTGACCTTCTTGATACCTCTTAGTAGGCAACTTAATTCCTAAAGTTTACTGCAAAATATTTTAATGTCCACTCCGTAAACTACCTTCTGGGAAGATTTTTGATAGACAGTAAACCATAGTCACGTGTCAAAAGGGTGGGAATTTTGAAAATGTGCATAAAGAAAGCATGAGAAAACACACCAATATTATTTTCGATTGTTCCTCATTGACTGGGATTGAACTCGAACTTTTCTCTAAGAATTGTCATGTCCAACCCAGCTACTAGACCCATGGTTATTTTATTATAAATTTTTTTAGCAACTAGAAAAACTGAAGTCGTATGAAATTCGTTTATCAATAATACCTCTGAGTAGCACCAAAGCTGTCTGAAATTTTGAGTGATGTTTTCTAATGTTAGCTGCAAAACAGATCAATAGAATACAACATGAAGGAAACCAAATTCATTTTGAATGAGAACACTGCAGTCATGTTCATATTTGCAGAGGTTTTATCAGCATTCTTTTTCTATAAATTGCTATGTTGCTTTATAGGCAGAAACACTAGACTGAGGAATATTTTCTGGTGCTATCAATTTTTTTCAATAATTATATTTACCCTGCTGATAGATGAATGAAAAATAAAAGTAGTTGATTACTTCAATCTATGGAAAAATGATTTAAAAGTTCGATTTTTTAATCAGGTAAATAAATACATTACATGTTGTATTTATAATGAATACAGAAATTCAGATTAGATATGTATATATATATATATATATATATATATATAAATTAAATTAAATGTCTTAGTTTAATAATGTTAAATTTGTGATTACTATGGAGATAAGGTACTTTATGTAATGTTATTTTATTAGTATTCGAAAAACGCATTCGTTAATTAAACGTTGAACCACAAAGCTTTTGTATAAAAGAAATATCTTTTCCTCAGGGTATATAAAGGAAATGAAATGTCTGATTAGTTTGAAATAAGACAAACGTTTTCTATGCAGCTTTCATTACGATTCCATTCACGATATTAATACATGCTCAATAGCTACAAAAGAATAAGAAGTTTCATGTTAAATTAAAAGAAAATTAATTAAAAAAGAGATTAATAAATTTAGCACAGTAGTTTTTTTATAGTTAACTAAAATCATCAAATAACTTTCCTAGAAAACATCATATCACACTCTTCTTCATTGATTTCATTATTTTTATTGTCACACACTTTTTCTTAAAAGTAGTGTCATATGAAAGGAAAATTTTATTAATTTAAGAAATTCCTTTCATAACGAAATCAAATATTATATTGCGAAATAAAAAAAAATCTTACATCGTCACTTTTACTGTTTGATGTCATGAGATTATTAATTAAAATATTTATTCTTTAAACTAGCTTTCACATTAGTTATAATGATACATAAAAATTACACACTTAAGGATTCATTTAAATTGTTCTTGTTCAAATAATTCTAGAAATATATTTGTGTAACAACCAGTTCTTGCATTGGTTATTGAATAGGCATGTATAGTTTAAAGAATATTTTTAAAAAAGTATGCCCTGAGAAGTGCAGTCCAAAATAAAAAAATAATGCAGGTGTACAATTATTGGTTTTGAAATACTTTCAAGGTAAAATGACTAAAATTGCATTATTTTCATACACAGTGAATGTAAGCTTGGCACACATACTCATTACTAAATTCAAATTCTTACGAAAATAATGTTTTTCTCTCCTTACTGACCTGATAAAATGTACTAGAATAATGAATTTTATGAAAAAAAAGATAAGTAATAATTAAAATTTCATTTTTAATGAGTATTCGTATGCTATTTTTCATTGACATCTATATATATACAAGTACAAATAATATTAAAACGAATTGAAATTAGATGACTACTAATCATATTCTCTGAAACGTATTAATCAGTGATAAATCTCATTTAGGTGAAATGATTCGTTGTATATACTATGGTGAATTATTGTCACAATAATAAATTATACTGATATTAACTTTTTAATTCGATCATTGACTTTACTTGAAGCATAATATCTGGGTTCACTACTCTATTTAACATTATATCAGCCCCAAATCACTCTCTTTTAGTAGTTTAAAAATATCACTTTTATTCTAGTTATTTATTATTTTTCTACTTAGTTTATAAATATTTAATTATTAAGGTAATGGAATTCATGGATGACGAGGAAAAATTGAAAATTTATGGGCTTAAATTAAAGTGTATCAAAAATGCTTTTACTTATCCTACTGAATTTACCTCATATCCGTATTTGCTCATTTAGATTTCATATTTGATAGTGAGAACACTTGTATTCTGAGCAAGATTTCGAAGCTAAGGGTGTTACATTTCTTTTTTAAGCAATTTTTTTAATTTCTACGTGCTTAAGAATAACTGAGATTGATTCCTTTCAAGCTATATATATATATATATATATATATATATATATATATATATATATATATATATATATATATATATATATATATATATATAAACACATTTCAACATAAGCGTATTTTTATATTATTTCACTTTCAAAGACAAAATAAAAACATTAATTATAAATTATATTTAGAGTTCAGCATCATTCTATTCTGAAAAAGATTAAATAAATTATCATACTGAAATATTATCTTCAGTAAGGTTTAGCATGTGTTTAACAATACTTCTTATCTATACTACTTACAGAAAATTCATGAAATCATTTATATATAAAAATTAAAAATGATAGAAATGCATAAAAACATATTAACCATACATATTACACATTACATGAAAATTATTAACCACTGTTGCTTTATTACATGCAAATCGAATAATAAAAATATTTTTGTTTATTTGATATAAAATTATTCTAAATTAAATGTCACCTTTTTATTAAATTATTTTGAATTTCGACACAAATGAGTCAGAAAGTTTAATGAAATATAAAATAATATGTAAATCAATTAATGATCACAAAGCATCAGCCAATGTATTCTGGCTTATATTCCTACATTGGAACTACCAGCCATTTTACATACAAAGCGGCAATATCAAGTATAATTACCAAACTTTGCATACAGTTATGAAACAAGATTGCAATTTCAAAAGATATAATTTTCTAAAGTATTAAAGCCATTTATAACCGGATGTCATTCATAATCTATTACAATGACTAGCTTTAATACACCTCATTAAATCAGTTTAAGATCTCGTAATTCAGGGATCTATCGATAAAGAAAAGGTTATCTTACTTAATCTTTTGCTTCATTTCCATTTCATTGAAAAGTAATCAGTATATAGATTATCATTTAGCAAAAGAAATTAAGGTTTCAAAATTGAAATCAATACTGTTATATAGAGAAAGACTATTGAAAGCCTTTTTTTCCATTACTATGTCAAGGTTTTTCTTTTCAGGAACAAATCGATTATTTATTTGAGTTTATTAAGTTTAACACCGCTTTAAAATCCTAAAGTGTAATCAATATTAATGCATGTAAAAATATCAAAAAATTAGATTAATATGTTTTTGTAAAAGAAAAATAGGAAATTGACAGCTTGTAAACTTTCTAAATTGTTTAATAATTTAGAAATCACATGCAGTTAGAAAAATCAAAATTATTTCCCTATCCATTTAATTATTAAATAAAAGGTAAAGCGCATACTACAATTAAATTTGGGAAAGTGCAATGATGAATTTTCCTTTAAATGTTATTTCTTTTTTTATGACTAAAAACTTTGCTTTGTGTAATTAGATTTTAAATATAGTAGTAAGTCTAAAATAAACTGCAATGCATTATTCTAAGTAATAAAAAAAGTAGCAAATATAAATACGATATAAAAATTAATGAAATGCTAGAAATGTCTTTAAGAATAAAATCTGAATGTATGCTAATAACATGTTCAATTAGTAACTTATTCTTGAAAGAAACGTTAGAGCACTTAAACTTTAAATTCCGATGTTATAACTAAATACACTAAATGTCGTTTTTTATTACCATAATTTATATGTATTCAAACAATATGCGTACATTACCTTCTCTATCATATAAATCTTTCTGTGTTTGCTATTACATTAAATAAACATTAATCAATTAGGTCTAAGTCAAATCAGCAAAAGTAACTTTTGTGCAAAAAGTAATTTTGATGTGAGAAATCAACTTATCATGATTTATTTCGTTGAAAGCATTGAAAATTTCCCTATTAATTAAACTTTTCTGAAGTAAAATCAAGCAGACTTTAGTAAGCGATTCAGTACTCTTTTCTACTTTTAGCTGAAAAATATTTTTAAGGATATGTCATCATCATTTTCAAATTCTCTTTAGTTTTAGGTAATTGGATTCACATCTACCTATATATAAATTATAGATCTCAAATTTTCAAGCAAAATTTTCCAGAAAAATGCTTCATCGGATTACTTATAATGATTTGTGATATATTGTGTCAAAACCCTATATTTATTTTGTCAAAGTTTGTAACACAGTATCCGAAAAAATTGATAGATAAATCAGTATTTATCTAAATATTTCGTAAGCAGCCATAGAATATATTTATCACACTCATTTATTCAGAATGTATTACTTTTAGTGTCAAAGTAAGGAATCGCTCTATAATTTATGATAAAAATGGAAAGTATTTCACATTAATAAAATAAGGTAGATAGAATAATTCCGCTAATTCCAATCCAAATAATGTTTGAAACTGTACATGGTTTCAATACTTTAAATGTTATGTTGTCCTAAGAAATATAAATTATGATTATTTAAAAAAATTATGTGTAATTATAAAGTTTTTTTTAAAATCTTCTTCATCGAATTTAAAATTTTTTGTTCTTTATACCTGTTTAAGAAGGGAAATTTGTTTATTATATACATAAAAATGATACAAATTTTGCCTGTGCTATATAAATTTCAAATTATTTTACAATTATAATAAGTATTTTTTTACTTATAATGTAGCGAGATTAAATATTTATAAACAAACATAGCCATTGCAGTTTTAAGACATAGATGCACAATATTTCTCCTTGGACTGGAGCAACAGTCTATTGATTACTCATTACATATAGTGTTTTTAGAATGATGTAATAAGGAGTAAATTACAATAAGATGAAAGTTCTTGAGAGATTTTACTAAAAGATTTTATCTTATGTAATATAATTTAATAACCTAGTGATATGTGATAATAATCACAGATGAGAGTTTGCCATGATTTAGAGACTTTTAACCATTAAATAAATTTTGAAATAGTAATTGTTTTATATATAATAGAATGAAGTTTTTATAAATAAATATTATTTTAATTGTGAAGTTCAATAAATCAAGTAATATTTTCAGTTTTATCTTTAGAAATAAGTTTTAACATAATTTGTGAATTCCCTTCTGCATGATATTTTAAACCTGATAAATCCTCAGAATATAAAATAAATGATAGCAAATGCTTCTAAAATAGCTTCTATTTTGATTTAATAAACAATTCTCTTTTACAATTAAAAAATAAAAGTTTCATTTTAAATTTTAACTGTCCCAACTATTTTTTCCTTGTCAATATGCTTTGATTTAAGAACATTGTATTAAAGGAACTTTAAAACAAGCAAAACTCTTTGCATATTAAGAACCAAGAAGTAGTGCCTTTCAAAATTTAAAAATCATATGTGTTGTGCATGTAACAGAATACAAAATTTAAGCAATGAATAAATTTCGTTTCATTGAAAATTTTAAAAAGAAGAAAGTGATTTTCACATATGAAGAAAGTGTTTCTTGCACTTAAGGCAAATACATTTATTTGGTTATTTTTTTATATTTTCATGATTTTGTAATGTTACTTGTCTTTAGATTTGTACAAATGACAATTAATCATTACGGAAAATTTAATTTTAGGAATATACGTGGAAAAATTCAGTAACTATAAGTAAATTTTCAAGGGTGTCTAAATATAGGGTGAAAATATTTTGTAAGGACATTAACAGAATAAATATTTTAGACAACAATGAAATTATCTGCAGTGCTTTCATTAAAATATTTTATATTTATTTACATATACGATGAATAATATCGATTTTAGTCATTAAGTTTAGAAAATAATTTATATTACAAATATATTACCGAAATTTATTAAATATTATTTCTAGAAAAATGCTTCAATTTATTTTATTTTTCAATAGTTACAAATAATTTTACTTTGAAAGAAAGTTCTCAAAATACATAATTTTACTACACAATACAAGACTCATATTTTATAGTCAAACTCCACTGTTATATAAGTTACAGCACTTTCTTTATCGTATCTTCATTTGTTATTCATATTTGATCTTATTCCAAGCATTTATTCTGCATTTAAATGGACACAAAGACCTATTAAACAACAGCAAAAGATACTGACTTTATATTTTACAGGGGTAAAATATATTTTCAATGAAGTAAAGGTTATTCATACTTAAGGGAATACAGTTACTTATATGGTTGGATAAATTTAAGTCAATAAAATATGGTTAGTTATTAATGAGAGATTTAAAGGATTTCATGTCTCTCATTCAATAAAAATAAATTATAATGGATTAAGTTCAAAATCCATAAAAATGAAAATCGTTTTTCTTTTAATCTTCATCTTTAATTAAAAATTGTGTAAGAGTTTATTTTAATTTTTGGTATTATCAGGAAGTGTGTATATATATATATATATTCTTCTTAAAGTTATTTATATTTAGACTACTAAACGTTTTAGATTAAAATTAGTTTTGAGATTTTCGGTTAGAATAGTGTCTCAACTATAAATCATTTAAATTATTTTCCATGTTTTCCTTTTTCTTCTATTTTATATAAAAATAAATTATTTATTGAGAGAATATATTCATTCTTTTAATTTAATCTCATTTTGGCTTAATTTGTTGTAGCTTAAATTCATTTAGAAACAATCTCGGGAGAATACAACAGGCTGATCATACTGACTGAGTCAGTCGGTTACTGACAGCCCTCCTATCCCTCCATAAAAGGATAACCACACAGAAGATTTGATGCTCAAAGCATATTTTACCATTTAGCATAGTTACAGATATTAATATGTTTAAGTAAAGATAAAATAGAAATTGTATTTCCAAAATATTATAAAGTTTTTCAAGACTGTTGAGAGAAGTGACAAAATATTTTAATTTTTCATATTAAAATATTTAATTTTTCATATTAAAAAATTTGATTTATTGAGAGAATATATTCATTCTTTTAATTTAATCTCATTTTGGCTTAATTTGTTGTAGCTTAAATTCATTTAGAAACAATCTCGGGAGAATACAACAGGCTGATCATACTGACTGAGTCAGTCGGTTACTGACAGCCCTCCTATCCCTCCATAAAAGGATAACCACACAGAAGATTTGATGCTCAAAGCATATTTTACCATTTAGCATAGTTACAGATATTAATATGTTTAAGTAAAGATAAAATAGAAATTGTATTTCCAAAATATTATAAAGTTTTTCAAGACTGTTGAGAGAAGTGACAAAATATTTTAATTTTTCAGAAACTTGAAAATTCGTAAATACATTAAATGAATCCTAGCAATATCTAAAATAACTAATATTTCAGGGAGTAAGTAATGAACTATATTGAAAAGCTTATTATTTAATTTTATCATTTAATATTATTTTCTATTTACACTATAATGTATAGATGTCGCAAAAAATTAAATATAAAATCTTAGAAATTGGTTTGATTATAGATTTTTTGTTAAACATATGTGTAAAGAAATTAAGATTACGAAATTAAAATTAATTATACGCATAGAAAGATTTATTTTTTTTAAATTAATAATACAGATCCTACAAAATTGATGATTTCTCTTGTTTTGAAACTTTTCGAAATATCACACCTTTTCAAGGCTAGTATTCACAGGATTTTTATGAAAGTGTTTTAAATTTAACTGGATTTTCAAAGCATATATTTTATCTATAACCGAAATTGCTTTAAGAGAGATGCATCTAACATGATATTGTTGTCGATCTAAATTATAAAGTAATTTATTTTTAATACAACAAACAAACATACCATTTCAGCATTAAATGCTCAGTTTAGCCAATATGAACACTGAATCCAATGAGATGCTCTGAATTGTTATCACTTGCAATTATATTATATTAGGAATGCGTATAATGTAAAACCGAGACTCGAATTTGCTTTCACTAGTAGGAAACTTACACAATAAGAAATAGTAATTTTAAAATTTATTTTTAATTCAATAGAAATTTAAAATACAAAAGATATATAAATATATAACTTATTAGGATGTAACCATATACACATTGAAAATATCTATAAATATGCTCTCATATTGATTTATATATATGACTCAATATGTTTTTATAAGTGAGTACGATGGAACGAAATGTTCAAAACTACTAAATAAAAACTCAGTAGTTTTGAAATATGAAACAGTCTTGCGGAATTAGAATCAACCTCTCAAAACTTGTATATTTTAATTGAATAAAATATTTCTCAACAAAAATTTTATTTTATAGTCAACAAATATAACTGAGTAATTTTATGGTACGTAGAATAAATCTGATTTCTCATACAATACAAACTGATGGAAAAACGTTATTTTATCAAATAAATATAAATTTTTCTACAATGTGGATAGAAGATATATATATATATATATATATATATATATATATATATATATATATATATATATATATATATATATATATATATATATATATATATATATATATATATATATATATATATATATGTATGTATGTATGTATGTATATATATATGTATGTATGTATGTATGTATGTATGTTTGTATGTATGTATGTATATATATGTATGTATATATACTAAAATCAAGAGCGGAGTGTATAAAAGGTTTATTTTGTAGACGAAATGAATTCGTTTCCATTCGTTTGACATCTTAACATGATTTTAATCTCTATGAATACAATTTACAGTACATGATGGAGTTTTTAAATACAAATCATACAAATATGAAATAGATTCTGAAATTCAAATAACTAATATATCTAACAAACAAAAATTATTTTTGAAAGCATATTAAAGAACTCATTCGAATTCTATTAATTCTTAAATTGATAAATGCGAGAATCCAACATAAAATATAAATAAAACTTATAAATTTTAGAACTCTATAAAAATTAAAATAACAAATTTTTATAGAGTTGTTCAATAAAAAAGAAAATAAATATCTTTCTTTTTAATATTTCACTTGGGAAATATTTTTATTTAGATATTAATATTGAACTGTTACTTGAACCACTTGTTATTGTTTATGATTCAAAAAATGTCAAAAAAAACTCAAATTATGTCTCTGAATTTGAGTTTTTCCTGACAACATTTTTTGAATCCATGAATATTCAAACAAGTAACTTCTATAAGCAATTACTGAAAATAAACATTTCAACGACTTCCTCAGAGCAAATTGCGAAAACTTAGATTAACAAATGAATAATAGAATGAGACGTATTTAATGTTTTTCTAATAAATTTCAATTCAACAATAGATAATCAAGTATTTATTTTAAATTATTTCGCAATTTACCGCGTGTGCCCTTGTGTGAATATATTGTGAGGATAAAAATATTTTTTTCTCATTTTTTTTACGTGAACCTCAAATAATAGTTGATTTATTTCCTTGACATTTTTAATTTACAGTTATTTATTTTCCTTCGGAAATGTTTTCCCCTATTCTAAATTGTTCTTAAAATTTATAAATTACTAATTGCTTATTGATTAATTTATTAAATAGGAATAAACTATAGCAATTCATTTAGCATGTTAATAAATAATATATATATATATATATATATATATATATATATATATATATATATATATATATATATATAACTATAAGAAATCTTTTAAAGATAATGTGCATGTAATGTATATGCTATTTTTAAATATTTTTATTTTTTGATTTACAACAGCAGTACAAATCAGAATATTGAATCAAACATTTTGTGAAAATGTTTGACATTGACTACCTTAAAATACATACGCCAAACTTAAAATTGAATTTTAATAAATACATTTTTTATTTTATTAAGACCCATTTATGTAACTGATATGTAATTGTATTGTGTAAATAACTAATAAATAGTGGAAGTTTCATTATTCATATTAGTTAGTGATCAAAGTAAATTGTAAAATCAATGTTCTAATACACATATTTGCATGTTTACGTTTGTGTATCTAATGAAGTTCATGAATAATATTCTTGTACATATTTGATGTTTCCTCCATTTTTCCCTTTCTGGAAGATTTCACTTCCACAGTTTTGGTATGTTAGTGATAATTTAATGAATTCCTTTGAAATTATATTTGTTTCAATAAGCAAAATACTTTCTTACTTACATGAGTTGCTTACCATCTCTTGTGTTATTTAAAATAAATTTAGTTAACTGTATGCACTTTGTATAAATAATGTGCTAGTTTTGTGTAATTTTCAACTTATTCGAAAAATAAATTAAAAATTGCTTGAAACTAGAAAGCTTTGAATAATAAATGTCATATTAATGTTACGTAATCATTGATACGTGCGGGTTTGAGAATATAAATATCGATATAAAATATCGACTGAAATAAGTATAATTTTAGTATCTTTTACCTTTATTTTCTCCCAATTAGGTTGTTTAGGTATGCCATTTTAAGTCTTCAATGATTTATTAGATGTATTCTCACAAAAGAGAAATGAAATCCCTCATGTCATTTAATACAATGTCTCAATACAGAAAAAGCATTTAATAAATAAGTAGAGTGAAGTAATTAATATTAATAGAAAATTTATAAATTAGCAACATTAGGAATTAATTACATCCCAGGGTTTGTTTTAAAATGTTGCGAAATGACAAATATTTCTGAGATATTTTCAAACATTTGAGAAATTTAGTCATGCAACTTTGAGTCTACTAATAATATCGCATGGATGTTTTTAGAAACACTCATGTGAAGGATCTTTTACTACGAAGAAGTTTTGATTTCTAGAAGCATGTAAAGCTGCTAGTTTTTAATTTGATGTAGGATGTATTTGAAACAATCTGCCTTTATTAGTTCAAGTAATAATTACTAATTCATTGAGAAATACATTTCATACAAGGAATAAAAATTATACAACAAAACGCAAGTTAATGTTTTATTGCAATATAAAGTTGAATGAATTTCTCAATAAAATTATTTTTACACATTTAAAACAAATCTAAACCATGGTCGTAAGTTCTCAAAAGTTCAAAAATACTTGGTGGTGAAATTGATTAATGTATATATTTGTTAACATTTATACTTATTTATTTCTGTGCAATCTTGGATGAAAATTTTCCATCTGGAGATTTTTTTATCATTTTTATCTCAAGCAATATTAGGAATATTGTAACTACCATAAATAAATTTAGAAATCATAATATTGTGTTTTACATATTTATTGAAACAAACTAAAAATCATAAATTATACTTTATTACTGAAAAATATACATTTTATACTATCAATTTAGCTATTTTTTGTTTCTTAAAAGCAATGAAAAATAAAATTTGATTAGATGAAGCCTTGATTCAATAATTTCCTTTATAACACTCTAACAGTTAAGTAGTAAAATTTGCATTGCTTTGAACATTAATTAACGTAAACACATAAAATTTGCATTTTAAGTTTCATTAATAATCTTTATTTAAAAAATGTAATGGAAAATAAAGAATAAATTGCAATCCCAAATTTTTTTCACTTGGAATATTTTATTTATCAGCATTTGAAAACAATGACACAATCTAGAAGGATTTAAAAATATACATCAATTTTAAAACTTTGTTTTCACAAACATCAATAATAAGTAAATCACATTCATAACAACATAGTTCAAAATAAAATACTTAACCACTAATTAAAAAATACACTAAAAATTTTATCTGCGTTCTATTTAAAATAACATAAATGTATAGAGAATAATGTGTACAACAAGCACATATCAACAGAAAATATTTCAGAGATTTGATGTAATGTGCAAACTATTTTTATTGAATAAAAAATTTTATTTTCAGTAATATTTTATATATAAATGATTGTTTGAAATTAATAATTCTTCCCGTAATGACAAATTTCTATTCATCAATGAACTAACTACAAAATATTTGTAAGCCTTTCCTTGTATATTAATTTTAAAATTTAAAGCAAAGTATTTATTTTTAAGACAATAATTGCTAAATAAAACAATGAATAAGTTTTAAATGAAAATTAAATGCAGTTAATTGTAGTTCTGGTTATGTTTATACAAGTTATGACATCCTAGATTACTTATTTTTAATTTGTGTTAGTAGTATGAGTGGTTTGGTTTGTTTGCCAATCAACGGTTATTTTTTGCATATTAATTAGACAGAGCACTAACTAGTGAAGAATGAAAGAAATGAAAAATAATTTATTTGAACAGAAAATAATTTTAATTTATTATTGCACTGCATAACGAAACACATTTATATTTAATTATAATTTAGCTTTCAAACTAATGAAATTGATTTATTAAGCAAATATTTAAGAAAATTTTCTATTTTCATTTTAATACTTAAGTAGATGCAAAATTAAATGTTGCACTTTTGATTATCAAAATTTACTTTTCTAATTAATTTAAACAGAATGACATGGCAAATATTGATGATTATTTGCTAATACTGATGTAATATCAAATAATGTGATTTTGTTTTATCAATTTCTTATCATAAAATTATTAAAGGAAAAATATCTGAGGAAGCAGAAAAAGTGTACTAAATGATAATTGACATATACAACAAAATAGAAGCATTTATACAGCTTTAACCATTTATTATTTAATTTAGCTTTAATTTCTGTGAACGATAATCAATAAAAATCATTTGAATGACTTCTGCAAACTATTTTTGGCACTTGAAATTCTATTTTTGCATTAAATTCCATGAGAAACGTGTTGCAAATTTTTTTTTTATATTTATACATCATAATTAAATTTTTTACATTGTAATTTCATTTGTACAATCTAAGCACAAGTTTTAATTAAATTTACTCCAAAAATATTTATGTAAATGCTTACCTTTAAACTAATTCCTTTCAGTATGAATAGTTTAAATTTTTAAATTAAATAATGATAATATTAAAATCTATAAATTAAAATTCGTGTTCCTCTAAGTGAAAAAATTTTTTTGGCAGTAAAACAGTATTCTAACTTTCTGAAACGATAAATTGCTTGAAATTTATTCTTCATGTATGTATATATATATATGTATATATATATATATATGTATATATATATATATATATATATATATATATATATATATATAATTATATATATATATATTATATTTTTCATCAACAATATATGTGTGTGTGTATTTTTCCCTATGTTTATATAAACTTAAATATATGAATTTAATATATTTAATATATATATGCATTAAATTCATATATTTAAGTTTATATAAACATAGGGAAAATACACACACATATATATTGTTGATCAAAAGTATAATATGAGAAACAGTTAAAAATATCATGAAAAAAAAACCTTAATTTGAGATGATTCTTAATTAGTACAGACTGTTTTTAAAAGAAATTAATTGTTTTTATTACTACAACATGCAAAACATTATTAAGTACACATGTGCATTTCAGATCTTCCCTCCCTCTCATGCATGATTTCCATTTAACATTCTCTAGTAATTGAGAGGGTAATTTTTCTCAAAGTTATTGTTATAATTTGCTTTCAGATATACAATTTGTAAAAAGTAAAGAGAAACCAATTTGTGCTCATAGTTAATCACCAGAAATAATATGATAGACTTTTAGTATTATCTGTAGCATTAATGTGAAACACAATAACACTCCTTAAGCGAATTTACGTTTAAAAGTGTTTCTAATTTTATGTTTATTATAACATTTCTGGTCACTCAAGATTTTACATGAGAAGCTTATATATTAAGGTTTGCATCAAATTCTCAACAAATATGTTAAATGATTCTTAATATAAAAGTCAGAAAGTTGAAGGAAAAAAAACAAAAGTGTTACTTAAACAAAGAAATTCAATATCTCTTTTCAATAATAAAATGTCAATTCTTCAATAACAAATATGCCATGAATATATATTGATCTAAGATCAACAGTGCCTATCAATTTCTTTGAGAAAATACTCTCTGAGTCCAAAGTGTTTAAAAAATAATGACAGTTTTATATCATCTCTTGCAAGCTCTTATTTCTTATAAATTTTTATTTATTATTTAAATGGGATCAATTTCCTTTACTCAATGTTGTATTGAATAAATTTTTAACATAAAATGAAATTAATATATTTAAATAAGCATTATAATGTTTTTTAATCTAATTTTTATCCAAAATACCTCTACGTGATATGAAATATTTACATTTTATGTTTGAAATAAAAACATTGTTTCTTAACGTATTTATATGGTTAAAATAAAGTATTTGCAAATATAAAGGAATATATAAAAGTAATAAAGTGTTTTATCATGATCTTATTTAATATAATGTTGACATTTTTAAAACATAAGTAAAATAAGTGACACCAATAATGGATAGTCAATTGGTTACACAAAATTGAAAACCATTAATAATTAAAGTGACATTTTATTTATTTGTCCTCTTACGACATGTTGATGACAAATCTCCTTTTATTGCATTAATGCAACATTAAAAAGTATTATGTTAAAAACACTTCTATAAAAATTGAACAAAGGAAAATTTATAAAAAGCACAAATATAACATATATTTTATGCATGGAGAGAATATCCAGAATAAATATTTCACACATATTTTTAATTGTGGATTTACATGGAAATAAATCTATATTCTTTCAAATGAGAAGTAATATATTCCGTCAGTTAAAGTTTATTTTAAAAATGTTAAAAATCTAAAATCAATTAATAACTCGTACTGTAAAAGTGTTATCTCAACAAAAAAGCATAACTTTTATGTATAAAAAAAATTTGTATTGAATTATCACGAAATAAATTTTTTAATTTTGTCTTGTCAACAACTTGATGCCTTTGAACTCAAATTTACTTATATTAATATATTGCTATATTATATAATTAATATAAATATTATAAATCCTCTTAATTAAAAATATCAATAAATTATACTGATTTTCATTATATTACTAATTAATTATTTTTTCTCTCAACTCCTTTTTGAAGTTTCTGAAGTATTTAAGTTTTAATAAAATTTTCACAATATTTTTCTCGATCTAAAATTTTGAATTTGACGAATAACGATCCTATGAGAGCTAGATAGTAAAAATACTGAATATATAATAATTATAATTAGACTAGCAATGATATATGGCATAACTGAATTAGATTGCTTGAAATATATAGTATATACTTCACAAAATAGATCACAATGCATGTATTAAATTTCATATTCATACTTGATAAATAATTAAAAATTTTATTCTTTCCTAAATTATGAATAGTTAGAAAAGTTTTCTTTACTGATAAAAAATTTCAATATTAATGTATTTTGCTTTCGTTGAATTTTAATAAATAAAATATTTTAAATCAAGTTTCTTAGTTTTTATTACCTTATAATTAAGAAAGTTCTTTGCTTTTATTATAAATTAGATAAAAAAATTAGAAGCAGAATGTGAAAACTTCTAAGGTGTTTAATTCATCAAATTTTTCCTGGGTTAAACATCAAGAAAACGAGAATAATATTTTAAAGGCATAGAAATGAATTTGGAAAATAATAGTATAATTTAGCTAAATTGTAATTAGTATGTTCATGTTGCTATTATTGTTGTGTGAATAATTATAATAGATTTAACCTATAAAACTTCAAAATTCTATGCTTTTAACATTTGTCTGTTATTAAAAATACATGAGATTATTAAATAAATTATAAATATTAATACTTCAGAGTCACACTCTTAAATTCTACATGTCATAACTAAGTTAAACTGTTATAAATGAACATTCCACATACTTCATTATATAAAAATTTCTACAAATATGAGGATACTAATTAAATATTTTAAAACTAAGGAAAGTCACAACGTGTTTAGGTGCTGCATAAATAAATTATCTACTAAAAAAAACTAAAGTTTTAGAAATTTTATTAAACTGATCCTAGATTTGAAACTTTTAGTTTCAAAATACTCCTTAAATAAGCAGTAAAAATCATATTATCAAGGTTAACTATTGCAACAATATAAGCAATTCAGTGATTTTACATTTTTCTTATTTCAAAAATGTTCACATCAAACTCTGTTGGGGAAAGTTTAAGTACATGATATTTACAATAAATTTATCCTTATAATTATTTAGAAATGATATGCAAAGTGAATAAATAAGGTACTCATATACATTAAACATGTCTCTTAAAACATAAACTGGAAATTTACTTGACTTGGAAATTTGGCATGGGTGCTTTGACTTGCGAAAAAAGCTCGAACGTGCTGTTCCACAACCATAAATAATGCATTCTAAGTGTGAAGGTTTTACATTACGTAGCAGGAAATAAATAAAGTTCGCAATATTTTAATACATGAAATACAGCCAATAAACAATATTAAAGCCCAGAAATAAAGCAGGGAAAACCACTCGACTCATCTTATCGATCCGCTTGGCATGAAGCTTAGTATCAAATCGAGCCGTGGTTTGAACGGGAGATGACACATTTGATCCATCACCTTTCTCAGAATCCATAACAGCCTGGAATATAAATAAATCATTAATTCATTTATTAAAAATTAAAAAAAGTTTTAAATAAGTACACTTAACAGTCATTTAATTTTCGTATTTGAAAACATTTTAATGCTATACACAAGAGGTACAGATCGTATAAGCCAAAATATTTAATTTAATTTTTGTGGCTGTAATTAATAAAAATTTGAGCCCATTGTCTGTTTCAGGAATATTTTATAGAGCCACTAGCTAAAATACAAGTATAAATATTAGAATTAATTAACTACAACAAACACGATTTCATTGAGAGCATTAAAGTTTTCTAGAAAAGGAGCTCTTTACCGTTATTAAATTTAATCAATTCACATTATAGAATTCATGATTATGAAGCATGAAGTCATAATTAATATAACGATAAAAAGTTGGAATATTCCTTATCTAAATAGTGATTTAAGAGACTAAGATTGTGGTGCCAAAGTTAAACTTACTTCTCATGTCGGTTTTCTTCATTAATTCTTCGTTTTTCTAAAAGCCATTTAGTGTCTTAGAGCATCCCCTAATTGTGTAAATTTCAAGATACAAAATCCGGCGTTTGCCCTATTGGGTGTACTATTCATGAGATTAAACTAAACAGAAAATTGTTCTTCTGAAAATGATAATCCCAAAGGAATCCTAAGGTACATACAGAGCAGAAAACGGTGTTCAAGATCAAATTAGGTTTGAATGCGAAAGTATTTTACAGATGGGCAAATTGAAATAAATACTGTGGTACGATATTATATAATAAATCCATCATTTTAAAGCAACAATTTTTAGTCTCAACCATAGGATGATAAAAAAAGTAAAAGATGCAATGTGGATGTAGGTAACGACATTCCTAGATAATATGCAGTAACTATCTAGGAATGTCGTTATGTAAGTAAATTAAAAAGTCATGAATCTTTATACATGTTAGTACTAATCGAGAGATCTTTACCCATGTAATCAATTATTTTATTCATGGCTTCATTATTCAATAAATTTATGACTCAAGTAAGCATTTCAATCTCATCCATGATTTAATATCACTTTCTTAGGTAATCTAGCTATTTTGAAACAATTTTATGAAGTTATTAATACTAATAACTTTCGTTAAGTTATTGTTGATGATAAAGTCTTCACCACCAAATATTAAAAAAAGCGATTTTTTATAATCTATTTTGGAAACTTTAAATGCTTTCAATGTATTTTAAGTTGATGATTATTTTTACTTTCAATCAAATAATACATTTGTTAGTTTCAACAAATTTTACTATTTTAACTATTATCAGTTTATGTACCACATACGCCTAAAAAAACAACCCGAAAAATTTGCATTAACAATTTTAAGAAGAAAATTTTCTCTCTTATTAATAGTAATAAAACATAAATATGAGACTTTTCAACAGCATATTGTAAACAAGTAGAAATCCTGGCTTCTTTGAAATACTGATGCCATTTTAATATGCAGTAAATATAATTGAAAAGACATCTAACATGTTTTTGTTATAATGAAATGAACTTTGTATGATATTTATTATTAAAGCAATGATATCTCAATTATATATATTTAGAATGTAAGTGAATATGTAACTTCCACTAAAATGAATTACTTTTAGAAAGAAAAATAAATTGATATAAATTAAATATTAACCTGATGTTCATAAGCCCTATATACATTTTTTTTATTCTATGTAAATATCTTTCTCTTCATAATAAAATGGAACATTAATAATCACAAAAAACTCAAGCTATTATTATTTACATTAATTTAGGCTAGTAATGGAAATTCTCAATTAAAGTTAGAGCACTAAGATAAATAAAATAAAACTTCATCATCTTAGAAAGTGTTTTTGCCTAATCTTTCCATTTTATCGGAAATTATCCACAGAATAGTAGTTCACTTTAATGCATCAGCATTCATAGCGGTTTCGTCTTTGGCTTCCAAAGCCCACTCTCACGAGCCTCTTAAATGTTTGAGGCACGCATGATGATAGAATACTAAGTACAAGGTAAGAATATAAGAGAATCTCAATACTCTTAAAATTATCTTTTAATTTAGAATCTTATTTCGGTTTCAAAACTTAATTTACTTACCTTGTGTATTCTAAGTTTTGACAAGAGTGTAATTATTTTTCTCAGTTTATAAAAATTATATATAAAATGGATGAAAAATTTTAGTTTTGAATTATTTTATTATTTGATATCTTTTTGAGCAAAATTTATAAAATAACTCGTGATGAATACCTTCTTAATTTCTTGTTAATTTTAATTTTGCTACAATTCATTTTAAATGAGTTATAAAAAGTTATTATTACCTTTGGTGATTTTACGGTTATTATTGGCATTGACTTTCCAGGTAAAGTTTCAGGTCGTTTTCTCCACATGTAATTGACCAGCGTAAACTCAAGAAGGGCTGCAAAAACGAAAGTAGTACAAGCTCCCATCCATACGTCCATAGCTTTTACATATGATACAGGTGGAAGGTTGCTTTGGATTCCAGCACCTTTGGAGGATATGGTCAGCAAAGTAGTCACTCCGAGGGTGATACGGGCTGGAATCGCATTAACGTCCAGCCAGAATGACACCCACGAAATAACTACTATCAAAATAGTTGGTAGATAGGATTGCACTAAGTGGTAACCGACAGAGCGTCTAAGGTAGAACTCTGCTCTCAGACAACTGTATTCACCTAAAAAGAATTCTTTTCAATAAAAGAAAAAATGTCAACTTCTTTTTTTCAGACAATTTTTTTAAATAAACCTTAGTTAAACTACAACATATTTTTATATTATTAATTATTTTACGTATATTTAATTAGAATAGTCATAAAATTAACTAATAATTATCAAGACTTGATCATAAAATAAATAATAATTATTCAAATTTATTAAGGAAAGTGTTTTTGAAAAAGTGAAAAGATTAAGGAAAAATCACAAAAATAGTAATTTTTCAAAACTTAAACTCGGAATTCATTAAAGTTGAGTCACATAATTTAAAACAGTGATATATAGAGTTTAGCAAGAAGAAAATTATTAGAAAACTATGGGGTTTTAAGAATCAGCATATGAAAAGATTTAATAAATTGTATTGTACAGTTCAGGATATGAAAAATATCTTCAATGTGAATTATTAATTTCCTGAGAAAAGAAAACCACAATATACAAAAAGTGATGTGGTATGTGAAATGAAGGTATGATATGAAATGATGATGTGGTGATCAAAAAGAGAAAGCTGACATTTCTTTAAAAAGCTACAGACATTGCTCTTGCAATGAAATACAAAGTACGGTAAGGATCTAAAAGGGGAAAACCATGAATAATTACACGTTGTCCTGATGGCCTAAATATGATCTATAACATTAAAATCCAGTGACTAAAATAACAAGTTCATGTTTTACGATGATTTTTTTAAGTATAGTAACTGCTTACTTTATAAGCCTTATGACGTTTTTTTTCCATCAATAAGTCATTGCTTAATTCGTCAGCATAAATTAAACTGGTATCAAGAAAATCATTTGTAGAGAAATGACAGTTTTTTTAATCTGTTTATTCCAATTAAAATATAATTGCTAAATACACACAAAGAAATACCATCTGAAATACAGAAATACAGATATTTATAAGCTGGATAAATCTCTTTCACAAATGTCTGATAAACAATATCATTTCGTTTCTCTTAGCTCGAATAGAGATGTTAACTTACATTTTTAAGTGTAAAGAGAAGAAACCGAAACATCAAGTTTGATATCTCTCCTCATTCCACCTTTTCTTAGGACTTTGAGTAACTATGCTTTCTCAGAGTTGGAATGGATATGTAAGATAATGATGCGAAATGCCACTCTCAATCATTGGCATCAAACAGGCTGAATTACCTGAAATGGAACTGATTTTCCTTTTTCTCTATAAGTCTATATGAAATAATTATTCAAGCTGAACGAAAATTTTCATCTGTGTTATTTTAATTCGTCTTTTTTAAAACGCCCCATTGGAGATTATATTAATGAAAAATTAACTTAAAAGAATATGTAGCGAAACACATTAAATAGTTTCAAACTTAAATTTTAGTTACTCGCAGAGATAACTTTTAATCTCTTTAATACATTCAATGTTTTTGCTGGAGAATGAAGTCTTAATTTTCAACCACCTTTTATACTTATTTAAATATCATTTTATTCTGTTTTACTACTTGTAGAATGTGTATTTTACACACTTAAATACACATTTCAATTTGTTTTCCATCGGTCATCTCTACTACAAGATTATATGTATATATATATATATATATATATAAATTGGGGTTTTAGTATACTATATTTATTTTATTTAGTTTTCTTAATAATTGTGAAATCCATTATTTAATAAAACAATTTATTTGTTCAAGTTATTTCAATAATCGAAAATTTCACATGTTCAAATTATAATTTAATTTATATGCACAATGCGCCTTAAATTTAGTTATATTTCCCATTTCAGGAACACTCAAACGTCATAGTATGCTTAAAAATAAATTAACATTCACTAAATTTAAAAATTAATTTTTTTTCGTTTCTAAAGAAGTAAATTAAGGTACGTATTGAATATATTTCTGTAATTCTTTAGTGGTGAATGTAAATAGCAACTTTTTTTAAAGCGCATACTATTATTATAAATATTAGGTGAATAATAAAACTTGACTCACCAGTTTTTCAGAGGATTGCTGTGAATGCTTTGTTTTGGAGCCAAGTTTATAGATAATTTCTGTTACGTCTCAAAATCGAAAGTATAAAACTCGTTTTTTCAAGTTTATGAACTACGATAGAATATGTACTT
Organism: Latrodectus elegans; assembly: GCA_030067965.1. Lineage (NCBI taxonomy): Eukaryota > Metazoa > Arthropoda > Arachnida > Araneae > Theridiidae > Latrodectus > Latrodectus elegans. Next base: position 66,491,861 of record CM057809.1, read on the forward strand.
GGGCATTTGACCCTATCTGTCTGATTTTCACTTAGACTACCAAATATAGAAATCTAGTGATCTAGACTTCCGATGTTTCCACTTGATAAAATACAGTTTCGATGCCATCAGAGCAAAGTTTTCAATCTTGATGGTAAGGATGGATTTTGTAAGCCCGTCATGTTTAACACATTCCAGTTACAATGTCAAGCTGCTAATATATGCACTTTCGTTTTATTCAGCACTTTTATATCATATGTCATTCTCAGATATTATGTGATTAGTTAAGTTTATATTTCAGTGAATTATTACACATTCGAAACCTTTTTGTTTTTGAAAATTATTATGTCAGTTATGCAATGTGTCTGAAGAAACAAATCATGCAAATTATAAAGACTAAGTTAACTTTCATGAATAACTAAAATTATTATTGATTGCTGATATAAAATGAATGATAGTCACTAAAGGTGAATAATTCATAAATTATGTACATAAACCTCTAGGTCTTAATATAAAAATATTTTTCTCGTTTTCCTTAACTAAAAAAAGTTTTATATCATATTTAAATATAAAAATGATACTTGAAGTCAACAACAAAGCTAATGATATTTTAAGAAAGAATATAAATGTTTTTAATATTTATAATAACAAAATGTCATTTTAAATGCCGTGGTAAAATGTTTACTAAATATGAAAAAAGGTAAAGAAACAAGATTGAAATGGTGATAAAAATTATTACTTTTAAAAAATTAATTAAATTTAGTAAGATTTCATGCTTTTATAAGATAAATGTTTATAAGACAACACATAATATTAATAGACATTTTGAAAAGCATATAAAGTGAAATAATTTAATTCACATAGAATGTAATACTAAAGTAAATATATAGGGGTTATATATATTATATTTTGCAGATATTTCTTTATTTGAATTTTTAATGAAAAATGTATTGAATATGAATTAGCAAAATGTTTTAAACTTACCGAATTGAAAAGTTTCACGACATAATGAAGTATTAACTTTTTCAATTTCGAATTGGGGCAGCTTTAAGTTATCATAAAGCAAAATTGGTTGTGTTTCAGTCCACTTTAAATTGAGTTCATCTGTTGTCTTAGAAACTGCAAAATATTATGCCAGTCGTCAAATATTTCTAGTTCGAAACATTTTAAAAAGTAACAATAAGAGACATCAATTGTAAAACTTTTGTACACTTCTGATATGAATGCACTAAATGTTATAAATAATGTGAACAATCTGCATCAAAAAATTAAAAATAACATTAGTAATCTTATTATATATATATATATATATATATATATATATATATATATATATATATATACCTCAATTATTATGACTTATTTAGTCTGATAAAGTAATATTAGATTAATAAACTGCTAAATTTCCTATATCTTAACTTATTTAGAGTAATTTATATCTTCGAAATGATAATTTTCTTAAAAATAGTTTAATTTTAAATTTTTAAGGAAATTATCATTTTTAAGATATAAATTAATTTTTGAATGATAATTTCTTCGAAATGATAATTTTCTTAAAAATAGCTTAATTTTAAATTTTTAAGGAAATTATCATTTTTAAGATATAAATTAATTTTTCAGCTTAAATTGAATGCATCTGTATAACTATAATTCAAATATTCTATATTTATAGCTCAGTATTTCTACGATTAAAGAACAGGTTTATAATTTCAAATTAAATATAAATTTTGAATTCAAATTAATTTTTATTTACAAAGATCAGGGAACATGCTTTTAGCCATGTATTTATGATGCAAAATCAGTATGTAAACAGGCATTAAAAAGCATAAAAATAAAGTTTTATTGCTTCTTATTGTAATGAAGACATTGTGCATAATCTGTTAGTTCAAATGTATTATCTTTAGATAAAATTTCTGCTTGATTCTTTCACTGTAGCTTAAAGTTTCATGTTAAAAAGACAGTTCCTTACAAATATAAATACTATATTTTTAAATTTATAATTTGCTTAAAATGACATATTTTATAAGCAACCTTTGCATATTTTCATAACTTATGAGAAAGTTAAATATCTATGATGCCTTTAACAATTCAAGGAAGTATCGTTAAACCAGAATCGCAGAATATACCAAATGATTATCCCATTTATTGAATTAAATAAATATCCATTAACTAAGTATCATTTGAAACGCTAAACTTTGATTAATTGCTTATCCATCAAATGATCATGACAAAATTCCGACAAATGGGTAAAGTTCATGTCAAGAACATTCAGTTTAATTTGAGTTATTGTAACTTCATCTAAACTGTTGAAAACTATGACAAATACATTAGTCTTCTCATTTCAAGTTATAAAACTATGATGATGAATAATATTATTACATTTTAAAATTTTAATCATTATTGATTTATTACGTTATTACATATCTTATTACATATAAGTGGATTTTAATTGGAAAGTATTTTACTTTACAAAAATTAAATTTTTTTATTCTTTGAAATTTAAAAAGAAAAAAGCATTATTTAGGGTTACTTTTTTAAAGTTTGTTTCTATTAATTTCTTCTCTTCTCATAAATTTTTAGATATATTGTCTCATATCTTTAAAAACAGTTTTTGAGCTCTGGTTGTAAACATTTTTCAATAATTTAATAAATAAAATAAGTTTAAGGCATTATATTGACATTTTCAACTTAATTACATTCAGCTATTTTTCATTAAAATAATTAATAAATATAAGATATTTTTATTATTGAAAAATATCTGAATGTTTAATATTAATTAAAATTAAATATTCATATACTTTTTATTAAAATATTTTTCTATACCAGAAAAGCTTCTATATTTACATTTGTATTCTTCATGTACATGAAAGTAAGTTTCTCTCTTAAATGTAATTAAAAAACGTTGTTTGATTCTATATAAAATTATGAATTTCTGTTCGTGCTCTTCAGGATAGTTTAGAGTTTCATTATCTTAATTAGCTGACAGTAATTAATGCATTTAACTAATGGTCTGAAATTATACATAATGGTCTGAAATTAGACAGAATGGTCTGAAATTATGGTCTGAAAATAATGGTCTGAAATTAGACAGAAATGGTCTAGATTAGTATAGCAATAATTTTTTTCTACAGTTCATCACAGCTTTTACTTTTGAAAGGGAAAACAAGATAATTAAAATTGTATCCAAAATATGGCTACTATTTTTAAATATATTTGTAAATATATCATTTGAAGATTTGTTTCCAAATTTTATATTGTAAATGAATAACTGGTTAAAAATAAATTTTTTAAGCATTTTTTAACACTGTAAGTTTTATAGACAATTTACAATTTTTACACATGTTTATTTCTATTTTTTAATTTATTATAATATAATGCAATTTTAAATATATATAATTTATAACTAAATTTTAAGTAAACAGGGAAAGTCAACTAAATAAAATGAAGGCGTTATTAACAGAATTTACATTATAATTTTCACATTACTGTTAAAATAATTATAATTAAAATATAGTTTAGATACATATTTGTCAAATATTACAAATTGTTTATACAATTATTATTCATTTATTTTTTTGTAATATTTAGTAAAACGATTTTTAACCACGATTCAAGTAAACAATGCAGAACATCTGAAGTTTGATCATATATTATATGCAGTCTCAAATGATCAAAATTTATTTTCTCTTATTTTTATTGATAAAAATTCTTTCAATAAATATTCACTAAACTGCTTAAAATCACTTTTTTTATTAGTTGTCAAGCAAATTATACAAGGAATTTTATTTTGTGAAATTTCAGTCACAATAATAAATTATAGACTATATTTTACTGTTATAACAGTGTATTTTTTTCAGTCATAGAAATTATATAAGAAAAATAGCTTAGAGAAAAATGTGCTTTTCTTTATCCCTTTAAAACTCTAAAAAAAGTGTCATGAAATTTTTTCTTGCTATATAAATATCACAGGTGTAGAATTTATGTAGTCATGCCTAAGCAATATATTTTCTTGAATAGTTTTATCTCACTCTTTGTTGGTTTTTCAAATGCTTTAAAGTAGGAAATACGCAGCATATTGGGCAAAACTCTCAAAACACAGAGGCGTTGATCTGTGAAACAGAACATTTATGTTCTTTATAAAATAGCATTTATGCTCTAGTTGCAAAGAATAGAATGCTGATTTAAAAGATAAGGCTCTACGCATTTTTACTATTTAAAAGCATGTGTAAATTTAATAATATATATATATATATATATATATATATATATATATATATATATATATATATATAATGCACATACTTATATATATATATATGTACATATATATATATATATATATATATATATATATATATATATATACGTATGTAAGTTTAATGCTACAGGACAAAGATATGTATATAAGTTTGTATATAAGTTATAAGTTTAATATGTAAATAAGTTTAATGCTACAGGACAAAGAAAGATGTTAAATTTTTTTCCTTCACCTTGTTGCTAATTCACATTTTTATTTAGTCAAGAATTTTAAAAAAATGCGCATTTTCTTATTCCTTTAAAAGGAATTGTCAATTTGCATCAAGTAATTTTACTAGTACATTAACATTCAAGGTACATTCCACTCTAAATTATTAATTATGTTATGATATTAAAAGTAATTTTACAATAAACATGAAGTGCTAGAAGAAATTCTTATAATTGTTGTGGCAATTTTAAGAGTCACATCAAAAAGTAATTACTTAATAAATAATAAATTAATTAAACTTAGTTCAAACATATTTCAAATTAAAGGAGTAAATTATGATATACAAAATTCGTACTTACATGACATTAGCTCAATGGTGCAAACTTGAGAATCCATTGGATAACGGTATAAATCCATCATACAGGAAAAGCGTAATTTTAACCTAATTGTAAATCATAAAATATTATTCAACTTTATGTATTGTTGATAAATCAATAAACATGCTTCCATAATAAACATTTTTTATTCCTTATTGATTATAATTTGGTTGTCTATAAGTAAATTAATTTTATATGGGGTAATTTGACGTAAGTGAAGGCGTAATCAACAAATAATCAACATAAATATTATAGCAGTTAAAAGGTTGAATTTCTTTTCCTTTTAGCAATTAAAGTAATCACATACTTTTTACTTTTCTATATTTTTAATTTAGAAAGTAACAAAATATAATTTTAATAAGTTCTAACTTCAAAAAATATACATCAATAACAAATAATGCATATGTATAAAAAAAGATAGTGATCAAAATATATTAAAAAATATTCATACATTTTAACACTAATTATATTTGTGAACAAATAAATTTATAAAAAATTTTAAATACCTTTTTTAAGTAAAATTTATTTCAATAAATATTTTCTTGTAGTTTCAGATGTTATTATTCACAATATGTCACTAGCTTTATAAATAACAAGAAAATCAAACACTTATGCTTAATATATAATTTTGGTAAATATTTATAGCAAGTCACATATCTTTAAAATGCCTTGTTTTAACGATCAATTATTTTAAATGCAGATCAATAATAACTATGATATAAATGATTATATATCACACTGCTTTTCAGTTAACAGTTTTGTTTAGGAATGAAAAATTCTAAGTTTAAACAGACGAAGATGTGTTAAATTTAAAATCTGAATTTATAATTAGAAGTTTTCTGATTCTGCTTTTTTAAAAACTGTATTAGCTAACTATGGGTTTGAATTTCCACAACATTTTGTAACATGTAATTGAATAATGCATGTGAAGAGAAAGAAAATATCAATAACTAAGTTCATAAATTTATCGATTAACTTTTTCTGTAGCACTGAAAACTAAACATCACTTATAATTTTCTAATTTTAATAGTAATTTTAAATTAAAATTAAAATTTTCAAATAATTCAAAAGGATTTTGTTTAGCATTGATACGCTCTTGTTTCATCACATTACTCTAAAAGCAATTGATTGTTTGAATAAAAAATATTTTTTAATATGCTTAATGTCCATACTTTTCAATACTAGATTCTTAAATTTTATTCTTTGCAATTAAGAATAAGTACCCAGTCATTTTAATATAAAAACTGCCATTCATTGTAATTTTATAGTTGAACTGGATTCTGAAAAAAGTTTTCAAATTCTTTTCCCATTCAATATTAAAATTAACTACAGTATTGTAAAATGCAGTGAATGTAACTTGAAAAATAAATAACGTCCTATAAAACTTCAATATTTACCTCATAACTTTTGAAAAGTTCCCATTTTTCTAAGCCACAAAATTCATTATTGTATTGTTGTGTTTTTCAAAAAGAAAAACAAAATAGAAAATGCGTTTATGTATGATGATGTAAATAAGCTTTTTTTTGCACTCAATTTAAAACTTGGACTTTCTAAAAATATTTCTTTGAAGTACTTAGAAAATATAAGAGTCAACATAAAATTCTTGCATTTAAGGAAAACTTTTTAAGCATTCCTTACAAATATTAACCATTATTGTGTTCTTTTTTATCAGAGTTTATCATTTTTAAATCTCAAAAACACTCCAAATTTTCTATAAATTTTCGAAAAACAATAATAAAAATTAATGCACCGATAAAAATTGACTTATAAGAAAATAGTTTTTTCTCAAAACTTTTTATTATCTTTAATGATTCTGATTTCAAATAATATATATTTCTGGTTTCTAAAACTCTCTCTCTCTGCTGCATCAGTAATTAATAAAAATAATAAATCAATATTCATTGCAAAAGTATATTATATTGCAAATAATAAGTAATTTAATTTTAAAAAATATAGAACCTACGAAATTATCGATCAAAACAATGATTTTGGGCATATCTCTTCACATGATCTCTTCCATATGACTATCCTGAACCCATGGATTTTATATTCTGAAGATAGTCATTATTCTAAATGACAGTTATGTTCAAATGTCGATGAGATTTCAATCGACATTTGAACATAAATGTACATAATAAACTAACATAAATAGTATATATATATAACATAAATATATATATAAATAGATATAATAAACTGCTATCCCAATATTCTACAACTGGACTTCTATCCATGCTTGAAATATGCAGGTTAGTATTCCCCCATGTCATTCTAGGCATAAAAACTTTTTACTAGCAGAAATATTCAAATGCAATTTGTGTATGAAAATTCTACTGTACAAGTTCTTCATTTAAGCACATCTTAGGCGTCTAAATAGACGAAAACATGAATAAGTTTAAATACTGATCAATTTCATATCATTGCGTAATTTTGCTGTGGAACAAATTTTCTTTTAGGTAGTTCCAGCATTCTTGGCGTAGCAATTTTATTAGCTGGTAGTTGAAGTTTTGATTTTATGCCTAATGATAAATTTAGAACAATAAATAAACACTTATATTAACAAGGAGTAAACGACATCAATAACAAATTCGATCAAAAAGAACACAAGTTGTTATGGTTTTCTACAATTTCTGTTTAAATTTTGATTCTAAGAAATGAAACTACATTGTAAATTCTAATGCACATATTAATCTTTTCCATAAATTAATTATATCTTTTTGCATTAGTCAAACATTAATGAATGTAAATCAGATATCAATTCATTATGGACGTTGCATACTGAACATCTATAATGGACCTTCTCAGTATTATAATCAATATATAATATTTTCAGTTTAAGTACAGAAATAGAACTAGTTATCTCTTTTTAGATTTTTTAAGATAAAAGTATAATTTAAATAAATGCATTAATAAGGCAATATCTATTTATTTGGTATCAATAGGGAATATTTGAACTATCATAGATGAAAATGAATCTAAACCATAATTTTCTATGTAAAGAATTGGCTTTTATAGCACATTTTTTTTTAAATTTTATTAATGTCTCTATAAGGAAACAGTTATATCAGACATTATAAGCATTTATTACAATTATAAGTAATTATACTTTAAAAAATCTAAGATTTCTACTAATAATAATTTTGGTTAACTGAGATTAGTCCAGCAATAATTAGGATGATTGTCAGTTCTGAAAAAATTTGTTTTTACAGAAGAAAATGAATTTTTAATAGCTCAGTCATTTCGACTATATTTAACTCAAAATTTCAAGAATTACAATTTATATGATGTTTGCTAATAATATAGTAGCATCTTGAGCTACTTAGGAAGAATTTAGAATTTTTTTTGACGTTCCTAGAAACAGCAAGATGTCGCATATCTGATCAAAACTGAGTAGAACTGGTATCAATTTATTAATTAATTTGTAAATTCATATTGAAATATCATCATTGAAAAACTTTTTATGTGAAAAACATTTCTCAAAAAAATGTTCAGTCAAAACAATTCAAAAAATTTTTATGATTATACACTGTAAAATGTCAATTGAATTATAGCTACTGATATTGAAATTTAAATTTCAATATCAGTTCAATTTAATTTTTAAAAATTTTTTGCGCACTATCTTTTTACTAAAGAATTAACTTTCCATTCATCTTGCAGCTGTTTTTTTATGTATATTTACAATGGCAGTGTACACAAAACAGAATTTTAGCTTATCTAATAATCTACTTATTTTTTCAAATCGAATCGAAAGCGTTATATCTAATAATCTACTTATTTTCCTTGCACATATTTCTATAAATTATTATTCAGTAATTTCCCTTTTAGATAAGTCTGCAATTTTTTATATCTTTAAATTTATTCTAAGCAGCTAATTTATTCTGAATAAAGTGTGTAATAAATGAATAGGTTTCAAGCCATTCGATCCTGACAAACTTGCAGGCAATATGACGCGAGACGATTAATTTTCTAAGCTCCAAGAAGAATGAAGGAGGCATTAAAGACTTTCTAATAAGCAAGAAAAGGACATTATAAAATTTGTTAAGAGCTCTACAATAAACGCGAAGCTCATCGATTTTTATTATTGATTGATTTTTACAATTGTGACAGAAATAAATATTTGCTTTCAACTAATAAGTACATTTAATTATTAATTTTAATATTTACTTAAACCAAACAATTGGAGAAACATTTTGACTGTCTGTTTCTGATTTTTAATTCATAAGTTATGCTTCCCGTTTTATGAAAAAATACTATTTTTTCAATAGTAGAGATAGCAGTTAACAGTAAAGAGAGATATTTACTGATTTAAAAGTTAGTTTAATTCACTTTTATTTAATCACAATAATATAATCAACGGAAGAAACGCATAGACATAGCCTTCTGAAACACCAATAGCTAAATTATTAGTTTTTACTATTAAATTTATAAATAGAAAATTCCTTTTTTGTTTTTTAATTTAGAATATATATATATATATATATATATATATATATATATATATATATATATATATATATATGTATGTATATAAATTCAGATATTTTAAAGTGACACAAAATATAGTAATTATGCCTTAAAATGTATTGAGTCATATTTTAATCTTTAATTGAGTAGCTGCATGTTTAGTATTTCAATTTGATATTCTTCATAAAAGTACCATAGATACAAACCTTAACATATATAATATTTCCCCATTTGGTCTGATCCTGACAAGAACATTGGGGACTGTAACATACTGGAATTCAGCATGTTTTGCATTTGCGAAAAATACTTCTGGCTTCCATATACGTTGAACTAATTTTGGATCATTTAAATCAAGTGGTTTTACAAGATGAGGTTGTTTCAAACGATGATCAAACCAAGTTTGCTTGAGATATAAGTCAACTTCGTAATCCTAAAAAAATTAAATAAATTCATTCAAAATCCGGAAAACAGCGGCACAATGAATTTATTTTTAACTCTCCAAACACACACATTTATGACAAATATTCGTTTTGCATAATATAATTAACAATTTTTCCTTAAAATTACTTATTTATCTGAAAATATTTTAATATATAATGTTTATATTACCACACCAAACAACCTAATAACTTTAAAATTTCCGAATAATGATTTGAGAAAAATATTATAATTGTTGTTGTCAGTAAATGTAAAACTATTTGCAGAAATATATAGAATCTATGTAATATATAGAACACATAGATTACGTGTTATTTATAAAAGCTAAGTACACAAAAGTATTTTCATAAATAAATTAATTAAAATTCCAGAATGTGACAGTAAATGAAATTTATGTTATAATTTCTCAAAATTTGTAATAAACGATAAAGTTTCTTTGGATTACTCTAAAAACAATTAATCATTTAAATAAATAACAAATCCTCAATAAAATTAATAAAAATGCATAATATCACACTATTTAGTTAATGATTTGAGAGAGAATAAATAATGATTGGAAAAATTGTTAAATATTGAGATGAATAAATATTGTATTAAATATTAAGATAAATTCGTATTTAAATTTCAAATTGAATTAATTAAGAACTAATTAATTAACTCATCATGTAACACTTAAATTATTTACATAACAACATTCATTTTTATTGCACGTACAGATCTGCAAAGGACATTTTTGAGAGCAAGTGAATACAAGATATTTATATATATATATATATATATATATATATATATATATATATATATATATATATATATATATATATATATATATATATATATATATATATATATATATATATATATATATATATATATATATATATATATATATATATATATATATGTATATATATATATATATATATATATATATATATATATATATATATATATATATATATATATATATATATATATATATATATATATAAATCATAGTAAGTAACAAATCTATCATAACATAATAATTATTTATATTATAAAATTAATAGCATTTTAAAAAGAGAATACTTTATCTTGCATTAATAAATGTACCTCACTTTTCAAAAGAAACAAACAAAATGTGATGTACTGCACGTATTTAATACTTGTTTTTTTAAAGATTTACGCTGTTACTTTTATTAATTTTGGCAAATTTAATTAGATTATTTAATTAATTTTAGAAACTTTATAATAATTTACAATTACTTTTTAATTTATAGCATTTCCTCAGTTATAATGTGTATATACACATTAAGTTTCAATGGAAATTTAACATTATTTCTCTTCCTCTAAAATTAGATTTAAAATTTTGTATTGATAATATTATATTTAAGTAAATATTATTGCAATTGAAAATTGCTCCTTATATTTTAAAATAAATCATTTTTCTCTTCTAGAAATTCTGTTGAATATATTTCTCACATGGAAATAAATAGAAAAAATTAGAAATTCTTATATATGCATAGAGCGACCACTTTTTAAAAATTAAGTCCTTCTTTGCTTAATTATTTTTAAATTCATTTAAATTCACTTAAGAAAACATATTTACCATTGTAGATGGATTTATTGATCCAAAACTTCTTATAAATATTCCACATGATACCACAGTTGGTTCACCTGTAATAAACAAACATAGAATACTGAAAATAAAATATTCAATTGTTTCAGCATATTATTCACTTGTATCAATCTAAATTACTTTTGTAAGTGGTAGGAAATGTAAAATTCTACTTTTTTCAATCTTAATTTTTAAATTTTCTTGTTTCATCAGAGTAAATTAATGAAAATAGTTTTTGTTAAGAAGTGTCTGTATTTCCCATTGAATAGAAATTCTTTATTTATTATTCTTTATTTAAGTGATTAAGAAATGAAAGATATGTATTCATTGTTTATAGTAAATAAATAAGAATAAAGAAATATTTCTTTCAAAAACGGAAAGTAAATTAGTAGAAAATATTTATCAATAAATTTTTGCTATTTTAAGCAAAATACTTCAATTGAAACAATTTATCATAATATTTAGGAAAAAAATATACATGTATTCATTTTCTCCGCACACAAACAGATTAATATTTAATTTATTAATAGAGGTTTATTTAAACATATCTTGTAACATAAAATGTGTTCCCCAAAATGAAAGAAATGCAATGGAATTGAGAATTTTCAATCTTAAGTATTTTTAAACGTGTTCCACTCATTATTGCTTTAAAAACTACTAATTTATAACAATAATAAAGTTTTGATGGTCATATGAATTCTCATTCTTTATCAAATTTTATGCTTTGTTTTAAATTTCACGTTAAAAATGGTTACAGCTGTCAAATGAATGTAGCATGAATTCTGATTTTCAGTTTTCTTTCGTTTATTAATGTTAAAACACTGAAACAGTATACTTTAAATAATTTATCAAAATTATCTGAAATAGAAAGCCTAAATATAATATTTTGTAAGATAATAAATATTCTCTTCCCATTTGTCTACATATGACAATACTTGCAACTGTGCATCAATTTAAAATAAGGTGATTTTCATTCTGAACAAACTGAGTCATGATTTACCCATCAATTTCAAATTAAAAAATACATTAAGTGTTCTATTATTAAAAATAATAAATAATTAATACTTCTTAATTTAAAATGCTTCCTAACTTTTCATTAATATTTTATTTTTGACTTAAATTTGCATAATGACATGGTATTATTTAACTAGGGTATTTGAAAAATAATCTTAATAAAAGCAAATGATAATCAAAGAAAAATAACTAACTTACGAGGTTTTAAGAGTTTCTTTCCATAACATTTACTTTTTTATAATGTTTATTTTATTTATAAGCATCAATAGTAAAACATAAAATTTATTTACAAATTAAAGATCAAATAATTTATTTGGGTTTATAATTGTTCAGCGCCAAGTGTCTACATTCCTTGCTTTTATAATAAATAAAATCATCCTTTTACATTCAATAAATTAAATGAATACACTAATTATCATCAATTAAAGTATTTAAAACGTAAAATATTTAGATATATTTTTATGTCTCTTGCTTATTTTTACTTAAATTTTGAATCCCAAGGCGAGAAATGCTATGTCAAGATACAAGTTTTTAAAATACAAAATATATTTTCTGATTTGCTTGTAAAAATAAAAATATTGTTTTTATTGAACTTAAGGCAACTAAATACGCTAAGCCATCTCAATCTTTACCAATCATAAATTTTCAATAGTACTTAATAAAGCATGTCTGTAATTAACAACACCCGTTGAATTTGCTGAGCTTTTCAAAATTTTATTGATATACTTTTTCACCAATGAATGAAAATGTTCAACCATTAAAAGTATACAATGAGTTTTAGTATTCGAAGTAAGGTTATAGTCAAGTGGAACTTATAAATACCGTTAGTAGTAGTCGTTGTGATAAAGAATGTCAAGGAATAAAAATTTTATACTTTCAAAGAAATATTTTAATCACTTTTAGAAAATCAGGAATTTTTATATTAGGTTTTAAATTCTTACTTTGTGCTCCAGTTGGAAGGGCTCTTCTATCATAATGCTTCAAAACTTCATCCAACAAATCAAGATCATGAACTTTGCTGTTATTCAAATTTCTGCAGAGATGAAATGAATTGTTCTTAAAAAGTTAACAAATGAGAAGTTTTGAATGAATATAAAATTGATAATCATAATGAAATGTACATAAAATTATTAACATCTTTTTGTGTCTTTAATGCATGGAAATTCATTACGTTTGTATTTTAACAATCATATACTCGGTGAGGGAATAATAAGACCCTATTGGTTCTATTTAATTAAACTACATTAGACTATTTTGCATTTTTCAGTTATCTAGTTCAGAATTTTCATGGTAAATATTATTTTGTTTGAAGTAAATTGTTTCTCTCATTTCCTATTCAATTTGTAATTTTCATAAAAATGCCTCCAAATGAGTTTAAACTTTTCTCATTAGTAAAATTTAAAAATAAAACATTCTTAAAGCCACTTTTTCAAAATTATTATTTTAAGCACTCCTTTGAGGGATTCTCTACACCAGAATTGATTTTAGTCGCATCGCTTTCCTTAAATAAAGTTTATATTTTTGCATATTCTCTAAAGTAACAACTAAAAACAAATTTAAATCTTCGCTATATACTTAATAATTTTTAATATAATTTGAATTCATTTAATTTACTTGAATCACTTAATATAATTTCAAAATTTATTTTATAAACTGCATTTATTACTATAGTACACATGGATCCTTCCATGCTTTACAATAGTTCTTATATATTTGCAATGATTGGTACAATTTCTGGAACATATTTAGCTATAAACAGTTAGTTGCGATTATAGTCTGTATTCTTTTTTGACGGCTTTGGCATTCCTGGGCTCCTGCAACAAACGGCAGACATCATTTGTTATACTGTATGCTGTTTTTTTTTTCACAATTGTGGACATAGAATTATCTTCAAAGACCCATAATATACCTCCGCATTGTGTTTCAATGCCAAAAAAGGGTATGTACCTTACCTCATCAGATTTGATTTTTAAAATATTGCGCTAATAAAGAAACCACTACTTAAATTTTTCTTTACTTTGATCATTTTATTTGCTGGGTAAGCAAATCAGCATATAATGATTAGAAATTAAAACTGGTGTAAAATGTTATATTTACACTTTAATAACAATATAATAAGAGCTTTAAAACAATTTGTGATCATTACTATCTGTGGTGTCACACCTGATTATCTAATATTAATACATTCATTGTTGAAAACACTAATTTCAGTTCTAGTTTTTATTTTTTTATTTTATAGTGATTTTTTCAGCAAATTATCATAAAATATGGAAATAATATGTAATAATATATACATCATACATACAATAACATATACATAGAATAATACACTGCTGTTTACAGTAGCCAGATTTTGTATATTTTTATTCATTTATTGCTTGCATTTTTTTCAAATTTCGTGAATTTTTTATTGAAATATGAAAGAATTTCAATATGAATCATCAATGCAATTCATCAGTGCAATCATCCAGATTAAAATATGAATCATCAGTGTATAAATTCTGTTAATTAAATACATAAGCGATTAATTGTGAGTTTGGGGAGATAGTAAGTGCTAAGTCTTTTTTAAATGTTTATAACAAAACTCGCTTATTATTTGGTTCGCTTAAAACGTCATAAAATTGCTTGGTGCATTTTTACAGTAATAAGTTAAATTCAGATTCAAACCATAAAAAATGTATGTTTAGCAATGTTTATATGATGGAATAAAATGGCGAAATGCTGGATGATAGAAGGAGAGCCGTTTCAATTTTAAATTTGTAGAGATTTCCTCGAGTGGCATGTCTAATTCATGGTAACAAATTTAAAATATGGATTCATTGAAAGAAGTTTGAGCATAATTATCTGAGAATCACGATAGCCACAATGATGACTATTTGCCCATTTCAATCATCTGCAAAAGACACGCTACTGCCTTTGGGCTATGTAAAAATCTCTATACGGTCACAGGAATCCAAAATTTTAAGAACTATTGTTAGCTGAAGTCTTCTTGAAAGAAGAAGAAAATTGTAAAGGAGAAAAAATATAAAATGACTTTAATTCTGCTTGTCAACTTTCTCACCATGATTATCTTATAAGTACTTTGGCAATACCAAAAGAAGCAAGAAATAAAAAATACATAAACTTAAGAAACAAACAAAAATTCTGCATTCATGATTTAGATTAAGTTCATCTGTAATATGTTAATTATGATATAAAATAGTTTACTATTAAGAAAGCTAAATATACTGGTAAGAAATATTTCTTCAAACACACTGAACGTTTTTTTAAATTACAATACTTTTTGGGTAACAGCATATTCATTTAGGTTACCCATTTAATATCATGCTCATTCGTTGAGATAATTTGGCAGGGGGAAGCATGCATTTTAACGTGTATTAGACTTTTAAATTCACTGGATTAAGTTCATAAATATGTTTGATACTTTGACAGAAGAAGTTTTCTGATTGATAAAAGTGCTTGAGATATTTAGTAAAAACCTAAATATAAATTTACAGTTACATATATTCTAATATAAGTTAAGTGTCATCAACAATATCACGTAAGTACTCTTTACAGAGATATGCACAGTGGTCGTTTGAAAATAATTTTTTGCATTTACTTAAAATCAAATATATTTCCATCACGTCTTTGATTATCAGTCCAATGTCATGCAACGTTGATTGTTCTTTGATGCAATAATTGAGGGAATTAGGGCATGTATTGCATTGTTTTCTAGAGGAAATCATATTTTAAAGATGATGTTTCTGCGTGATTCATGACATTGGCAACTTTAGAAAAGATTTGCTTCAATCACTTAGAAAAATATACATCGCATGCTTAACTAAACCCCAAAATCTATTAAATTCTGTTGTGAAATTTCTATAAAATAATATACTTTCTTGTTACATTCACAAAACACTTAAATGATTATGTTGCTTTTTTAAATATTTGCTTTCAGTGTTATCGTAACTTGAATATATGCATATTGTATGGCATGAGTTATACTGAATCTTTTTTGTGTTTTTGTAACATAAAGTTTGATTCAGTTATCATATTTTATCTTTTACAAATGAGTATTATCATTATCTATACATCATAAATCAAAAATTATTATTCTGCAATATACTTTAAAAGCATAGTTGTTGCTTTAAATCAAAATACAAAAGAAAAGATGTGAACAACTAAAAATGTTGAATTTGAAATTAGGTAGTTTAAAGATTCATATTTGTTATGTTTGTGTATCATTGAGTAGATATAAATTTCAAAATGAATGACAATGCAAGATTGGTCATACAACTGTGCAGCAAAAACTTAAAAGTAACAAATATATATTAGAGAATTATCATAAGAAAATGAAGTGCTTTAAAAACTGTAAGATGAAAGAAGGATAAATCTATATTGAGATGTGAAACATGTTAGATATTTAAAATTAATTTACAGTTAATTATCAGTAGTAATTTTATACCGATAGGCTTCAAAGTAAAAAGATAAAATATTTCAAATAATAAGCAAAACGAATATTCAAATGGAATCTACCTTGTCTAACCAAAGAGCATCATTATTTCTTATGTTGGTTTCAAATGGAATCAATATTAATATAAACGCACGTTATTTGTTAAACACTCTAATATGACAACACATAATAATGAACATTGCTTATGCATGACTCCCCTCACAAGACCTATGGTGAATTATGTTCAAAGTCTGTTGGAAATTATTAATTCATTGTTTCCTCTTTGTTTTAATTAATTATTGAGCAATAATAACTTATATAATAAAAAAGAAAGAATATGTATGTAAATTGTTTGTTAAACTAACATGTTTGCTAAACTAAAAATTAAAGATAGGATTTATGAGGAAACCAAAATGCGCTAAATTCTATGTCAACGATATTATTATTTTATTATTTATAAAACAATAATAATAAAACCAAAAACTAAATAATGTTCTTCATTTATATTATTTATATATCTTATAAATCTTCCATATCTAAATATAATATATTCAATAATTTCATTTAATATAAGTAAGCTATTCTTACTATATTTGCATTTAATTATTCACTTCTTAAGGAAAAAAGTATTTCAATTTCTTCAAATCATAAAAAGGGGGAATTTTAAAGCTACTTAAAAATCCTTTTAAATCTTTAGTTAGATTCATTAAGGAATAAAAAAGAAAATTCGGGAATCAACGTGTTTTTGTCTAATAATTTTCTAGGATTAAATACAACCCGAAGTGCGTATATAAAATTAATTATTTTATAATCATCTTTTACTTTTATCCTTTCATGAGTTGTAAAAATATTACAAGGTAATTACTTAATGTATAAGTAAAGACATTTTTTTATCAATTTTATAAAAAGTAAATGAATCTCGAATTGATTTATTGTTCGTATTTAATTTTAATCCTGTTTGTTTACGTTAGAAATATTGATAAATTAATCTTAAAAGTAATACAAAATGCAATCCAAAATACAGTAATAACTCTCACCCAAAGTGTCTGACTAGAAAAGCTTAAGAACTATTTATATTTAAATTTTTATCTCAAATATGTAACTACTTGTCTTTGCTAATTTTTTACGATAAATAAGTTTGCACGTTTAGCATAATAGCAAATTCTAAGAGCTTACAATTAATTACCTTTTCAGTTAAAAAAAACTAAAATGTAATTTTCTATATATGAAATCTAAAAAGATGTAGAATTTTTCGTGTAGATCTAGATAAGCCAAATAATATTCGTCAAAATACTTTTATTTAGAACGATTAGCAGTGATTTCCTTAGTGGGAAATTGGAATAGGAAATGGCCAAAATAAAGAGATAATATTTATTTTATTTATAAGACGTCTTTATATTTATGTTCGGCTTCGATAACTGGCAATTATGTGTGCTGAAGATAAAACTAGCCTTTCGAACACCTCTTGCAATGCATAATGGCACACACAATTCCAAACTCTGTTTGTTAGATTCTATGGATTCATTGACCTAACTTATTTTAGGATTTCATTTTTATTTCTATGATATACTATAAGAACTTCTATGTCTTCTTTAAGTCTCTAGTGTATTAGTACAGCAAGAGGGAAAGACTTTTTCCCATGCATAAATATCACAGAAGTATTATTTCATGTGTAAGGCATTTTCTTCAATTTCCCAATGATTTTATTTATTCCTTTTATTCAGAATCATACTATAAAAATTGCATCTGTTTAATATTATATATATATATATACATATATATAATTTTAAAATTATTGTAATTTCATATTTATTTCAATGATTTGAAAACATTTCATTGATTTTTTAAGCTTTCATAATGTGAGCCCAATAAGTAAACTGATTTGATTTTATGCATTATTTAATAATAATGTTCAAGAAAACAGAGAATAATTTTAATAAAAACAAAAGATAACTGTTAATGTAGGAAAATATTTGCATTTTTAAAAAATAAGCTTTCCTTTCAATAAAAATACTTATTTTTAAAAATATTTATAATCTAAAAAAACAATTTAATCTCTTACAGTAAAAATAACTTCACATATTAAAAAAATTTGAACATTTAAATTTACCAAATACTTAATATAATGAAGAATAATTGTAAAGGGAAGAACGAGGAATATTTAATAAGTACCATACTTATGTATATAAATCTCATGTTTCATCTTTTTATATGATTTGACTTTTCAAAAAAAAACATACAAGTAAGTATAGAAATCTGTAAGGCTCAGTTAATTTAAAAATTAGCATTTTCTTATATTTTAGTTATTAATTTACATTAAATATTAATTAATGCACTTTGTTATAAAAATATTTTTTTATTGTATAAATAAGGAACAAAGGATATATATATTTAGAAATTATTCAGGTAACTTAAATTTTACTTTTTTTCAAACTATATTTGTCTATAAATTCATAACATATGCTTAAAGTCCGGCATATTTTTTCTTGTGAATTTTTCCGGCATTTATTTTTTTCCAATTATTATTCAGTGAACAAAATTTAATGTTTCATTTTTTGATTTATTAGATTGAAAGTGTACACAACTCTACCAAATTTAACCCTTAAATACATAGTGGATAAAAGGCTATCATTCTTAAGGGTCAAGCGCCAGATATATAAATATTTTGATGTCTTTACCTTGCAAAATAAATGTTCATTGTAAAAAAAACATGTTTGAAAAAATTATTATTAAACTTAATACTAATTAAATATAAGAATTTTAGACAAAACTGTAACTGAAGAATTATAATATACTTTATAAGAATATTTCATTCAAAATAATTTTATTTTTTGCCAGGTGATCAGCATACTAACTTCAAATAATATGAAATTTTAATCAAATCATGACTAAAATTGCTTAGTATTAAAACTTGATTTAACGTATGTAAGTAAGTTTCTTTTGTTATATTCTTTCCAATAAACATGAATTTCTTTGATGGAAACTGTTCAGTACTAGATTTCGAGTTAAAATAAATGCTTACCTATTCATTTGATGCCATTTCTGTGCTTTTCAAAACGTTATGTTTTCATAAATACATTTGAAAAATGATCCACAAGTTATAATTGCATTCCTTTTGGTTATAGACTATTAGGCAATGCTATAGTATGATATAGAAATAAATTTTTTTTATATTTTAAATAATGCGTCTTATGTGTGACTTTCCACACTAGTGTTGTTTCCCTTAAGAACCAATAAAATTAATACAAAAATTAAATTTCAGTGCCATTTTAATGCATTGTTTAAGATAAGAGCAATCTAGATAACTGTAAATTTTAATGAATGAATTACGAAAACGTAACTATGAAAATGTTTCTGCAAATGAGTAATTTTTCGAAAGGACATGAATAGGAAAAAAAAACTATAGAAACATTTAAATAATTCACATTAAATATTATTAAGCCAAACAATATTCTCTATCGACTTTCAAATGAAATTCTATCATCTATTTTAAAGTTGAAAAATTATAATGAGAAATATAAATCTACTAATGTGTACAAAAGAAATTTCACTTTAAATAAGTTTAAAATAAAGAGTTCCTTAACTTTTAATCACATAACTTAAGATATTTACTTTATAAGTTTGAATGATTGCCTTTTTTTATTTGTTTATTAACTTCCAAACTTAACTAAATATCAATAGTTTATTCAGAAACCACGAAATTAAAATTAAAATAATTTTAATATTTTAACACACACACACACACATATATATGCTGTGTGTCTCTGTGTGAGTGTGTGCACAAATTCCTAATAACACAATTTTTCCTTCCAAATTTTATAACTATTATAAGTAAACTTGTGTATAAAACATAATTTTTTACATAAACTTTACCTATTGTTTTTGTAATATTTTTACTTAAATGAATGTTTTTATGGTGGTTTTTGTCTATTTTCTTTACCATATTTTGTAATGTAGTTCCTACTTAGTTTAATTATTCATTTTATTTTTTCAGTCACCTATCGCTTTAGACTTATCGATCAAAGTTTTAATTCCGAGTCATAGAGAACATCAGATGGTACAGTGGTCAACATATTAACTGTAGCTTTCATTATTATATTAAACGTTATATTAGAATAAATGCGATTTAATAAAAATTATCAAATTAATCATCTGGATTTCAATCAATAAGGAAATGAATTCTTTTAGAAATTTAAAAATTAATTTTCTATGTTTAATTATTTATGCGCCAAATTCCTGGGAAATATTTGTTATATATCAGCTCTTACAAAGTTCATGTAGGAAAATGTTAATCTTAAATGTGGTTATATATATAACACAATGAATAATTATTAATTTAAAAGATCAGTAAAAATTTTCAAAGAAAACTCTTTCAAGCCATTCTATTATCGTTAAATTTAGTTTAAAAGAACAGTATGAAGATTTTTTGATGACTTTGCTTTCTCATTATTTTGAGAGGAAAACTAATTAAAAACGTTTTGTAAGAATAAATAGAGAAGTGAGTATTATATAAAGACCAGATTTTGTTATCGAAGGTACAGACTTTAAAATGAAAAGTATTCATCAAGTAATGAATCACTCTACTTAAGGAAGTTAAAATTATTTTTTTAGCAATTTTCTTAATGTTTAGAATTTTTTTATTAAAAGTTCCAAATTAATTCATTAAGTTAGCTGTTGAATCTTTACAAATTAATCTTTTCAAATCTAATAATTAATCTTTATAATAGAAAATTATTTTTCATTGATATTGAAAGTCAATGTGAATATTATTAATTTTGTTTCATGTTTCGTGCTTTTTTATTATGAAACATGTTAGAATAAATCTAAAATTACATATTTGACTTTAAGTTTTCTTATCTCTCATCACTATGCAGGTGATTTAAATTGAATTCACTTCTTTGTTATTCAGAATTAGTTTTTGCATTTAAATTTTAGAAATATTATACAATATTTTGTCATTCAAATGAATATGAGTAGAATGCATAAATTACTAACAGCAAAATAAATCGTGCATTTATAAAAATATTTGAAAAGAAAATTATCAATTGTGAACGAAACAATTAAATATTTAAAATATACGTGTTTGATGGATTTCACAATATTTTTTTTTCCAATATTAACTACATTTTTGAGACGTAAACATTCTTATTATATTAAAAATTTAAATTCAGTAAGGAAAAAAATATTGTCAAATTTCAAACTTTTTCATAAATGGAATACAAAAATTATTGTTATCTTTGAAAATAATATTGTTAGAAATAAATGTTTTCCTTTAACTCTTTTAATGAGAAATAATTATAGTAAAGGAACATTTAAAAATAGTTCAAAGCGATTTTTAATTGCATACAGTAGGACAATGCTAAAATTTGTATAAGTTAGCTTGATTACTTCAATATCATTGGGATTTTAAAAAATACAATTTGTATATTTCATTATTTTGTTATGATGGATGTATGATAACAATATATGTAATATAAATTGTAATGACACTGAAAAAATATCGTTGATTCCCTTGGATGACAAAAAAATATTTTTCTGATTTTTTATTGCATAAGTAAAAGCTAAATACATGTCATAAAATATTTGAATTAATTTCAATTAATATACTAGACTAATTTACACTTCTATAATTATTTTAAGTTGTTCAATAAAAAATTGACTTATCTGATCATTAAAAATTAATCAAAATTTCAAAACACCTTTAAAAAAGTGAAAAATTTAAGTGGGAAGAAACGCGCTTTCCAAACCAGAAAACAGTAGAAATTTACGTAAGAGTTATGGTAAAATACAAATTTATATCATTTACAAAACACCTATTTAACAAAACATTAATGAATACGCAATTCATTTCACAAAATTTCACAAAAAGAAAACAGTAATTACAGAATACATAAGAATTTGTCGATAGTATAAGGTATAATAACAATATTTTTTATGATGCTAACAAATTGATTTAGAAAGTAAATTTAAATCATTTAGGTTACTTTTAAAATATTGCAATTTCTTTAAAATGACAACATAATATTCAGTTTATTGGAATTCTTATTTATTATTCAAAGATATTCAGTTGATATTTACCATAAAAATTATTTCCAAATATTTTTACAACACTGTATTCTGTTATACTTTTCATTTAAATATAATTCAGTTCAGCTGGAAACATTTCATTTATGTCTTTTAACTCTATTTCATAGTTCAGATATTGGTCATTAAATTTGCTATTTACCTGAAGGAAATGTAAATGACAAAATGATAGTTACTGGCTAAATATATAGCTCTATTGAATCGATATCGTGTCTATATTGTATCGAATATATCGATATTGGCTAAATATATAACTTGAAAACTTATGTATGTGTTTGGATTTTTTATACATTTGGAAGCTTGGATCCTGAGAAATAGATACCCAAAAAACCATCGTTGACAGCAATAACAGCATTTATAGCCATAGGCATTGATTCCAACAGAAATCGAAAGGCATATACAAGCCTAATTTACAAAATACAGATTTACAGTTTCAAGAGTTCCACAGTTTATCAAATGTAATAAGTAGCGTAATATGACATGTCATACGCTTAACAACTATCGAATAAGCGTTTACAAATGGTAAAAACCTTGAGCGTGTGCTGCTCAAGCAACAATAAAGCATTCTGTATCAAGTAATATCAATAGAATATGAATAAGATTAGATCGCCATTATCCTATTGAAAGGTGAGGTATCGCAGGATTCGAATAAAGAGTAGAGTAATGGCCTTAAAGTATTGAAGAAATATAACAGCCATTAAAATCACAGTGCCATCGATTATAACAAGAAATAACCAAGAGAAGTACCCCATATCATACTTTTTGTGATAGACCAGTATGTTGTGATAGACCAGTATGTTGTGATAGACCAGTATGAAGATGTTGGCAATATGCGTTTTCTTCAATGCAGATCACTAATGCAACCATCACTATACTGTAAACGGAACATGATTTATCGAAAAACCCAATATCACTCATTTCCTACGTCCATGTCACACCATTGAAGGTGCTTATGAGTGTGATGTAACGACAAAATAGCCTTAACCATGGTTCCCGAGTTCACAAATCATGTTGCTGCAAATATCTTCAAGTTATTTTTGTGGACACTTCGTATTTTGCTAATGAACCCATATGATAATTCAGATCTTATCAGGATACTGATGCCATGACGAGCCATTAATACACTGTCGGATATTAATCATGATGAGCCTTTAACGACATGATGATAACATGTGTATCTTCTAGGCTGATAGTAATAGAAGTTCATTGACATCCAATGAGTCATTCCTTATAGTAATTCTGACACCATCAATTCTATATTCTGTGAACTATCATGGAATCTCGACCAACGTGAGTAGTGACGCTTCGATATGATATCCAGTAGCCTACAATTTGATTTACATCAAAAATGATCGTTCTACTATTTCATTGTTTTAAAAATCACACAATACTTCTCTTCTATAGTTGAAAACGTTAAAGTATAATTTACATAATAAAAATATGCCACCCAATTCTGTCATTCAAACATGAAATAATTGTTACCACCACCAAATCTTTTGCGTGAATACATTAAATGTAATCTGAAATTCTTTATGACCCTTAAATTTTACGTATGAAGAATATTTTTTTTGATGTAGTAACATTTTAATGAGTAGCAGTGTATTTTTATGTTGTATGAAACTATAGAAAACTTAAATGTATCTACCACTAAATGTTAAGGCGGTACTTAATTCATCATTATATGACAAAAATGATTATACACGATTCATTATTCTTAAAAGTTAATACTTCATTGTTTCATTAGCGAATTTCACGTTACTTTTTGAAAATATATAATTGAAAATTATATTTGAATGCATTTTCAAACTAAAAATATGATGACTTTACATTGGAATAATATTTAACCTAGACAACATATTTTAATTGTGCTGAATGGTTATAGAAAAAACATGAAAAAATATTAATAAATATTAGATTTTATTCAACTTTCCTTAAAAAGAATTCATTTTTACTTTTCTTTCTTTCATTTTAAATACAGGAAAATCTCTATAGTTTTTATTTGTAAAAAGTATTCCCCCGGGAGATAACAGTTTTGATTTACGAATTAAAAAAAATACTATGTAAAATATTTATATTTTGCCTTTGACTTCCCTTCCTAATATTTAAATTAAAAGTATTTGATGAGACTTGCTAATTGTGTGTGAAACTTATATATTACATAATCAGAATAAATAATATTTGGAAGAGTGATTTTTTGTGCTCTATCAACTGTTTTAAATTAATATTTATGAAACTATAACATAATTTTTGAAAGGTCAAACATTTTAAGCTTGTTAATAAATCACATTACTTATGCTAATTAAATAATTAATTTAAATGAAAAAGTTCCGCAAATTACTTTTAAAATACATACATCATTTTCTATAATATTCTGGATGTAAGTTGAAAATATTAGAACTCATATATCTAGTATATTATTGAAAATGTAAAATACTGAGATGTTTCTATACCTTTTACATCAGAGAATTCATCAAAACCTAGGAATCTTGTTATCTTAAAAAATGTGTGGTATTAAGAAAAAATAATAATGAATTTCTGCTGAAGAAATAGTATTAAAATCGATTAAATACAATCGAAAATATTCTATACGTATAATGCTTACCACAAATGTCTCTATGAATTGCATATTTATAAAATAGCAACATTCTACACCATAGAATTCAGCAATGCTTAAAAATTCTGTTAT
The DNA here is from genome assembly GCA_030067965.1 of Latrodectus elegans. Taxonomy (NCBI): domain Eukaryota; kingdom Metazoa; phylum Arthropoda; class Arachnida; order Araneae; family Theridiidae; genus Latrodectus; species Latrodectus elegans. Next base: position 66,517,403 of record CM057809.1, read on the forward strand.
CTCTGAAAGAATGTGTGGGATTAAGAAAAAAAGTAAAAGCAAAGAGTCACTACCAAGCAATTAATGTTAAGATAAATCAGTGGAAAAGTAATATTGTCTGACATAATGCAATTAACTAAACCAGAGGTAAAATAAGTGCAGAAATCCAACATTAAACTCAATGAGAAGTTCAAACAGAATAAGTTGGTAGGAAAGGTTCGAGTCTTAAAAGCAATGACATAGTAGCAGTGGATTTATTTTTTCCATGATCTAAACGAAATAAAGTAAATATTAATTTAATTTGTTCTTAGATTTTGGACTTCAAATTACCAACAGGCCAAAGAACACTTATATTTGTAAGAAATTTGTTGAAAATGAAATATGATGCGCAAAAGCAATAAAAAGTAGCTCTTGTTCTTAAATTTCAAAGTATAATAAAAAATCATGAATAAACTATAAAGAAATAAATTTATGCCAAATAAAACTAAAAAATTATTTACATTAAAATTTGAACTACAGTAGAATGAGTTATTTATTATATTATTTAGTGCACTCGCACATTTTGGAAAAATTCTTATTCATCGTTTGAATATTGGAAATGCTCCATTTATTTAAGCTTTTCGAGTAAGCAACTTAAGCTGTTTTACATTTTAGAAATAATTGTCTTAAAAGAAATCTTAACAACTTTTATTCTTTGTACTTAAAGAGAAATTAAATTTTTTTTTCAGCTATATCTTAGAGCACAAAAAATTCAATAATAATAAATAGAGAAGAAAATATTTTCCCCTCATAGAAGTTTTACATGTCACACTATGATTGTTATGCATCTAACATCTAAGATAAATATTTCAAAACTTATTAAAATGATAAAATATTATTTTATAAAAGTGCTGTTTTAATTGAGAAAGAATAAAAAAATATGAATGCAGTTTTTGAAATTAAGATTGAAAAATTGTTTATTTTACCAATTGAATGCTAAATAATAGTTTAATGTATGAATAAACAAATAATTTATTTGAGCTTGTTCATATCTTCATCAAGCAAAATATTACATTAAATTTGTATATTTTGTACATATGCCTTATGTTAAACAAACGTTGTTTACCTTACCAAACTGCATTTTTTACACGGGAAAAAGTTGAAAGAGGAATTAAATTATTATATCCGTTCAACGATACAGATAGATTGTCATTGAATATATAATTATTAAAATATATTTAAAGTCATTTATTCATTTGTTTATAAACTAGAGATTTTATTTTCTAAACATATATAATTTTTTTGGATGTAATTCACAAATTAATTGCTTAGAAATGTATATCATAACTTCATTTCAATAATGTTTTCTAAAACTTAAAAAAGAACATAAAAGTTATGCTTAACGAACATAATAAGCATAATTTTAAGTTATTAAAGTTATATAGATCTGATGCAATCATATCATAAATGTTGAATACGTTTATTCTTATAATTTTTTAATAAAGTGGCAAATACTTTTTGAAAGATTTCACAACGAACTTATTTTCTCAGTAAGATGACATTTTAAGAAATCATTATTAAAAAGAAATTAGGATGCATTAGACGTAATGAAATTAAAAATACCAATTTCTTGTGATTTTATTATAAATCAATGATTTATATATATATATATATATATATATATATATATATATATATATATATATATATATATATATATATATTATTTATTAATACTATATTATACTCTTAAACAACCTTATGAAACAACAGTGAAGCCTAAACATTTGTTAGACAATTACTTTACATATAAGGGAGAATTAATTTATAATTAGTGTACTTTTAACAAAAAAAAACGTTCTTACTAGTGTTAGAAATTATTTATAACAAAAAACTGGAATAGTTTCTAAAATTGAATTTGTTCGCCATAATATTTGAACACTATATATTGTTCATTGACATAACTTAAAGCTAAACATCCAGCTGTGTAACACACAGCATGCATATCTCAAATTCTTCATTTTGATGATTTAGGTTTATAGTTTTAGTTTTAAGGTTTTTACAATTCCTTTTATCCAAATGAAGCATAATTCTAAGGGGTGAGGAACAATTTTGCATAAAATAAATTACAAAGTAATAATTTTTAGTTTGAGGTATACTTGAAATCCTTGAAAATTAAACAAAGAACATAAAGTTACTGGGTTAGAAAATTGTAAGGTTTAAGAACAGGGTTATTATTCTATTTAAATATATAAGGCTTTTTATATATATATTGTGTCTCTTACTCTTTAAATATATTTCACATTCGTCTTATGTTATTTTTTTTAGATATTTAAACAAAAAATCTATTCTCATTAGTAGTGAAATTGAGACTATATAGAGGGAAATAAATAATTATATAAAACTATTACATATATATATATATATATATATATATATATATATATAGATATAGATATAGATATAGATATAGATATATGCCGACCAACTTTTCTAGTGGTCAGCGTGACTGCCTACGGATAGGGAGGTCCTGGATTCGAATCCCGGTTCAGGCATGGATGTACTTTCTCTCTCTCTATCCTGTCTTCGTCCTTTCCTTGTGTTTGAATGAGGTATGAATGGTGCCTACCCTATAAACGGGTTCCTACGGCATGTGTGAGGGTGCGATGGTGGCTCACCTCATGTGGTGCACCCAGGGCTATGCCTTGGAGGCAAAGAGGTCTCTGTTTCTGGCCGATTCCTTGGGTATAAGGGGACAATACATCCCGATATACCCCAACCATTGGAAGTGTGTATGTATGTATGCGTGTATGTATGTATGTAGTCGTGAAGAAAAGATGAGAGGAGGAAGTGTGAGGGCTGGCTACCCTCTCTCACAGAGACCTCTTTGGATATACTTTGAGAGCTTTCCGCCGAGTTCTTCGGCATTTTAGGGATTTTCTATGTATTTTATGGGAAGCTCAAAAAAGTTTTCGTCTTCTGGCCGGCAACCAGATATGCTTAATAATTACTATTTTCCGACTATTCCGCAAAATGGCGGATTTTATAACGGAAAGGGACACGGACCTTTTCGGCTAATTTTGAGAAATAGTCATGGCGAATATTTTGAGCATATGAGGGATGTAAAAACTGTCCTATGAAAGGGATTTGTAGCTCGCTACTTTTTCCGGCCTGCAGATTCGTGATATGTGGGTTTTTAAAAGGTAGCCAAGAAGGACTGTGGCAATGAATGTGTCTAACACATAAAATTAATGTATGAAAGTGGCAAAAAGTGTGTAGTCTTTTTATTATCCTAATCTTTAAGGCAATGAATGTGGGATCTATTGCGGCAATCCACCGCTTTAGTGACGATGTGAAAGCTTGTTTTTTTATGAATTTATTATAAAGGAATTGGTGTGTGAATGGTGCGTATTAGTGTAATGAGACAAGGGTCAATACACCGCACAAAAATGAAATATAAGATTGAGGAAGGCGTCCAGCTGTCAATGCAAAAATGGAAGTGGAGCGTGTGGTCTGGTTTAAATACCAAAGTGGGAAAGTACCAGCCTTGGGATAACAGGGTTAGTGCCCTGCCCTTGGTCAGTGGAAATTCTGCTGACCGCCGCGACATGGAAATTAGTAGCTGCGCAGTGAAGACGCGACTGTTTTTGGTCGTGCTTATGAGAAACGACCCCGCAATGCTGTGCGGTTAGAAGAACGGGTGAAAGGGAGGTGAGAGGCCTTCGAGAAATCCTCCCCTTTCCGATTTTGATTGTGTATGTAATCCGATGGATTGAGGGACCGTAGGATTGAGCCCCTACGCTGGTCCGATCTCTTGGAAGCCTGTGATTCACGGCATGTTGGAGTAGGGCGGACTACATACTGGAAGCCTTGCGGGTTACCCTTGACTGCAGCGTGGAAAGGGTGGCGGATCCGTGTCGGGGACGGCCCAGGCGGTCATACTGGAAGAAACCAATTAAGTTTGGTAGCTGAGCCGAACAAAGCTCAAATTCTCTTTCTTTTTATGGTTACATTGGTTATTTATTAAAATAAAAGCGTATATCATGAACAAAAGTCCTAAAAAGAGTGCAAAAATTGCGAAAAAACGCACTTTTCAGTGCTACCTGATAAAACTTTGTCGACGTTATAACGTCGATACCAGTGTCGTTGAGGCACTGGTCGAACATCTTGTTATGGCCAGAGGGGAGGCGGCCCCTAAAAAGATCACGGACGCGAAACCAGCAATGGTTTCGATGGAGACTCAAACAGAGCCGGAAAAGGCCTGTATTGAGGAGAAAGGAGTCCAAGCTAAAGAAAGCTGGACAAAGGTTTCTCGAAAGAGAAACAAATCGAAAAAGGCTGAGACTCAAAAGAGTCCCAACAAAAGTCAAAAGGCAGGAGAGACTTCTGCAGCCAAGCCGGCTAAGACAGGCAGCACCGAAAAGGGCCCAACCAGGTCCTACGTGGATGCAGCCAAGAGCAAGGGGAAAAAGAGGGCTCCGACAAATGCCCTCTTAGTGTACCCAAAGCCGGGTACGGATTTAACCTCTGACGGGGTTAAAAACGAACTGAAAAAGGCCATCGACCCCAGGAAACTGGGCGTGGCGGTACAAGGATTAAAACCCCTTAATAATAATGGAGTTGCGATAGAGTTGAAAAACTCTGAAGATCGCAACAAAATGACCGAAAAAATTAAGGAAGTTCTATGCGAAAAAGTCGAAGCTAGGGAGCCTGCACGGAGACTCCCTAGAGTAATGATATATGACTTGCCTTGAGAGGACGGCGAGAAAGAGGTCCTAGAGGGACTGAGGGAGCAAAACGAGATCCCTGAAGGCCACATGAAAGTGGTCTTCAAGCTAAAAGGAAAGGGGTCTGACAAACATTGGGTGCTGGAATTGGGTGCGCCCGAGGTCTTTAGAGCCTTCATCAAGAAAGGTAAAGTCAGCTGCGGCTGGCAAAAGCACAGGGTCAAGGAATTCCTTGAGCCCACGAGGTGTTTTAAGTGCTGTAGATTTGGCCACCTACAGTCTAAATGCCCTGAGAAGGCCCAAACCTGCACTGTCTGCGCAGGGGAGCACACTTTTAAAGAGTGCCCTAAGAAAGAAGTTCGCTGCGCTGTGATAGAGCGAATAAGCAATTTAAATTGAAATTGGCTTGCGGACATAAGGCGGTGGATCTCCGCTGCCCGCAATACAAAAGGGAATGTGAGAGAATCTGTTCCCGCACCAATTATGGTTGAAACGACCAACAGCTTAGAGTATGCTATTTTGCAGATTAATCTCGCAAGATCGAGAGCGGCCACTCTGGAGATATTAAATGAGTCGGAAAAGGGTTCGTCCGAAATCCTTCTCCTGCAGGAGCCGTATTTGGTGGACGGCGAGATTGCAGTCTTTCCACAGACATGCTCGGTGACTCACATCGCAGACGGACTGGCTGCGGTTGTCGTTAGCAACACCAAACTCAGCGTCTGGACCAGACATGGGGATACTCATATCTTAGCGGTAGAGATCAAAGATCTGCGCCAATCACTACTGGTAGTATCAGTCTATGTTCCTCCAAGAGCAGACATTGGTGGCTACTTAGAGACCCTCGAAAAGATCATACGGTTCCACACGAGGGTACTCATAGGAGGTGACTTTAACACGAGACATCAAATGTGGGATCCCGAGTGTCCGTCTAGAGTGGGGACGAAACGAGGGGAAGCCCTTGTGGAGTTTCTCATTCGAAACGACCTCGTTTTATTAAATGATGCGACCTCCAGGCCGACCTTTGAGACTGTGAATGGGAGGAGCTGGATTGACCTGTCGGTGACGACGGGTGCTCTACAGTCGTCCTTCTCGTCGTGGAAAGTGGTTGAAAATTGCTTAAGTGATCACAACTACATCTCCTTCAGGCTAGTACCTAAGCTTTTGCAGAACATGAATAATGGTAAATACAAACTAGGTAAATATCGCCTTCAGAGATTGGGTGCAGACTTCAATAAAAAAGCACCCGACCTCAATGATAAGATCATAAGAGCTAAAGAGGGCAAAGACCTAGACGAGGTAGTGGAAAACATTACCCAGGTGCTACAGGAGATCTGCGAAAGAAGGCTTCGGCCTCGTACTAGCACGACCGCTAGAAAGCAGGTTTCATGGTGGGATGACGAGCTAACAATGCTACGGAGTAAAACACGAGCGTTGAGGAGGCGGTTTCAGAAATGTTCCGACTCCGATGAGCGCAAGGCCAGAAAAACGCTGTATAATAGATCTGCGGCCCAGTATAAACGATTTATACTTTCGAAAAAAGAGTCGAACTGGGATAAATTCTGCCAAAAGCAAATGAGATCAAATGTGTGGTCTCTGCCATACAAAATAGCGTTTGGTAAGGCTGTCAAAAGCACACCAATGAGTAGCGTCAAATTGCCTGACGGGACTCTGAGCAATAGCGAAGAGGAAACCGTGAAAACGATTGTAGCTGGTTTATTCCCTGTGGATGAATCGGACCAAGAGAGTGTTGAGCAAAAAGGCATGAGGAGTATAGCGGACTCCTATTGCGGTGGATGTGACGATCGACCATTTACTAAAGTGGAGATTAAGTCGGTTGTCAAATCTATGGCAAAGAAAAAGGCCCCGGGACCCGACAGTATCCCGGTCGAGGTGGTGCAAACTATTTTCGAGTGTAATCCCGGAATGTTTGTGCTCCTCTTTAACAAATGCCTATTTCTAAATCATTTCCCAAGATCTTGGAAACATGCCAAGTTGGTCCTATTTTTGAAGCAAGGGAAGATCGCGTCTGAGGCGCGATCCTACAGGCCGATTTGTCTACTGTCTAGTTTAGGCAAAGTACTGGACAAACTCCTAACCCAAAGATTATACCACCACCTGGTGAAGTCGCAGGCACTTCACCCCGCCCAACATGGCTTCAGGCCGGGCAGTTCGTGCGACACGGCACACGTGTGTCTTAACGACACAATCAGGTATTTTCAGGAGACAGGAAAGTACGTTAGCCTAATTTCGCTAGATGTACAGGGTGCTTTTGATAGCGTGTGGAGACCTGGAGTAATGTTCCTCCTTGGCCAAGCACGATGTCCACAAAACGCTTATATGCTGGTGAAGTCCTGTTTGGAAGACAGAAAGATAATATTCAAAGGCTCGAGAGAAAACTTGATTTTCGAATCCAGCAGAGGAGTACCGCAGGGGTCATGTAGTGGACCACTATTCTGGAACATAGTTGCAGACAGCGCTTTGCGACTGCACATGCCGAATGAAACGAGGCTTCTAGCCTTCGCTGACAACATGCTGCTGGTCGTAGCTGGTGACTCAAGAGCAAAGCTCGAGAAAAATGCGGAAGTAGCCCTTAATGCACTCAGCAAATGGGGAAAGACTTTTAAGCTGGTTTTCAATCCGAGCAAAATGGTGGCCCTCACGGTCACCAGAAAGCGGAAATTGAAGAGACAGCCAGTCTTCCGGTGGGACGGAACCTCCATAAAGTCCGTGCAGAAGCTTAAGTTCCTGGGCGTAAAGTTCGATAGCGCTCTCACATTCAACTCCCACTTAAAGGAGGTGAGACAGAATATTGTGAATGTCACAATGGCACTCCAACGAACGGCCAGGGTTCTCTTCGGGCGCGAGCCTGAATTACTCAAACGCCTATATAGGAGTGGTACCGAAAGAATGGCTCTTTTTGGTGTAGGGGCATGGGGACACAGATTGGACTGTAAGACCTTCTGTGGCCACCTACAGAGTGTTCAAAGACCGGCACTCATGGCATTCACTAGATGCTACAGGACAGTTTCTACAGCTGCCGTACAAGTGCTAGCTGGCGTCCTACCGCTAGATATAAAAGCAGGCATAGAATATGCAAAGCTAATGGTATTGGTGGAGCGCAGGCCATATATCTTTCACGAGGTAAATCTGCGGCCAGACGATATTGAGCAGAGGGTAGACATTCTGTCATGTCACCCTGCGGAGCGTTGTAGCGTACCTTTTGATAGCGAAAAGCCAACTGGCGAGGGTCTGGAAATCTTTACAGACGGATCAGGCATTGATGGTAAAATTGGTTTAGGGTTCACCATCATGTACTTTGGGCATGAGATCGTTACTTATGGTGCTAGACTTGGCGACGAGAATTCTGTCTTCCAGGCGGAAATATCGGCGCTGGGACTGGCGCTAGAATGGCTCAAAGTACACCCAGGCAACAACACTTGTCATATATACAGTGATTCGTTGTCATCCCTTTACTCCCTGGCCGATCCAAATAACCAGAACATCTTGGTAAATAAAGCGAAGGACTCATACCAGGAAGCCATTTGTAAAAGAGAGGTACGCTTACATTAAGTGCGTGCACACGTAGGCACTTTCGGAAACGAAAGAGCCGATGTACTGGCCAAAGAGGCTGCGAATCTTCCAGAGCCAACGCTGGACCTGTCACGTCCAAGGTCGCACCTGATAAAGGTGCTGCATAAAGAAGCACTGCGGGTATGGCAACTGAGATGGGAAAATGAAGAGGTGGGTCGTCAGACCTACAAATTCTTTGAAACTGTATCTGATAAAAGAGTTTTCGGTAATGCTATCGTTGCCCAAATAGCGACAGGACACGGACGTGTGCCGGAATACCTTCATAAACGAGGGTATCCGATAAGCGAGTTATGTCGCTCGTGCAATGTTGTGGGAGATTGTCTCCACTTCGTGCTGACTTGTACCAGGACCTCGGAGGAAAGGAGTAAACTGGTGTACAAGAGCGAAAGCTTGAGTACCATCCTGGACCGGCGCAACTGGTCTATCTTGAAAAGGATAATGTCCATTGCGTCGGATGACATTCCAATGATGGAATACCAGCGTGCTTCTGACGATGGTCCGGTCGAGAGCTGGGATATTGAAGAATAGTATAGGAATTGACGGTTCGTAAAGGAATTTTAAAAACAAATCTTTAACGAGAATGTATGCCATAATAAGTGAGTGGGTGCCGGCGAGACTACTCGCCTCATCAAGGTATGGTTCTGTGGCTCGTCTACCGAGGCAGGTGGCGGCTGTTGGAAGGTAGACTTGAGTTCAAAGCTTCGAGTTGCAAGGTATGAAAATTAGTTATAGAAGCCTCAGCTTCTGGCACTAAGCCTCGCAAACTCGATCCCCTTCTGTATGTATGCATGTATGTATGTATGTGTGTATGCATGTATGTATGTATGTGTGTATGCATGTATGTATGTATGTGTGTATGCATGTATGTATGTATGTGTGTATGCATGTATGTATGTATGTGTGTATGCATGTATGTATGTATGTGTGTATGCATGTATGTATGTATGTGTGTATGCATGTATGTATGTATGTATATGTGTATGCATGTATGTATGTATGTGTGTATGCATGTATGTATGTATGTGTGTATGCATGTATGTATGTATGTATATGTGTATGCATGTATGTATGTATGTGTGTATGCATGTATGTATGTATATATGTGTGTATGTATGTATATATATATGTGTATGTATATATGTATGTATGTGTATGTATATGTATAAGAACTATGCTCAAGCAAAAAGGTTTACAACCGCATTTGTTCATTCTTGTTTGATTCCGACAGCAAAATGTTAACGGCTGATTATATATAAACATGCCATCAATAATAGAACTCAGAGACGAAACATTTGGTTAATTGTAAAAAAATACCACGAAAGCATTCTTAAATCAAATTCCAGCAATTAACGTTTGTAGAACAACTACATAAAGTGGAAGTGTGTGCCTTAGTTCTGATAGCGAGTTCAATTATCTCTAGTATTGGACTCAAAAAGACAATATATCTATGAGTAACACGAGGAAACCAGAGTCATATGCAATACTTTTAAACATGAGCACATTAAATTATTTTGATAGGCAATTTTGAGAACACATTTTGAATAGTTTAAAACTTAGTAAATGTTGAAAGCATATTTAGATCAAATGCAAATTTGCCCTGTACAAAAACATTCCGTGTGTAATAAGTTGTATTTATGTGTCACTAGAGAGAAAGTCAAGAAAATTTCCGAGCAACTGCCTTTTTTTTAAAAAAAAAAAAAAAAAAAAAAAAAAAAAAAAAATGACATCATTTTTCATTTTGTTCAAAAATGGATGGAATATATCCTGGAGCCTCCCATTGTGATGTTCAGACCTTCATCACTACCGATACTAATGCCACTATGTATAGAAACTTACACTATTTTGTGTGTGTGACTGACTCCCCCCTGATAATGTAATACAGAAGTTTAGAAATAATGTGAAATTATTAGTGATATCTTACTTAAAAGAAGTTGTATTTTTATTCAATCGATGGGGAAATAATATGCGTTGGCTTGAGGAAGAAAAATAACAATATATTGTAAAATTTCAGAGTTGATACAATACAACTTGTTATTTCTTTTACTGTAAAAGTTTTGCACATTGCTATTTTTAAAAATAATATGTCTATAAATATAAAGATTTTTAAGGAAATTTTCAAAAGATTTTCTACGTAAAATTCTTAAGTTAAATGTATGATATCTAATTTTTTTTAAACTAGGAAATATTTATTTTATAACAAATTTCTTTATTTCCTTTTATTTCAGTTGTTTGTATAGTTTTAATCAGAGAGAATTATTATTACGATATTTCTCATAAATTACAATTTAATAATTATAATTAAAACATTACTACATCTAACAAAATTACTACATCTATATCTAAAACTTTAAGGAGATATTATGTCTGAAACATGTTTATGGTAAATAAGTTTCATATTTACTTATCTTGAATTCTCTCGGATAAAATATATTTGATAGTTGAGTCATCAGATTTTTCGGTTTATACTGTAAAAGATTTATACTTCCCCTAGAAATGCGATATTGGATCGAAATCATATTATTCTTTTTCTGTTTGTTCAAAAATGATAACCTAAATATGCATTTCTTAATACAAACTAAAGAAATTTAAATTTTAGGTAAAAACAAAACCTCAAAATCGACCGTAAATAAAATCTTATAAATTCTAGGATATTGGACTCTGTTCCTACTCTGTTTCCTACTCCATACGTAGCTTCTCTATTTTCAGAAAAAGTGTTGGCATAAAATATTTTGTTTGTCCTGGATTAAGAACGGTTTCCAACTGTTTCACTTTTATAAATCTGGAGCTATAAAAAAACTTTCTTATTGAACATTTTCCTAAACAGAATTTTTGTATGAGGGTTTTATATCCATTGTTTTGTAAAGCAAAAATTGTATGTTTCATGATGAACTTCATTTTTATAAACACTGAAAGATTTAAAAATTATTTATCAGTTTATGATACGTAAAATATGACTTAATAAAAACTACTGCAAAATCCAAAAATATTTATATACAAAATTTTGGAGACCTTCTCTTAATGTATTTATAGGATATTATATTTTGATGAATCTTTTTATGAAAATTCTTTCACACAAAAGTAAATTAACTAAAAAACTTACATGGAATTAGAATTAAAATGAAAATTGTAAAAGCCTTATATTGTGAAATAATTACTATTCCTAAATAGTTTTAATCCCGCCATTTATTACGGAGAATGTCACGATTAATGCAGTTATAATCAAAAAGATATTTTAGGCTGGTAATAACTTTATTCTAATAAACAATATTTAATTTTCTAATTTTAATGATTGCTTATTTTTCTGCGAATGTGAATAAAATATCACAATAAGGGATTATAATTTATTTTCTCATAAAACAGTTTCGAAAAATCATAAGTTACCAGAAAAATTTAACTGCAATGCTGAACTAAAGGAAACATTTGAGGACAGTTTTCCTTGAAACGTGTTCAAACGTATTATTTTCAATTTTACTAAATATGTTGAAATTACTTCCAATTTATATAATGAATTTTAAAATTACTAATAGGCTTTCTTTTAAAAATAGAATAATTTATTTATAGAAAAACACCGTATCAAAGCTATTAAACATCATAAATTTGCCAATATTGTATCATTTACTGCGATTGGGCGTGAAGAAATTTTATTTAACTACATGAAATGAAAACTTTTTAAACTAAATATACTTTTAAGCATTCGACTTTCTTACTCTGATTTTTAAGAAAGCCCCAATGAAAATTTACTTAAATATATTGGTTAAAATTATTGTCATAAAATAGTCTTCAGAAGAGTTTTTCATAAATATTTAATTTTAATAGTTTGCAATACCATTATAACAGTTTATATATCAAATTACGTACTAGGGCAATATCATAAAAAACGTGGAAAATCCAAAACTTTTATATTATATTTCAACACTTCGATTATTTTGACTAATGACTTATAATTCTATGGCAACAATAAATATACTATCATACTATTATAAATTTAACTTTGTAAAATAATTAAATTTATAGCTTTAAATTTTAAATTCAATCCAGATCCAAACACATAAAGCATTCAGAGTTTAATACTTGTAATAATCTTAATGTCCAGAAATTTAAAACTTAAATTTTAAGGTACTTAAAACACTAATGTTATTTATATATTTCATACTTTCTCTTGGATTTTTGTAGTAATTTTAATCATTATAATGTTTTACAAATTCAAAGTTAGTCGTAAAATCAACCTGGATTTCAATCTATAAAAAAGTAATAATTCTGATCTTTGAATAATTCAAAAATAAAATATGTGAACTCTCCATTATTTCCTTCCCATGAATTGTTACTGATAATTGTTTTATTATTATTTCATTTTAGAAACGCAGACATGCATTGTATTATTCTAAAATAATGTTTTTTAAACCTAATATATATATATATATATATATATATATATACATCAATATTAAAAATACTTTTCATTAAAATAAAAAAGCAATAAACGAGAGTTGTCAAAATTTATTCACTTCAAAAATAAGGTGTTACTGATATAAATATAATCTCCAGCTTAGAAGGAATAAAAGATTCTTATCAATAAATCTTAAATTTTAAAAGTAATATTACTTTTCCTTCTTTAAAACGCGTAATCTGCTGAGTATTAATTAGGATTTAATACCTGTCTAATTAAACGTTAACAATTTTTATTAATATTTAAATAGGATTATTTTAATAGCACGCAAAAATAAATTAACACATTAATAAGGATATTGTTTCATTTGAGGAAAGTAAGGTTTAAATCCCTTATTTATTCGTTATTTTTTATGTCTCTTCAGAAAATTTCTACTAAAATTTTTCAATTAAATAAATTTCTTAATTATATGTAATTTTAATATTACAGAAAATATACTGGAAAAAATCATACAATTTCATTTTAGTTCTCTCAGAAGAAAAGTTTAAAATATTTCTAACTTGTAATTTTAATTATTGCACAGTATTTAAATTCCTTTCTTTTAACTGAAGGTAATAAAATTTATAATTTTACATTATCGTTGCTACTAATAATAATAGAATAAAATTCAAATTTTAAATTATGTATAATGCAATAAAAACATTAGATTTATATATAAAATCACATGATTAGGATTTTTGAACACTGAGATTTGAAACATTTTGAATTTCAAAATATACATGCTGAATTTGAAAGTACAATAAAATATGTGTTGAAGGAATAATAAAAGATAAAGCTAAAACATATCGCCCGATTAATTATATTTTACTAAATTTAGCTATGAACGACATTCAACGACTGTTATAATTTAATTGATTCAATTAAAGTATTTAAATGCATTATAAAATAATTTATTTTTCAGTTAATAAGTAGATAATTTATAGATAATTTTTGTTGTGATCACACAAATCTCTTTATGGATTTTAAATGTTTTAATTATGCAAAAAAAAATTCTATTTAAGGTATTTTTTCCAAAACTTATTATTGCATAATTTAATGCGACAACAAGAGATAATAAAATAAGGAACTTACAAATTTTGAGGTCTTAAGTAAAATATGATTTCTTTATTTCTTACAATTCAGTTTTAAAATAATTTCGATACTATTATTTAATTTTTCTTGCAAAGTAAAAAATTTTTCAAAGTGTGATTTAAAATATTTAGACAGATTTATATTTAGACAAAATTAACACCAAACTTTAAATTAGTATATCTTCTAATAGACGTTTTAATTAGAATTTAAATTATTTTATATTAGTTTGATTCATAAAGGCATTATATATTTAATTTTACTAAACGATTTTCATTAAAAATTGGCATTCGGTAAAATATAATTACAACATTTTTATATCTTTGTTGTATGATCAGTATTAATTACTGCAGTGCTAAAACACTTAGTGATAATAATAATAGCACCGCAGTAGTTAATAATGCTCATACAAACAATCTTACCTTCTCCATTGATATCCTAACCAAATGCATATTTATAATAGTAGAAATAAAATTAATAGCCCCCATAATAGATGAAGCACCAGCCAAATGTAAAGAAAAAATAGAAAAATCTACAGATCTTCCTCTATGACCTTCTAATCTTGATAAAGGAGGATAAATAATTCATCCAGCCCCAAGTTAAATTATAATTATAATTTTTTAACTTCTCTATAGTTAAATCAAATCATTTTACTATCTGTTTCTAAACGTCATTTTTATGTTAACAAATATGTAAATGATGTTAATCCGAGTTGCTTGAAAAATTTTCAACAAAGTGTTTACTAAATTTTCTAAATTAAAACGATATTTGTAGATATAAATAAACACTATAAGAAATATAATAGATTATTCAGCTAAGCACATGATACGTATAAACACTAATCAAAAAAGATGACAGCTTAATATCTAAAAAAAAACTTAAAAGTTATTTACAAGCGAAAAATAGAAATTATGTTAAAATTAGACTCAACCCAGTCTAATATTTCTAATGGAAGAAGTACATTTTACTTTGTTAGCATCGTTTAAAATTTCTGTGAATATTATAAAATACCTTAAGTTTAAAAGAATCTATTCTGTATTCACCGACAAATTTTGAATTTTTCAAATAGATTTTTAGAACATAGCTATTCCAATAACTTTCACTAAACTTTTATTGTCATGGAAGAACTTAAAATTTGACTAAAGTCTTTGAAATATCAGTTTTTGAGAATAAATCCATCTATTTTTAAAGAAAAATGTGTAGCTATATATATATAGCTTTGTAAGAGAGCTTATAGTAAATATTTTTATAAAGATTTATAAAGTAAATGCAAGCAATTGTAGCATAAAAAAAGCATTATATGAAATCTTCTAATGTATATTAATCATTGTTAAGCATTTACTTTAGTGCATTGAATCTGATGTATTTTAAGATACACTTAAATAAAATCTATTTTTAAGCAGTGCTCATTCTTTTTGTGTAAAAGGATTTACTTATTTTTATATGGTATATACATATAATGCATAAATATCATGAGTAATTATAAAACTTTTATTACACTCAAAGGATTTTTACAAAATAACCAAACGTCTATGTCAATACATTCCCTTATTTAAAAGACTAATATTAAATCTTTAAGTGACTTAGGAATGCATTAAAATTAAACTGTATTAAGTTTTCAAAGTCCACAAATCATCATTTAGAAAGCAATTTTTAAAGCCTACTTTGTAGTTGTAGAGATTTAGAAAAGATTGTATGCTTACATTACTTATTTTAATGTATGTACACATTTATGTAAGAAGCTATTAAATCTATATTTTTGTCTTAATTATATTATACAGAAATTTAAATACATAATTATTTTATGAATGAATATATTTAAACTCAAAGTATTTTATCAATAGCTCTGAATGTTTATACTTCTATTTAGAGCTACTGCAATATCATTTTCAAATATTTAATGTTAATACTCAGTTCTGTTTCATTATGTTAAAAATAATATTACTAATCAGGATTATAAGACTTTAGGCCCAATAATATTCGAATATGTGAGTGGAATGGGACGATAAACATCCTATTTAACTTTACTTTTACACTTAGTCTTAATAAATGCAGTATTGATTAAAACCAGCTGTTTAAAAAGTAATTTGTAGTGGTGTATTAAGCAATTTTCCGTTAGCTAAAATTTTAAAATGTGTTCGAGGCAAGTATTATCGGTGAAATTATGCTTTTAGAATCTGGTTTAAATTAGTCTGATTTTACATTAGCTGTCTTAAAGCTATTGATCAAATGACTTGTTATTAAGATTAACTTAAATCAAAAGTATGTTACAAATAACCAGTGAAATTAAATAATTTTCTGTTCGACTAAACATACCGAATTCTGCTTGCCTGCTTTCTCTTAAATATGTTGGATTTGTTTATTTAGTTTAGTAAAGGCATCTGCATATAAGCACGATTAAAATTACATAAAAGATGTTTATATTTTAGACGACTGATATTTGTAACCCTCAGAACGGTTATAAAGATGTCTGTGAAATCCATTACAAGTAAATGAGACATCGGTTAACAAGGAGTAAAGCAGGAGTAATTGTAAAACCAAATTTTTAGAGGTTGTTATTATATTTTATATCTTTAATCACACAATATTAAATGCCATTGGATATTTATTATTGTATTCCAATGTTATAGTGACACAAACATGCACAAATAGAAGTGTGAATACATGATACAGGTTCCTTATGTCTATTTTATGAAATTTGTTGTTATAATTTGCTATAACTTCTTACATTTATTTTCAATCATTATTTGGAATCTACATTAATATTTGGTATTAACTAAACCTGTGAAACGTTTCAGGATTTCATATGTCTTTTTTCAGAAAAAAAAAATTAATCATTTTTATTCGAATATTTTTTGCCATTGTAAATACAAGGCAAATATTTTATTTAGCGTTTTAATTTTTTATTAAAATCTATGAATGAATATATGATTAGTTGAAATGCAACCAATATGGCATAGATGAACATTTTTGTATGAAATCTTCATGGAAAGAAATTATGTCAGTCCTTGAAATTTTTTTCCAAATTCAGTTAAAATCTATAAACTAATTAAATAAGGTGACTATGATGATTAGTTGAAATGCAACCAATAAGGAATAGATGAACATTTTTGTATGAAATCTTCATGGAAAGAAATTACGTCAGTCCTTGAAATTTTTTTCCAAATTCGGTTAAAATCTATACACTAATTAAATAAGGAATCGCATAAATATTTTCACTCATAGTCAATCCATGATTGATTTTTTTATTTATAATTAATTTCTTCATATTCATTTAAATTTTTTTGCTGACAAAAGCTATTTTATTTTGACAAAAGAAAGTATTAAATTTATGAATCATCTGTAGTTACAGCAATTTGTGCATTTAGCATAATTACCAAAGTAAATTATGCTGAATGCACAAATTGCCCTTTTTAGTTCAAAATCAGTAGGTATAATTGTTGTTATTGTTCTAGAGGTGATTGCTTTGGGTACTTGTTTTTCATGATTCTAATTTAAACATTTCTCTAAAATTTGACCACTTATTATTCCAATATATATATATATATATATATCAGCGAGTGGAGTATATGTTAGGGAGAAGAGCTAAAAAAATATTGACATCAATAAAGTATACTCAAAGGATTGTTTTTTATTGAAGCTTACCATATAAATCAAAAATATATGACACATTTTAATAATTATGATGATAAATTTATTACATGAATTAACTTTTAATAATAATGAGCTTTAATAGGTAACTAATACATATTTTCTACATTATTCGAGATTACCTTTGTGGTTTATTTATAATTTAATCATTTTCCTCATATATTTTTAATTTTCTTTGCTTACAAATGCTGTTTGTTTTGGAAAAAATAAAAAATTTAATCTGTGAATTATAACAGTGTTTACAAAAATTATAAATAAATTATAAAATATGTAAAATTATTATTTTATATTTATTTACAAATTTCTCATACAGTAAACATACACATAAATGTAATTTTTAATTTCTGTGTAATACTAAAAATAAGTTAAATTATTTCTTACAATTTATATGCATAACATAATAAATTAATACAATATATAAAATGAAAGTGCTAAAGTGATTAAGCATAAAGCTCATCATTGCTCAAAACTATAATATATTATCAAAAAAAAAAAAAAAGAACATTTCAAACCATGAAGTTAAAGTATTATTCAAAATAATAATCTGGAATTTCGTTTTAACGCTAAGTTTGAGTTTAAATCTCCTAATTTATATGTCAAATTTAAAAGACAAATTTTGACACTAAAACTTTTAGCTAAAAACTGTGTGTTATCAAGTAGAATAAAATAAATCAAATTTTCTTATGATGTAAACTGACACAATAGTATGCATATTATGCCGAGGCTAAAATGCTTCAAATGTCACGAATTTAATAAAAATGATTTATTGAAGTATGAAACTTTGAAAGACAAAATCTTTGAAATATATCCAAATATTTTATTCATTTTTGTTTTCATCAGTAATATATATTGATATAGTATTCCCTAAAAAGAAAGAAATAATGCTTGTAAGGATAAATAAAACATACGGAAAATACATATTTCATAAATAATTTTATGTGTTACAATAATATTTCATGCATTTAACAACAGTTAAATAATTCTTTTAGTATAATATATGAAAGGATTTTTACATTTAATTAATATCAACAGGACTTTTATTTAAAAATTTACAAAATATATTCATAAATAATATATATCATAATATGTAAACATATAGATAATACTGAAACATATACTTAGGAGTAAATATAAAAATAAATATATTCGCGTTCTTATCATAAACTTACCACGAACGCAAAATATTAAAATATAGAACGAAACTATAATGCTTTTAAAAAGACGATGACTCTCAAATGATAAGTTTTACCATCTTCATATGAATATAAAAATATAGCTTTGATATTAAAATATAGAAAAATGTAAATAAAAAAGCAAAATTGACTTTAAATTTTAAAAAATGAAAGAATGGACAGAAATATGAAGTCTGCTCAGTTTTATCATCCAATAAAAATAGGGATGCGTATACATTGTTACATTTAATAAATAATATTTGTTGATTTTTAAAGCAAAATGTCGTCATTTCAAAATGCTTCGTCGTAAATATTAAGTGAAGAGTAAAATACTTTAAAATATACATATTACAGCATTTAAAGAGAAAAAATTGACGTCTGAAGATATTAACAACGATATATTTCGCCTCACCAAACATTCATTAAATTCTAAAATGTTTAATAAAGGATTTCAGTTGACGTAAAGGAAAGACATTTATTCGCTACGTAATTGACATTTTGTGAAAATTCTGAGTATACAAACGCATTGCATGTTTATCTTTTAATAAATTCCTCAATTTTACTTTTGATTTTTTAGAAGATTGCATAAAATCTTTTGGTTGAATTGAGTTTCATTTTCAATAAGTGAATAATGGAAAATCACTTGAAATTTAATTAACCAAATATCGGATTACACTTTATGTTACTCCTTAAGGTGTGCAACTTATATTACGCTTATAATATATATGAACATAAAATATTTTAATTTATTTAGATTAAATATTAAAGCTTAAACTTTGTATGATATTCCTTTTTGGCAAATATTTTTATGGATGAAATTTGAGATTAAAATAACTAATTCCTGATTATAAAAATAAGCGAACTAATCAATCGTCTTTAATGTAAAATATTTTATTAACTTTAAATTTTATTTTACTGTTCCGTCTTATTGAATATAGTTTTACAAAGTAAAAGCTTATCATTAAAACCAATTTTCCCAGTAAAAACTATATTTTTGATAATATAATTAATGATATTTCATGTAATTAAGGAGAGAGAGTTGGTTATTTATCTACTTTCATTTAAAAGAATAATTGCATACATAAAAGTTACTCATAAACCTGAAACAAAATTGCAAAAAGGCATATGAAGAAGTATTGATTTGCATTTGTTCCTTTAGAAAAAAACTGTCAAGTACAGTTGATTTTAAATCTCAATACTTTATTGATATCGCTCTGAACTTGAACAACTTTTGATAAAATGTAAACCTAGATTAAAGTGCTAAAATAACTTTCTGTTTCTGAATAAATATGCTTCTCTTAGTTTTTCTTCACCTGTCATCATAGTTATAAAATGTAAAGAAAAAATTCTTGGATGGGTTTTTTTTTTGTCATCTTAGAAGAAAATAAATATACTTTTCTACTAATTTAATTAATTATAGCACAAGTGATTTGTATAGCTCTTCCTTAACACATAAAAATATACTACTGGTCTCAAATACTATTATAAAGGCAATTTAAGTATTTAGATGAAGTTTCTCAGAAACATAACATGCCAATAAATACCTTATTTAATTTAAGTGAAATTTGCAAAATATTTAGGAAAATATTTCCTCATTAGCAAAAAAATATCTATTAACTATCTTGTCATATCATTGCCTAATATTTACTATCGTGATGGTAAAATATTATTAACATTATCGGGTGCGCGTTAAGAAAAATACCCCGGTTTTTGCTGTCAATTTTTATTACTCGCTATTGTATTTCAGCATTATCATAAAGAGTTAAAGTGCAATAATCTTGGACTATAAAAGCTTTTGAATTAACTATTTTTTCCTATAAAGTCAAATAATATTTCGTGTCTACGATTGAAATTTCTCTACAGATTAGAAATATACAAATATATATAGCCAAAAATATTTCAGATACCAAAAGTACTGTCTTAAAATAAACATTAATTTATCTTCATATATTAATCAATGAATGTATAAATAAATTGTGTTCTCTATATTTCGGTAATTATGAGCTCTTCTCTGAATTCAATATTAACAAATAAAATTTTAAGCATAGAAATTTTCCGATTTAAAAATTACTAAATATTATTTTTAAAGTTTAAGTGATTACGATGCTCAAAGTACTGAATTCGTAAATGTACTTGTGTATATAAATTGATAAATCAATAAATTTTTGCTTTATTTTCAAATATGTAATCACCATGATATTTTAACTCCCTAAATGTATGCTTTTGTTACCCTTTTTCAAGATTATGTTTCAAGAAACTATTTCTCAAGAGTATGGAGAATAGCAACATAATTCCAAAAACTGAATTTTCTCCTACTTTAATATCTGATAGCTAAAAATAACTGTCAGTGACATTAATTTAACTTATAATTGCTTACTTATGCTTAAATTGTTATTTAGCTAAAGGAAAGAATGCAATCAATTACTACATTAAAGCTTTTCTTTTACGAGTGATAAGAATAAGACGAAAATACATTTGATGATCTACCTTGACAAAACTAGGCCATTTTTGTCGCAAAACTTGTTTTCGTGCTTGTTAGAATAAACAAAATGGTGCCGAAAACATTATTCATTGATACATAATTCTAAAAATTTACAAAATATTTTTATCTCCATATTCAACATCACCCAACCTGGCATCAAATTTTCAAGAAACCAAGGGGCACCCTGAAGTATAGAATGAAATGCTTCTATGAAATTACACATTTGAAAATATTTTAATTCAAAAGACAAATATGATATATATCTGTTGCATTAGGAATATATATTTCATTAATATTATAGGATATGACTTATATAAAGATCAAATATTTTTAGTCTTTCCTTCTCAGAAATTGTAAAAATATTGTTTAAATAATTTGTTATTAAAATTAATTTCATCAAAAAGTACCATTAACATCTCTTCAATTTTTAACTCTTCAAATTAGAATTTCTCAGGAAAATGTAAACAATTCAGATTAAGTATATCTCTGCTAAATGAATACTTGTTTTCCAGAAATACAATTATCAACTCTTTATTGAGTAACGAAAAATTCAACAGAATAATAATTAGTTATACTGCTGTTCACTTTTCTGTAATTTACAAATCTGTATCAATCGTTTCCAATTTAGACACAAGCCCTATTTCAAATTGGAGAGTGATTGGAACACAAATTCCATTAAAAAATAATCCAGTTATAAATGTGTTTAAAATTGGGATAAAACTTTGTTCTATCTCTAATTTGAGATAACAGTGGATTTAAATAAATCTCATTGCGAAACAAGATTTCGAGAGTTTTTATGAAAAATGCATTTATATATAAATTTGTAATCAGTCATCTTAGCAATAGAAATTACATATTAAAAAGAACAGTTTCAACTGAGAGATACATAATTTATAAGTTTTCACCTCCAACAATGTATCAAAATATTATAAGTTAAATTTTCTTAAGAATGGTAATATTTATAAATAAAATACGATTCAAAATGTATAAATGTTTATTTTAATATTGTTTTATAAATTGTTAGAAAGAATACTAGCTTCCAAACTCAAGTTATATAAAATTAATTTTTAAATCCAATAAGTTAATGCTTACGATAAAATAAAAATAACTGCATTTAGCAACATCTACTGAGAAGGAAATCTCATTCGATAAGTGCATTATTGACCAATGTCGTTTGAGCATATGAGCTTGCATTCACAATTTTGAAAAATTCAGAGTAAAAGTTGTTTATATTGCCTACTCACACACATACACATACACACACACACACTCACATAAAATGAATTTCATCATTCTTTATGATATAAATTCCATATAAAAATACTACTATATTTTTAGCTGCAAGTGAGATAAAGAAATGCAGTTACTTTTTCAAAACTAAAGCTAAATGTCATGGAATACTTTTGAATTTGGGAAATAAAATTTTAACAACAATAGTCATTCAGTTCTTATTTGTTTTACTAGTTGGTTAAGACAGTATTTGTATACCCAGAATGTGTCAAAAAAGTTCATATTCTCTTCGAGCTGTTATAAAAATTTGCCTTTCCTGCCTAAGAATATATGTTCTAAGAAAAAAAGGTTGTTGTGTGATTTAGAAAAGACAATTTTTTTCTAATCAAACTGAATATTATAAAATGTTGATTAAATGCAAACTGAATGTTTAAATGCCCTTAGCAATGCATGTTTTAAAAGCAAGCAGAGTAAGGTAGCGACAGCTTTCATTGACAAAATGATTCCTCCCTGCACTTTAATAAAGCTGAGCAAATATGCCATGATCAAAATGTTATCAGGCCATACATGATGAAATTTGTATGACCTGGTCAGGCATTAGATAATGAAATCTCATTGCATCAAATTTTATAAATCAACTTGTTTCATAAGTTAAAATATATATCATATAAATTTGTACTCAGCTTTAACTTAATCATAGCATACAACAACTATGAACAGGCTTTTAATTTAAGTATTGACAAATTCAGAAGGCTAATAGACCTTAAGAAAGGAATTTAACACCACATAGAGTTTAATGTAATCTTATTTAAAAATGAGAAGCTTGAAAAACTCCCATTCAATTGTTTAAGCAATCATGCATGCAAAAGATATCTATATTTTATTGTTTAAAAATAACAGGGAAGTGGGACCAGCTGCCAGAAAAATTGTGGTTCCACCACTAAGTCAAAGTAAACCTAAAAATGGAAGTTTTTATAGAAAGTAGCAGCACAAGATGTAACATTGGTTGAAAAAGCCTATTATAAATTTTAAAAAATCAATTAAATCTAAGACTTTTAAACAAACAACAAGCTTGTATGGACGAATGTAAATAACTTTAGTGGTTAGCTAGTGAAAGTCATTGCATACGAACACACTCACGGATACAAGAAAAATTCGCGATGTATGACAGAGTCTTCATGACAATCTACTCTCTAAGCTCCTTCTGAATTTTTATGAGCACCTAAAACTAGTTGTATCAGGTGACCTCAAAAGAAAACTTAAATGATTTAGGTTCTAGGATTGCGTGGAAGCTGAAAAATATACCAAAGTATATTACTTTTCTTAGATATTTCTCATCAATACAATCATACATGCTGTTTGCGAATTACATTTTAAATTCTTCTAATCGTTAAGTCAATCAAAATATTTGACCACTATTATTATTTCGATCATTCAAACGGAGAATTGGCAAGAGAAGAAACTTCAAAAATTCCTATTCAATTACCTAGGATTTCTTCTTAACAACCAAGCTAGTTTTGCTCTATCTCCTTTGAGCACTGAACTTTTCATAACCATATTATAAACACTCTGGTACGCAAAACTTAAGCAAAATTTACTTTTTTGTAATAACTGCATGAGAAATTTCTTTTGATTTTTAGAAAAACTAAATTTCTTTTGCTTTAAACCAAGAGAAGAGTTGCTAGTGACCAATTAGAAATCTTAACTCCATTTTGCCTGGAATGTCGATTTTCCATTGCTTTCTTTTTTCCAAATTGTTTCACATTGAGTTGTTTCAGTTGCCAAATATACGATGTTATATGTGGGTAAATTGTCATGTAGTGAATAAAATTTTCATCGTCTTCACAAGTGCAGTAGCAGATTGAAGACATATTAAAGAGTTTAAAGTAAGTAGGAAAGTGCGCACATGGCAGGTGAGGAAACGTATATCATTTCTGAGCAGAAGATGCATAGAAGCATTAGGCTCTAAATCAAAGATTGAATGGTCGGCATTACCAGTGATCCAGTGTTCTTGCCAATTTTTCATCACCCAGTTTCTGAGGGTGACGTTTATTAAGCACGATGTGAGGGGTATTATTATGGTTTGGTTGCCTGATATAGCGGTATTTTAACAGCTTGGTTACCTAAAATAGCGATATTTTCAGCTGCTCAGCCTGCTCTTTCGCTTTCTGCAACTCTCACGTGGGCTTTGATTCAATTGATTATGATGTGAGAAAAAAGAGGTTATTCTGGGTGTATTGCATCATAGAGATTTTGCTAATATTGTTCAAAATACACTTGACTGTCAGATCAAATAGTGACGTTAGATTGATGTTGCTTACCTTGTTCAACGGTCACTATTAAAACTAAAATTTCTGCTTTATATGGAATTTCTACCTTTGAACTTGGTTTGCCTACTCATGTATAACCGTCACTACCAAAGGAGATAATTGCTGCTTCTACTTAATTTCCTATTTTCCATTAATCAGTGAAGATGTTGATATTACCTTCTTCAAAGGTTGGAGTATTATTTTCCTCTTCATCTGAGATTTGTGGTTCCAGATGGAAAATTTCTAAGCGGATTGAATCCACTTTCATTTCAACTTCAATGTCTGACTGTGACGGGAGTGACTAAGGCAAGGAATTTGTCCATATGTAAGACTAATAAATTTTTCTTCTGCTTCTACTGTGTGTAAAGTTATTATTTTTTTCAAGTGTAGAAACTGGAGTGATATGAAATGCTCTTGGGATTTTGAGAAATTTTCTCAGTATTCATAGGAGCTTTATGGATAATTTGGCACAGAGTGAAGTTTTACAAATGGCTGCACCGCATTAAAATATACTTTCGGTTACAGTTTTGTATAATACTGCTTGAGATTTCTTTCAGAATCCCCACTGCCTAACTGCAAGTAAGTAAGACTACCTATTCCAAAATCAACACCTGCTGTAATTGTTGAGTGTTCCCGGGGAATACAATTGGGCCGTAAGTTAAACATCTAGTTCATGTTCTGTGGTATTTAAATATCAGTAAAATGCATCATGTCCAATCCATTAGAGTGATATCTTCCTTTTTCAGAAGTTGTTGATAAGTAGGAGTCCAGTGTGGTAGTGAGTTGTCATCTATAAATATGAGGTGCACTCCAATGTTACATAGGAATAGATGCACATGAAGAATGACCACCTCGTTACTATAGCAGTCTCGGATTACTGAACTTTTGTCGAAAAAATAAAGCTCACTTCCCTCATCTTCTGTCTGAGTAGTTTGAGAATTATCTTCTAGAAGAGCATATTGGTTTTTCAGAAGATAATTCACGCACTACCGTAACAATCTCTTATCGTGATGTTACTGGGATGAAAATTGTGCGACCTCTCTGCAAATCATTTGGCTTTGAGAATCACTTGTGGAAAAGAAACAACTCTCATCCTTAAAGAGAGAATGACTCCATTGCTAAAATATCCATTTTTAATGCTTTTTGCACCACTTTAAATGGTGGAGTAACTTATAACTTTCAAAGAGATTCAGAATTCAGGACAGCAAGAGAAAAGGCCACCTTCGTGAAAGTGCCTGGAGACAATTAACTGCAAAACTTGTCATACGATTCTGCACACAAAATCCAAAATCGCTCTTTTCACTTCCATGTTTTTGTCTCCAGGATTATATATCAGTTATCCACTGCGGATGTTTTTCTGTGGCGGGCCACTAACAACCAGTATAACAAGGGAACTTATGATTTGAAAGGCTTTTCCATACCACGATATGACACGTTTTAGTAGCATTGATCACACTATGCTCATCTTCCATGCTTACGATTATACATCTGCTTGTGAAGTCGTCTAGTTAATTCTTTCTAGCCATATTTTTTGAAGGAACTTCCTTTTACTTATAGCGAATGTCCTTAATTGTCCTCTGTTCTTCTCTTATTGTTATTTTGAGCTGCGTATACCCACGATACACGTTTAGCGCTCTCGCACGTTAACTGTGACCCTTTTCCTGACATTTACAGGCGCATGACTTTTCTACTGAATTGTGTCTTCATTGAACTGGTCGCAAGAACACTTTTTCTGCAATTCCCTGAATATTTAGTAAAAATTTTCATTTCTGCTTAAGTTTTGCACACTATTATATATATATATATATATATATATATATATATATATATATATATATATATATATATATATATATATATATATATATATATATATAGATATATATATATACCATTTTTAAGAAAGCAAATGTCAATAGAAAGAGTTCAATAACTTGATATTTCAGAACAGACAAGATTGTCTACTATTGTGTAATCAAATTCAAACCTTAATGCAGGAACGCGGCGTGAAGTTACTTTGCACTGAATCCCTGTTCCCCTTATAGAACCAAGATGATCTCATGAGTTTTTGACACCACGCGGTGGATAGTTTAACAGCTGAAGAACTTTGTTAAGTCAACTTAAGAACTTTGTTAGCGTATTTATAGGTCGCAAAGGAGAGAATTTAGACTTACAAACTTGACTGAGATGCATGCTTACAGCAGAAACCCAACATTCATGTCCCGTTGTTCAACAGTGGATAAGATTGAACCAATGATTTTATGCTCTTGAAAGCAGCATCCTGCCACTATGCTACGGTATACCCCAGTGATCTCAGGTTTGGTGATATCACAGTGAATATACACTGTAAATGAGAATTCTTCATTATCATATTATTACATCACTTTAAATTATTGTGATGGTTTACTATTGGATACACGTCTCGTTTACTTCCTGTTCACAATGAAGTCATTTCATATAGCGGAAATTATATTTCTATTGTGTTAGGATCCATGGCTTTATATTTCATTTGATACTTATTAAATGGAAAATTTTAGTTGGATCCGCATTAGACCGAAATTCTATGAGCCTTCCTTGATACAAAAATGTTTGATGATTATATTCGTCATCAGCCCTTCTCCATATGCCTTACCAATAGAAAAAAATTTGTCATTGGTGGCCGAGGTACTGAATCAGGTCTATACGGCAGTCACTCCGGGATCTGAAAAATCATTCATTGAGTATTTGTATTTGTACATGTTTTTATGTACATGTCCTTAACTTATTGGATCCTTATTGTTTTTATGTACATGGACGATTGTATTTGTACATGTCCTTAAATATTTTTGACTCAAAACCAGAGAGTTTAATTGCTATTAATATTAGAGGTGATTGGTTTAGACCTCGAAATTTCTTGAAAATTTAATCACTTGTCACTTTTATATGATATATTTTTCTAATAAATATCATTTGGTTTTATTTCTGGTGCAACAATTTTACTGGCCAGTAAAGTATGTATTAAGGAAGAAAAATTAAGAAATTATAACATCAATAAGCTGTACACAAAAAAGTTATTTTTTCTATTTAAATTTAATACATAATATAAAAATATATGACATGCTTTTATTAGCTATAATGATAAATTTATTTTAGAAATTAACTTTTAACAATTATAAGCTTTATCCTGTAATTAACACATATTTTTTTCTATCTAAACAATTGAGTAAATATGTTCTTCAAAAGATTTCTCATTCATCATTATTTTATCATGTTTAAATAATAATTTGCTACATTTCATTTAACATTTAATCAATTTTGTAACATTTACGTTAATTTAAAAGAGTATTCTGGCGTTTGGTATCAATTATCGTAACTGTGGCAATTTATACCATACATTAAATAATGGAGTTTTATATTTCATAGAATATATTTTTAATCCACATTTTTACTTCCTTGTTTCATATTTCCTAATAAATCATAATTTGTACTTTTAAAAATATTTCTAAAAGATATAATTTTGCTATATGCAGTGCACTTACTTAATTAATTTATTATAAAATAATTTGATGTGTTGGTTTATTTTATGTTTCTCTAATCAATATTTTTGTTATAGGAAATAATATTTAATATTTTCCGATATGAAACAAATCAGCGAAATCCATTAATTATTATGTAAAAGGACTTTGTGCTGAATTTTATTTACTGTAATAATTCATGAATTTAGTTAATAATCTAAGTTATTTCCAAATTATTATCTAAAGTAGATCATAAAATTTTATTAAGAATTTATGTCAAAATTCAGTAAACTTCTGTTTACCCTGATTCTTAAATGACAATCTGAAGGACGCTAATTTAATAAACAAAGAAAGTTTGATTTCCTTTAAAAGTATAAGAATCACATAATGAACTTACAAGAATAAATATCAGCATAAGGACATATATTGTCTGCATAAGGAACATTCTTTTAGGAAATTGATTAATTATTAATAAGGCTCTAAAATGAAAAAATACAGATCATCTTATTTGTACTTATTTTTCTCTCTTTTAATTTGTATTTCATTACTTTTCAATTTTAAGCTTACATAGCAATTTATACAATAGCATGTTTACTATAGAAACAATAATTATGGAATAACATTTTTTAAATTACATATTTTCAAATAATATCTACAGAAACTGAGGGTAATTCAATAAATAAAAAGAATATTTCATACTATAGAAAATGATAAAATGTACTCAATTTTTGTTATAAACTATTTTAGCAAAAACGAATTTCTTGAACCATTGCAGCATTAAAAATATAATTGTAACGCGATTTCTAAGAAGAAAGTTCATTGTTTACAAAATAAAACTGCTGTGAAAATATTAACCTCCAAAGTTTCTCAGATCAAATGTGTTATATCTCTCTCTCTCTCGTTTCGAAACTATAATTATAATACTGTATTTCTATGTATAAGTTGTTGATGATTACACAGTCTTAAATAAAGAAACTTATAAGCAATTTTGTATTGAATTATACACTGTGATTTAGAAACAAGACTCTTGATACTGTTATTTACGAAATCTAAGCAACTAAAAGAAGTGAAGTATCTCCTTTATCTAAAAAAATTCTTATCTTTATTTAATGCTATCTTTTGATCTTAAATTGTTACCCTTAAGAAGGTAGATATCTTCTCTTTCACAAAAAAAGTCAATCTTGTTTTTATTATTTTGTTATGTAAGTCTCTTACTGTTAAGACTTAAATTTAAGACAAAGTTTTGAAGAAACTTTGAATTTGATGATAGTAAAAATATAGTTGGAAGAGTAGCCATATTTATTTTATTATGTTTAAAATTAGAATAAAAACATGAAGTTTTGAAGTATTTGTTATAGAAAATATTTGATACAAATTATAAGAATATTATCATTTAAACTAGTTTAGACATTTTCCTAAGTGGCTGCTAAAGGTAATTAAAAAACGTGCGATTAAAAATTTTTAATATATTAATATTTTTTCATACATTCTATAACTACAGGAAAAAATTCATGCAGAGAAGGAAGCAAAACAATTTATAATATATTACTTATATTATTTAAGAAAACTACTCATAATAAATTAAAGTGTCTCCGTTATAATTGAATTTTAATAACGTAATGATAAGTTAGTTTATTTAAAATAGATTGTTACCTCATGATATATAAACAGATAGTTACTTAGATAGTATTGTATGTTAATATGCCCTAGTTTTGGAGCTCTGGCATCTTTAATCAAAAGTATATTCATAATTATATTTTAGATTAATAATGTGTACATTTTAAATACTTATATCTTAGCAAGAACATTTATATTCTTGATTATAAACATTAAATAAAATATTTCACAACAGATATTTAATTTAAAGAGAAATTTTTATAGGACCTTCTTATAAGCTATATGCACACTTTTAAAAAGAATAACATTCATTGACTGATAGATAAAAAAACTATTAAAATTAATTATTTTATTGAACTGTTTCAAAATTTAAAGAAAAAATTTTATTGAATTTATTTAAACAATAAAATTATTTTATTTCAAACAAATTATATCATTCTGTTAAGTGAACTTTCAGGCAAAGCTATTTATGAAACAGTATTTGAATACTGAAGCAATTTTATGAACCTTTTATACATTGCTTTTTACCTTTGAAATATATTGATCATTTAATGCACTGAAAATTTCAGAATCTTTATAGAACTTCAAAAAAAATGGTTTAATGCATTTCCAAAGTAATTATTAGGATAGTTATTGAAATAATCATATCTATGTACTTCTTAATCTACTAATATCTATGTACTTCTTAATAAAAATATCATATCTATGTACTTCTTAAGTAAATCTAAGTACTAAACTAAGTGCAACATTTGAGAGGATTTATTTGTTTTTCTTTGTTTTTATGACTCTTATTGATTATAATTTTTTAGTAGTTTTTATGTAGTTACACGTAATTAATGTAATAAAAAAGATAATTCAAAATTTTTGGCACTACATTAGCTTTTATCTGCAATTATTCAAATTTATATATGAATTTTTGACTATTGTTATGATGCTACTACAAAAATGAATATATTACACAGACAGACACACACACACACACACACACACACACATACATATATATATATATATGTGTGTGTGTGTGTGTGTGTATGTGTGTGTGTGTATATATATAGAGAGAGAGAGAGGGAGAGAGAGAGAGACAGAGAGAAAGAGAGAGAGGGTATTAACAGATTTTTAGAACGATTTCAATAACAAATTAGAAAAAGTAAATGTTTTAGAATAAAAATTTTTGGCAACAGCTTATTATTTGAAATGAGAATTATCGTCTGCTACTTTTAAATTTATTCTTCCTTCAAAATGTCACATATAAACATGCAGTGAGCTGAAGGATATGTTTTTGCGCTTTCCGAAGACAAGCGTTCTTATTCCAGAATTCAAAAACGTTGTGAAATGCATGGTATTGAAATTTCTAAGTGCAAAATAAGCAATATTATTAATCGGACAGGTAAAAACTCTCAATCATTATTTCTACAAAGAAAGAATATTCTAAACAAATACCCTTAAAAGGTACGCACTGTTCTAAATGTTTCTAAAGTGAAATCGCTGATAACAAGAGAAAATCTGCCAACACAGAAATCAATAGCAAAGTCTTTAGATACATCTGTAGCAACAATAAATGAAACAATAAACCAGTATTTACAACTTAAAAATGCTATAAAACATTATGTTCACCAGTTTTTGCCGAGACATGTGGCTCAACGCAAAACATTTTGTAGAATCCTATATGAAAACCATTTAGCAGGAGATAAATGGAAAACCATTGTGACCCTAGATGAAGCATGGGTTTACCTAAATGACAGTAACAAAAAAAGGTCTCTTTACTATAGGAACTGAGGAGAAAAAAATGTACAAACCCGTTACAGTTAATGTAAAGAAAGTTTCAGTAAGGGGTTTATGATTGTCGCAGGTTTCTTTTACAATGGGAAATTAAAAATAAGAAGAGTGGAAAGAAATGTTAAAATCAACTCATCGTTCTATCAGGAAAAGGTTTTACGCCCAATATTTACATAAGAAATTCCACTTCTTTATTCCAATGACTTTCAAAGAGAGAAACTTCATCAAGACAAAGCTATAAGTTATACTTCGAAAACTACCACTGCATTCCTTGAAAAAATGATGACTAATACAGGTATTGCATGTATACATTTTCTACATATTCTTGCGAAGTCTCCTGGCGTTTCACCTAAGGACTATTGTGCTTTTGGTCTGTTAAAAAAGGCTCTTTCTAAACGCAAAACCACCACGATAGATGAACTCTGGAAAGTAGTGGAAGAGGAATGGAAAGTAATACCCCTCTGGAAATATTGCGAAAAGTTCTTCTATCATGGAAATCACAATGCAGACTTATTGTCCAGAGAAAAGGCTATCAAATCGCACATCTAAAAAATAATCTTCACATTTTGAATACTGATTAAACGGCTGCGAAATTGTTCTAAAAATATGTTAATACCCTCTGTATATATACATTTATATATCCTTTTATTTTTTGTCACATTTATTAAAGTCATCTAATATTATTAATGAATTAATAATTATAAAGAACATATATAAAATAATTGAAATTAAAACAACTGTTACATTTTACTGTAAATAATATATCTTTTCTATAAATAAAATACTTTTAATAACTATAATTTTTCATTTTTGAGCAGTGTATTTGACAAAATACATGAAGTAGCAAAATAAAATTTTTCATTGTTTGGGATCTCTTGAATTATGGTATAAGTGTCTATATGAAAAAATTGTCAAAAAAAAATTTAAAAATTGTATAATTTATATGAATCACCCGTCAAAAAGTGCAAAATAAACATAAAACATAAGAATCATTTAAAATTTGATAAAATCTATCAATCTGAGAATTTCTTAATATACTTGGTCTAATTAATTATTGGTATTGGGTGTACGGAAAATAAAGTTTTTTGGGTATTAATTGGTATTTTCTCAAATATCAGGAACAAATTAAGAAATAAATTGCTTTTTACCCCCGAGGAAAATAATCATTCGACTAGCTATTTCCCTTTGGAATGTAGCTAATTAAATTTTAAGAGACCTAAATTTAAAAACGTAAAGTTCACTAAAAGAAAGTTTCTCATTATAATCACAGAAAGAAGAAAATTGGGTTTATGTGTATTTTTTATACCTGTACTCAATGAGCATTGTTATACGCATACTGTTTTACTTGACTTGAATGAGATTATTGATAATATCTCGATATTTTTCTCTGTATTGGCATCTTTTAAAAAGAGTCATTGGTTATCTTTGTTATCACACTTTAGGCAAATTTTTCATTAATATAGATATTTTAGAGTTTTTGAAAACATGAAACAAATAAGTTTTATTTCATTCATTTTTATCGAATGTTGTTATTATTTAGTTTCCATTAAAGCATAACTTTATATTAATGGCATTCATGTGAAATGATTCAAAGTAATTTCATGATAAATATAAAACCTGTGAAATTTTAAATGAAGTATATAAATTGGAAGAGTATAATTTTAGATTTTTTAAAACATTGTATTCACTTGATATTCTTTTCTAAACATTTTACATTAATGGTGTTTGTTTAACAACTTATTTCATGCATAAAAGTTAATTGTTATCTCTTATTCATTAGATTTTTAATATCGTTAATGACAATACCCTGTACTAAAATATACTATAACCAAAATAAATAATATTGTTATAATTTGTTTTGATAAATTAAATTGAATAACATGAAATAATTAAACTTTACTACATTTTTAAAAATAATTACACTTTTGGCATAATTTTTATATCCCAAGATTGTGGTTAAGGGGATTTCAGTAAACAAATACTATTTAGAAAATGATAATTGAATAAAATATATAGACTGTAGAGAGTTTAAAACGATAGTTTAGGAAATTGAATTGATTTTAGGAGTTGTTAGTCTGGAGTTACCATTAAGCGATGTGTCTTTATTAAGTTAAAATTCTACGCAAATTATTCGTAATAAATTTAAGCAAAACATGTGAGTAATAGATTTTCCGGTTCATTACTATCGCTAAAAAGCTTTTAAAATGAAAGACAAGTTTCCGCCGTCTTTGAAGCAACTGTAAAATGTTCAGTTATATTGATTAAATTTTTATTTTTTATCTCAAAATGAATGCACTTTTAACTTGGAAATCATACACAAAATATTAAATAACAGAAATAATTATTATTTTTTTCTTCGAGAACAAATTAATCAAATTCACTAATCATTGAATTATGTAACGTAAGCTTTCTCAAACCTATTGATTAAATTGCACGCTTTTATCAGCTTAAAATAAAATCATCAAAGGATTTATTTAGCAGTTAAAACAAAATAATTTATACCAAGCATAAGGTTAAATTTTAAAGAAGGACTATATACGATCTCCTATAGTGATATTTACTGAAAATATTTTCGGCAATTTGCTAAATTAACCTATTTTACTATCAAATGATTTAACTTAGTAAATTTAATAAAAATAAATTTTAATTAGGGTTATAGATTAGTGCTTAGATTAAATTTCATTATTATTTAAAATTAGAAATAAACTTGCTTACATTTACATTTGTCCATTCAAGTTGAGAATTTGTACCGTGTTAATGCAAAGAATTTTACATTTAATAATTTACTAACGAAACACATTTAGTTATTTTAACTAAAATTTAAAGCTCTATCAGTGATTTCATTCGTTCTAATACAACAAATTTTAATCCTTAATCTGTATATTTAAACCAATGTATACAATATCATAAATAGTGCTTCTATTCAACTAAATATAAAATTGCAGTGAAAATTTTAAAATAATGTAAAAAGTTCAAACTACTCATAATTTATCCATATCAAAATTATACAGATTAAAATTATTCTTATATTTTTTATTTGATTGGTTGAAAATTTAAATATCCCATCTCATACAAAGATAATGATGATAGTTATTGTAAACCTGAAATAAACAATTTAATAGAACCTAAGAAACAAATTCTCGTGTGATTGAATAAAATTGAAAAAATAATACTTTAGAGATTATTAAAATTAGAAAAATAATAATTTTAATAATACTACTGGGAGATATAAATTCTTAAATGTATTAGAAATCTCCCACATACTAATTTGTAGCCATATATATGGGAACTTATTATTATTAATAAACTTTTAAATAAATAAATAGACAAAAAGTCAATAATGTTTATTAAATGGTAGGAATTAATTATGGAATAATTTGAACAAATTAAAGAATGAAAAAATTAATTTACACTTTTTTAATTATTATATAATTATGGTATTTTAAAAAAGCACACTAAAATTAAGCATCCATACTCACAAGTTATAGTTTGACACTAATATTCTTACAAAAGTTTTTGTTTACACAGAACACAATGCCAAAAGTGGAGGAATCAATAGTTATATTAAAACTAATACACATAATAATCAAAACTTCAATTTTTGCCCTTTTTTTACTGAAGCACAATACTAAAAACGAATATTTATAAAAAAAAAAAAGATAAATAAAATAAGAAAAACAGAAGAACAAAAAAGAGCACCAACTCTAGGCATTAATTATTAGCGTTAAAATCCTAGGGCCCCATGACTACGTCATTGAAACATGCAAGATGAAATTTAGAATACTAACATAAAATTAATACAATATCATCAACTGTAAATCAAATTATACATTTCTTATTTCCAAAATTTTAAAATGAATAATAGGAATCAATTTTTATCAACAGGAAACTCTTGACCAACACATGTATTGATCTTTTTAGTTTGTCCAATGAAGTTTTCAAGTTCCCAACTCTTAATTTATCATCATGAACTTAGTAAGTGTAAATGACTCTGCCATTTTTCCCATGGAGAGATGACAAATCCCCTTCGTTCAAAAGCCATATATCCCTGGTATGTTTTCCACTTATTTCGCATTTGCAACTGTGTTATGTAGTCCTTAGTCCATATTTTCCAAAATGACGTGAAAAGTTGAAAAACTAATTTACAACTATGGCCCATTAGAATTTTTTGGTTTGTAACATCTGGTTCAGGAATACTCTCTAGTTCTTAACCAATCAGGAAAATTTCTGGTGTAAAAGTTGAAAAATCATTTAAGTCCTCAGAAGCCACATCTGAAGGTCGGGAACTAAGCACTGGTTCTATTTCTGGCAATAATAGTGCTAAATTTTTCTCACTAAAGAATCTGCGACCCAATAAGGCATCCTTTGTGATACTTCAATGATTTGACTGCTGCTACCCAAAGGCCTAAGAAATGGGGAATAGGCGAAACATTCATAGTCCATTTAAGACTTTCATTGTTCAGATAGCTACTATTCGCTTCCACCGCTGCAGCTTTTAAGTAATTATATATATTTGCTCCTATGTAATTGGTACCACAATCAATCAAGATTTTTTTCTGGTTTTATTTGCGGTGACATAAACCTTTTTAATGTTGTATATTTTTATAGTTTTATTAATAATTTTATTTTTATAGCTTATATTTTTATGGTTTTAAACTAACTCTGCCGACCGACATGCATTGGCATTTAAATCCCTAAAATATTCAAAGTAAACAGCTTCCGTTTAAAAAAAATGCACACATCCATTTTTGAAGGTTTCATTCCTTTATCTCATCGATAACAAATCAAGAATTGTCTGTATAAGTCAATAGTCTTGAGATGTTGGTTGGAATTCTCGTAAGATAATAGGTTCAAGTATGCTGTAATCGTTAAGATCTCTTACATAAAACATTAAATTAGTAAGCTTTCTTAACAAACTTTCAGCTTTTATTTTTATTTATTTAATTATTTATTTTTAAGGCATTCTGAATGAATTAAAAAAACATTAAAAGACTCAACTTTAGTTGGTATTGCAATTGTTGAAGTTTTTTATTCTTTTTATTAAATGTGTTCATTGTTTAGATATGAAAATTCTTAGTTTTTCCTTAAAGTCACTTCTTTCTTAATATTTGCCAACTCTAATTGCGCTTGAATCTGGTATAATTTTAATTTTCTAATTTAACTCTACTTTAAGATTTTTTTTCACTCATTATTGATTACTTTATCTTCAAGAATATAATCAATTAAATTATTCTCAAATCCTAGACCACTCTTATAAATATCCATTTTTTAATTCGATTAATTTAGTACTACTATGAGCACTATATCTTAACTTTTAGACCACGAGTATTAACTCATCTTTTCTTAAAGCTTTCGTGTTACTCATTGTGAAAAGTAAACTTAAAATGATAAGACACAATATAAAAGCACAAAGATTATATTAAAAATATCACTTCAAAATTTACTACAAAAATGAGCAACACAATTAGTTCAAATTAATTCACTGGTTAGAAATTAAAAATATCTCACTACAAATAACTCTGTTAATTTAACACACCAAAAGAAATTATACGATCAATATTTTGAGATATTTAATTGCAAATTATTTTACAAAAATTGAAACTCAAAACATTACATACGACAAACGCTTAATAAAAGCTATCGCAAAAGCCCACACACTGCCAAACAAAGAAGAATCGAAACATATTAACGGCATAATTAAATATTATTTTGAATTTCACACACCTGATCCCCTTCTGACCCCATAAATGCTTACACAAAATGTATAATATCAAGAGGAAGGAATAGATGATAGAAATAAAGCCAATACACATAAAAACCAAAATTTCAATTTTCGCTCATTTTTTATTGAAGCACAATAATAGAATGTGCTACAAAAAAAAACGAACATATACGAGAAAAATCAGAGAAACGTGACCGTCACCTCTACGAATTAATCTTATTAGCGCTAACAGTTTTTATTCTATTTTGTGAGAATACTGCCTTAATCCTGAAAAAAATTCGAAGGAGCACAAAACTAAGAAATATATTATTATAGTTTTAAACTAACGTCAAACTCTGCCGACCGATGTCAGAGAAATTAGCGTCCCTAACTTCGAAGCAGTTGGTCCCCGGTTCGAATCCTGGTGCGAGTATTGATTCTCCTTTCTCTCTTCATGTTATGCTTTCTCTCTTCGTGTCCCTTCACTTTTGGGGTGAAGATGGGGCACTCACTGAGAGGCGTACTGTATAACATACCATCACCTTCGCCCATTATATTGCTAAATATGTATATGCTAAGGACAGCTGGGCATTAGAAAGAAAAAAACTAACTTGAAACTTTTTTCAGTTCGATGTATGCATTTGTAACATAGAAAAATTCAATTTTGTACGATATGATATAAGGTGACAACCAATCAAATGCCTTAAAATTTGTTTGATATATCAGAATTAATGTAGTTTATTGCCAATTGTTATATATATATATATATATATATAAAGTGAAAATCAGTTTTAATATTTTTTAACTTAAGGAACAAAGAGCGTGATGCGCTAGATTAACAATTAAAATAATGATTATGAGAATTTTATACATAATTTTGATTCATTATTTTTATGAAAATATATATTATTTTTTAAAACAAGAAATTCCAAAATAAACTGTAATTTTGTGGTTAAATTAATAATTTCATTTTATTTGTACAATACAGAATATACGCTATAGAATGAAACAGTTCTTTACAGTATAAGCAAAATAAAAGATAATTAATCTGAAGTATTTTAAAAATTCTTTATATGAAACATTTTAGGGGGGGTTGCACCTGTTTGTTGTACTTTTATGCATGAATAATTTTCCAATTAAACCAGTAAATTCAATACTCTATTATAATCCAAATAACTTTTATAAAAGATATTATTATAAAATTGTTGTATAAAGTAAATATTGAAAAGAAATGTATTAGCAGAATGTATTAGTAAAGATTAAAATATTTTCACTTAAAACCAAAAATTCATTGACTTAATCAAAATCAAATTTTAAAATTTTGTTTTAGTTCAAAAAAGTAAGATTGTAATAGAATTTAACGAAAAATGACTGAGGAAGGGTAGGTTTATTGTATATATAGGTCATGTTATTTTATAGCATAAAAATAAAAAAAAAATTGTAATGTTAATTTTTTGGGTTTTGATGCATCAAACTATTAAAAAAGTATAGAATAAATATATCTATCAATATGAATATTAAAATGATTGAAATTTCCAATGTTTTAAATGTAATAACAATAAAATGTATGTCATCAGGTTATAAGAAAAGAATGTAAAGAGACAGTAATTTTATCATGGCATTTTATTTCTAAAAAGTTTTGTTGCTTATGTTAAAGAAAATAAATCACCGCGTGAATGTAAAAGTTCTAAAGGGTTCATATTCCCTAAACATGGACTTATTTATTTGAAAAACCTTCCTTTTTATCTTTTAAGAATATTCATTTTTAAAGCTCAATGGATGTATGATTAATTAAGTTTGTTATTTCTTTACTTGAGTTTTTTCCTCGTATTCTTTTAAATCATATACCATTTTGTTCATTGCATAAAAAGTTTTAGCTTTGACCGTGACTTAGTTACATTTGACTCCTCATTTTTTTTTATTTTAAGCAAGTGCGACCATGAACTTATTTATATAATTTATGTTATTTTTTTTAATTATTTCATTTGAAAGAGTATATCTTTACCTAAACTAATACCAAAAGTTAAGTTTTTTAAAAGCAATATTCATGAAATATATTAAAGATTCAAAATAAGAAAATCAATAGAGATTTTTCCAAAATCTTTATGTAAGTTAAATAAAAAGATTATGTTAAATGTATGTCATTAGACCAAAGATGTTTTACTATTTTATTATATATATATATATATATATATATATATTTTATATATATATATATATATATATATATATATTTTATATATTTAATATATTATTTTATAATGTATATATATATATTTTTGTAACTAAATTTATATTTTCAATTTAAGCAAAAGTTTCTTTTATTTATAAATATGTTTATTTTTAATGATACAGGATATAATATTTTATAACAAAATCCGAAGAAATCATTAGAATTGGAGGTATAGTGTACATAAAGTATGATTATTTCCTTGTGATCTAGTTTTTTGGTTTTGATAAATTCTGTTTAGGATCTCCATTGCTGAGAACAAAACTATATTGAATAATTAAAGAAGATGAAAGGAAAATCTTACTATGAATTCTTACAATTAAGAAATATTGAATTGAATTTGCTGAATTTTATTTCTATATTTTCTTATAGTTAACTCATACCAATAATTTTTGAATTGATAAATAAAATTTATTTATGTTTATAGTACATTCAAAGTACTTATCCTATAATCATCCTATGCATTATGGGATTATATATTTTAATTTAGACAAACAACCGAATATTATAATCGTCATTAGAAAGAATGTTACGTTTGGCTACCTTAGTTGTCAGGTTAACCAGAACTAAAATCAATTTAAGAAATGGAATAATATTTGAAACTTTTAAGACAAAGTTGCTCAGTTTCTTAAGTCATTTACTGGTAACCAAATAGACATCGTGAAATTTTACAAAAAAAAAAAAAAAAAAAAAAAAAAAAACCCGGGTGGAGGAAAAATAGAAACCATCTTCACGAAAAGCTATCATATATTCACTATCTTTATATAATTACTTATATTATCCCAATGTCATAATAAAATTGTTCTGAATTACAGGAAAAAGAAATTTGAAACCTTTGTAAAAAATGATCATAATACTAATGACTAATATGCATTGTCTCGGCTGAAATAAACATGCTGACTGGCATTCTTTGTACACAATTGGTTATCAAAAGTACAGCATCAAAATGCAAAAGCAAAAATTATAAAAAATTCCATTTGGTGTATATCGTTATTTTTATGCAGGGTTACTGCATACTATGTGTGGCTGAAATAATATTTACAAATTTCATGTAAAGAAAATTTACCATATTGATGAAATTTTCTTTTCATGCAATGTTTCGCTCATGCAGCTTCAGTATACCACGTAAAACAAACCGAGTAATATTTTTTGTTTCTTTATTTTAATAGAGAATGAATTGCAACGCACATAAAACGCTAATTATTTTTCTAAGTGAAGGTCATTGTGACAAATACATTAAAATTAGTGTAACGGAAATATGACATCGATGAATGTATCAGTATGACATGACTTGAACGTGTAATTGTTTCTACTCCCAGTACGCATAGAAATTGACAGGAGTTACTGAAACTGTTTTATCACATTACGTGTAAAAATATAACATTTAGTACATGCTACATGATGAAATAAATATCATACGAAATAAATTTCTTCCATATGATATGAAATATGGATCGCAATAATATAAAAGGGAGAAAACGATTTACATCACAACAACCAGAATTCACGTGATTCATTTGACATCTTCTGTAGCACAATGAAATTCAGGGAAGCCAAAAATTCAGCACAGTTTTGATTACTGTTTGCTCTAAGTCGTAAAAATTTGCAATAGTAAAAAAAAGAAAAATAAACATTAGAATTCCATGACATTAAGTTTCCTACTGCATTAAACTTCAGCATAAAAATGTGGTCAAATTAGTTATAAAGAATATACTGTAAAAAAAAAGAAGAAGCTGTTAAATTGTTGCTTAATGTATCATCATACTTACTTATATTTGATAGAGATATTGATTGACACTCCTGTTTTATCCTACTATGCATTAATGCACACTAAAATGCCTGAAAGGATCTGGTAATTTGCAGTCTATTTCTATTCCATATTCTATTTCATGGTCTTGACTACAACCACATTCTGAAAAACCAATTACCACTATATGTTGCAAACAATATTTAAGATATCTTCTTAACCCATAAAATTGTGTTGCTTCTTCAGTCTGCCCATTCTCAGGAACTATGACTTATCGAAACATGTATTCGATTACCATACGAAGATTGTATCTGAGGCTATTGACAATCATCTGAGTGTGTGTGTCTGTGTGCAACTTTTTAATAACTTTTTTATACTTTTACCTTCATAGAGGCGAGCTCTTAGCCGAAGCGTTAGCGACGTGTTTGAATCTACAGTCCGTATGGATTCGCCCCCCCCCCTCCTAACTTCAGGCGAAATCCCTTTAACTTTAAAATGTAGGTACCCGTCTAATTAGTCCACGTGTACAAAAAAGATCGGCGAGTGAAGAATAAACCAAAACAAACAAGCCTGTTATTCACAGAAGGAATTTTTTTTCAATAAGTTTGTATTCTTATCAAGGATGGAGAAATTTTATTAGAGGTTTACTACAAACTGAAGAAAACCAATAGCCAAAATTTAAAGTCATCAAAGAAATGTTATAATAAAAATATTACATAACTAATGAATCTATAATTTTTATGTTATGCTCTACAAAGTTCTCCAGTTATAATATATAAATTTTTATGTTATGCTCTACGAAGTTCTCCAGTTATAATATATAAATTTTTAGAAGTGATTAAAATTTGATCTGCCAGTTTAAGTTTAATTGAATTTGTCTCAAGTTTCATAATATAAAACAGTTATTCATAAATACAAATTCAAGAAAACATAGCACTTAATTTCAGGAGGTATCAACTTAAATTTGGGAACTTTGCTTTCTATAAATTTTGTAAGGCTCTAATTTTCTAACATGAAGAAAAGCAGTTATTTGAGATGATTTCTAGATTGTAAGTCAGTCACAAAATTTATAACGTAATGCCTATTTCTCTGATTTACAAATTACGCTGAAAGAGGCGTAAAATATCATAATCTATTTAAATGAAATAAAAATTTTCAACTCAAAATACAATTTTATCTAAACTATTTTCATATCTTTGTCTTCATTTACTTACTGTATTAAATTTAAACTCTTTAACAAAATCAATTCATGAAACCATTTCTTACAAAATTCGGGTTTTAGTTTCGAATATTTTTAAATGAGTCTACATATCGAAAAAAATTTTATATTCACCTTACGTTTTAAAACATTTTAAAGTACATTACACCAATTTGGTTATGCACTATGGAGTGCTATGTTTCTTAAACTAAACTATTAGAGAAACACTTTATGATTCTACAATTGAAAATAATAAGCACTACATTTGAAATTTATACCTACAACCGTTTCTTTATATTCCCTTACTTAAATACAAGAGTTTTATATAAATGTTTTAATTTGTTGCAGCTAACTCAATAATATACACCACACAAACACACACAGTAAATATATATATATATACATACATATATATATATATATATATATATATATATATATATATATATATATATAGAGAGAGAGAGAGAGAGAGAGTTAGTAGTTTACTAATATATACACAAGAAACCATTAAAATTAATAATTTCAGTTTAATATATCTATCTTTATTATAGTATTGATATTATATTCAGTAGAATAAGATAAATAGATAATATGTATTAAACTAATGATTATTATTGTACGTGACAGTTTTATTATTTATAATTATATTGAATTAAATAAAATTTGGGAAAACTAGTCCTGAAGTGGCAAAGACAAAGCAGCTCGTAAACTATTTAGCACGTTATTCTAATTAAAATTCAATAAACTGTGCATAGAGTATTCGGAAATATTTTAGCTACCTGAATGTAACCATTGAATGCATTGTACTGATGATTGCTAGGGAAATGAGAGAGAATAAACTTTAAATTCAATTAGTACTTATATGCAAGAGCACAGTTACATATAGTTATTTATTATATTCAACAC
Source organism: Latrodectus elegans (assembly GCA_030067965.1). Lineage (NCBI taxonomy): Eukaryota > Metazoa > Arthropoda > Arachnida > Araneae > Theridiidae > Latrodectus > Latrodectus elegans. The sequence continues at coordinate 66,560,713 of CM057809.1, forward strand.
GTCTTAAGTATTACGTTACAACTTTAAATTTAATAAAATAATCACATTACATAAAGTTTTTGCTCCGTAATACTTCTGCCAGCATTAAAAGTTTATATTGCACATATACTTTAATTTATACTTTATTCTATAGTTATAAATTATTGATTAACTACATTTAATTTATAGTTTGTGTATAGAGGTAAGCAAATTGTATTATTTTTTTAACTCATTTAGTATTTATATATAAAAATTTTATAAATATCTGTTTGATAAAAAAAATCACACAACCAATCATATCAATAGAAAATTTCAAATACCTCAAGAATACTGTTAGCATCTGAGTGAGCCATATTTCTCATTTAAAACAATTTCTAATTGATGTGACTTACTTCGTATAGTTTAGAGAAAAATGCATAACGTATACATTATCGTTCCAATAATATTCAGGATAAATAATTTTTTTTAATCTTTAAAATGAGTACAGGTGTTTTATCATTTTCATTTAATAATTTTTCTCAGTGTTATAGATACATAATTTTCTATAACTTTCAAGTAGAATAATCATTTAAAAAATGTATATTGATTTTATATAAAACTTTCTTTTATATATTTATTACATCAGTCATAAAAAAATTTTTCTTTACAAGAGTCATCATAATTTTAAAATGATTTAATTCGTCCTAAAATTAATGAGTGATTTTTTAAAAGTGAACACGCTGAAAAAGATATACTTGATAGCATGTCTGCTTTGAAGCTCAGGAAGTCTTTTTTATATATTTAATCAGAAAATCACATATTGAATGCTTAAGACTCCTTGAATAATATCTTAGCTGGATTTTTGTGATTGAAATTAGCTTAATTAAAAATATCATTTTAATAAAGGATAAACTAAAGACTGTTAAAAACATTTTAATATTCTTTGCTTTTGTGGAAGTGATAAAATTTAGAGCGAAGAATGCTTATATTAAAGAATTGAATAAGGATTAATTCACATGCATCAGCAAAAGTTTAATTTGATAATTTAGGTTGCATAAGTATGATGGGTTTGGAGATTAAAATATACAAAATTTGAAAGGAATTTTAACGTTCATCTGACACCTTAAATATATTTTCCATTTTTGAATAACTTATTAAATAGAATCGAAACAATACTTAATTTTAAATAAATATGCAATGAGTAATAGCAGAATAAAATAAACTTTATAGTTCTTTATCTGAGACAAGGTAATTCATTTTTATAGTAATTTAAACACTGTAATTACTTTTTAAGGTATATGTGATTCAAGTTCTCAAACTCTCTTGTAACTTTATATTTTAACTCATTGACATTTATATATTTAACATAATTTTCAGATTAAAGAATTTATAAAGTATTTTCGTGATCTTAGTGTATTCCATATGAGTGTGATAAAATAACTAATATTCAGAAATACTTAATTGAAAACATATTTTGAATTTAATGAGAAGTCTGAAGAATTTGTTAAATAAAGTATGATTATTTTCACTTCATATCAACCGAAGTTTGGAATGAAAACTTATTTTTCTGTTCCTTTTCCATTAACTCTTACGTGCCAATAAGCCAAATGACGCATAAAGAGAAAATGATATTGAATTTATAAATATATCAGGAAATCTATTCTATTAATTAGCTCAGAGTTTTATTCAATGTTTGACTTTATTTGCAAAAATCGAGATACATATATATATAATCAGCTTTTATGATCTTCCTCTGACTTATATGCTTAAAACTTTCGACAATTTTTCAGACTTCTATAATCATAATTACAGAAGATATAATAAATAAGGCTGATAAAATATGATTCCTCAGTTTGTTTCTTCGCTCTTTTTATGTTTTTTGGAGAAGGTCGATAGAGTCTTACTAAAGCAGGCTTCTATATAATAATATCCATTTTAAATTAAAATAGATATACATCTTATGTAATTCTTGTTTGGAAAAATACATGTTCAAGATATATTAATTAACTATGATCATTAAAATATTATTTAAATTTTCAACACTTTGAAAATCCAAATTTTCAAGTAAGGAACAATTTTAGAATTTATATATTAAATATTATAAATTTTTATAAGAAAAATATAATAAAAGAAATTGGATTAGTTGTATTAGTGGCTTTATTTTATACATTTCCCTTACTAAGAACTTTTGAAAACAATTTCTCTAAATTAAATTCATATACTTTTATCAATAATACTTAGGAATTTCCTATTTTCAATATTTGCTAAAATGTTAAAAATACTTTATTGTTCATTTATTGCATAATTTTGAAAGGCTACGAGTTAAAGGAAATTTTCCTTGATTTTGATGAGTAGACCAAGTTTTAGTAACTAACTACATTTCCATGTCAATGACAACAAATGACATTAGCTTCAGATAATAATATTCTTGGATCCATAGAATTGCCCATTAATGAAAAGTTTGATACAGTATAACCTGAAACAGAGGTTCTATTCAATCATGGTATATGTTTTACATATTATCTAACTGAGCATAAATTCGCAGTTATTTTGATAAAGACTGTACATTTTGAAGCAATATTAAGACAACGTTGGAAGCTTTCAGTTGTATCAAGAGTTCATTCAGTTATAAATACTGAATGAATAAATTGCTTTATAGTCTCAGATTTTTTCCGGCATTAATTTTGTGCTTATATTAATCATTAACATTTTCAAAGAGGAATTATTAGACATCCAAAAGTTTTGAAGTTCATAGATACATTCTTACTTGCTCATCCGAACTATCGTATACTTATTTAATTAAATACAATATTCAATGTAAAAATTAAAATTATCGTTATTAAAATAATTAGAAAAAAATTAATATTGATTTATTTTCATTCATCTCTAATGCATCAATTTGTATGTCAAAATAAATAAAAGATTTCACTGTTTATGGAAGATAATTTATCACAAACAACACAGTTTATATTTATGTCTTTATGGTATTAAGAATATTTTGCTTAAAGACATTGAAATAGACATTGAATATTACAGATTCATTTGTCTTAATAATCCTGATCTACGGGTGATTATTATTTTTCAAGTATATTCTATTCGGGAAAAATATTAAAAAATTACATCAGGCTTGAAAAATTTACTTTATTTGCTACAATTAAATTTTCTGTGACCATGCTTTTGCCAACTGATGAGAAAACCTTATTAAATAAGGAAGAATAGAAATAATAATCTCTACATGTCAGAAATGCACAGGAGAAATATAAAGATAAATTTTTATGCATCTCATGAAAACAAAATCTCAATATATTTCTCATTGGATAACAAATTCTAAGTACATTAATGACCATTAAAATTACTAATCTAGAAATAAATGCAAATAATAAAATAATAGTTATTTGATGGGCCTATTATACAGGAAATAACAGCTGATTATATTTTCAATAACTTTGAAAGCATAGATCCTGAGAAATTAATACCAAGAACAATCGCCTCTGGAAGCAATAACAACGCTTATACTTATAGGCGTTAAGCCAAATAGTGAATGAATGACATTTATTGGTAGATCTGTTCATGCAGTTTGAACATGATGCCCAGCAACAGTGACTGCATGACTAGCGTTTGATAACTAGCCAGTTACTCGGCAACGATTGACCTGCTGTTTTCTGTGTATGTGAGTTATTTAGAAAACTGCAGACCATTTTTATACAGAAAAGGTTCACTTGACCCAAATTATACATGAATCCATTTTGTATCAAAGGAATTTCATGCGGGATTGGCCGCATACGGTCGTGAATTATACTAATGAGAAAAATGTCATTTCACAAGACAAAAATATGGATTTTAACGTAACAAAAACGTAACAAACACTTTTAAAAGTATCGTCAAAAGGATGTCCAAAACATCATCAGTACAAACAAGAGATCCAGGAAGCGTATAAAGAATCTGTATTATTATTCCAGGTGATAGACTTTTATGATGATATTGAAAGCTCACATATAATGTGCTTTCTTCATGATACCTCCAAACAGGAATGTAGCCCCTATGATGTTGTAAGCAGAACTGGGTTTTAAGGAAAAATTCGAAGTGATGTTATTCCTATATCTAGGTTCGTCTTTGATGACACAATTGAAGATGCTCTTTACTATAATGTAGTATCAAATGTAGCCGAAACCTTAGACATCAAAATGATAATCCATACCTCTGCAAACACTGTCAATCTATCCATTTAGGCTATGTGAGAAACATATTTGTATTCAATTAGTGATTGTGGGTTTTCGAGATCCAAAATGGTATTTAGTATGATGTCTTTAACCATAGAATTCCATATTCTAAAGAGTGTTACAAAATATCAGGTGACATAAGCAGAAATACCCCGATAGAATGAACTACTATTGTATTAAGCTACAGTTAGATTTGTATCAAAATCAGGAGCATACTTATAAAACTTCTACCTTTTCGCACGAGGCATAATATTTTTTCACTTGGCAAATAGGTTAAAACACACTTTCAACTTACATTAACATGCTATACAATTTCTTCACTTAAATGTATTATAAGTGTTGATAAAAGCTCCTATTTAAATGAAGATTTAAAAAACAGTTAATAATTTTTGCATTCTATCATCTTATAAATTTCATGTGTGTCACATCTTATAAATTTCATGTGTGTCACATCTTATAAATTTCATGTGTGTCACATCTTATAAATTTCATGTGTGCAGCTTGCCACCTCCTTGGTGTAGATTTTTTAATAGCAAGCACAGTGCAATACTTAGAGTACATGTAAAAATCTAACTCATCATCCTATAATGTTATGAAATATCTTGCAGACTCATAGTTATTTTTAATCAATCAAACAATACAGATTTAGTCCATGGATGAGAACAAAGAAATGATTTGATTTACAAAAAAAGTAAATGGGTTATTGTAAGCGATCCGTCTCTAATGCACATCTTCATAACATTAAAGTTAGAGTAATATTTTTGAAGAAGCAGTTTCACATATTGAATGTGCATAAAAAAGGTATGAAAATAAATTTAAAAAATTGAATAACATTATGGAAGGATTAATTTAGCGATTATATGTATACAACGTTCTAGAGTTTTGTACTTTTTCGATGGTACATACATAAAGTATATTTATATGTACCATAGAAGAAGTACTTCAAGAAGAGCAGCAAAGTCTCAGTCGTTTTGAAATAAATTTATATTATTTTTAAAAAATAACATCAGAAGTATAAAAAATATTCACTTAAAATAATTTAATGGATTCTTTCGTATTATCCAGAGATTTTTTTATGCGAAACAACTAACGAATATATTGCTAGAAAAATATCCCTAACTGATTGCAATCTTTGTATTTTACTGTCCAAAAAACAACTCAAAATCCAAAATTTTTTAATATTTTAACTAAAGCGTCTAGTAGACTTCTTATAAATTATTAGTAGAAATTTTTTTTATCCATTTTTATTTATTCTTATGTTTCGGTTTTAATAATACAATATAATAAGTAAAGTTAATATAACTAGTTTCTTAGTGATTAAAATATATTTACCATGATATCAGTGTAATGTCAAGAAATTAGAATGAAAATTATAATTTTTTATTTCAATTTTTTTAAAAAAATGTGTGAAGCTAAGGCTAAGTATATACTCCAAAACATTATCATTATTCATGAATTAATTGCAGAAAAGCACCATCATTAACATTATTTTATCAGTACTAAAAGGTTTAATATTTCTCTTACAATTAGTTTTATATATCATGAAATTTGTATTTTGCTTTAATTGTCCATTTAGAGGCAACAAATTTCTTTTCTACATGGATAAAAAGAAATGAAAGGAAAAAACAGAAAATAGACCAATAAACAAAATTTATTTAACAAAAAAGTAGAATAAATTTTTAATATATTTGTTGTATAATATATTACGGTAAATATTTTAAAACTTTATTAAAATAAAATTACTCAGAGAAGTTGATATTTAACCATACGGAAACTTGTTCATCCTAATAGTTTACAGCTTCTTATTGAAAACTGAAAATTTTCTTCAATTAAGTTGACGTAATTTTTATCTTTTAATTCTTCTTTTTGTCGCTTATTTCACATTCTTATCTTTGAATTCCTTTTGAAGTGAATTACTCTGTGAAAAAATAAACATCGAATAACTACTGAGCATTTCTGTGTTCCTTATCTTGGCCTTGTGTACTCTATTTCTCTACATGAAGAGAAACGAATTTAGCTTATCCAATCACTGAATCCACTAGAAAGAAAGCTCGGAGAAACAAAAAGGAAAGAAATGGTAGAATAAAAATCTGCCATCGTGTTATTTTTTCCCTTATTTTAGTTTCGTTTTGAACTGTTATAGTTTTTGATAAGAGCATTCCCTGCGAGAATGCAACCGAACGAAATTCAGGAAAAGTCTTAAGTAATAAAACTTTCTTTCAATTTCAGTCACATTTTATGCCTCACATTTATAAGGAAACAGATACATAAAATGATCTGCATCATTTTGTTACCAGTATCGAAACGTCGTCGCGCTTTCTCTTGATGCAGTTAATCTTTCACCCCTTGGTCCAAATGCGAAGCATCAGGTTTCAAAACTGCTTGCCAGATGCTTAAGTTCATTTGATCTACTGCAAAGAATTTTTCATCTTAAGAGAGTATTCGCGAGCACTTCTTTTTTTTCTTTTACAACAACCAGTGTTCTTTTCCTATCCTTTTTACTTTTTATTTGAATGCATATGATTTATATTTTTAAAAACATAATATCTAATTTTATATTTTCTGAACTAATCAAAATAATAAATGGTATTTTCAAAAAGGATTACCATTTATTATTTTGATCTAGTTAATTTCAGATCAACCGTGACATAACTCGTTTTCATAAAATTGCGAATTGGTGACACATGCTGAACATTCTGAACAAGATTTTTGTGTATATAAAAATATATTATTGTAAATTTTACGATGTGTTTGCTAAAATGATATCTTAATAAAGTAACATATAATATCTCACATTTTTTTATTTAATTTATTTATAGCTTTTGAAATTATAGATTATAATACAAATGTATAAAAAATTTTAATATTTTAAATTAATTAAAAATTTATAATACAATAATGTCCTAATTTTTGAGAGCTAGGCTGATAATAATTTATAACGTTTGTGTAATGTGTGTTGAAAATGTAATTGAATAACAATAATAATTTGTTTATAATAAGCAATAATAATTTCAATAATCGAATAAATTTTAAGTCAAATTTAAATATAATAAGAATTAAAGTACATGTTTTCCATTATAATCGATTCCCTATAATAATATTTTAAACAGTTAAACGAACATTTAACACCAAAAAAAAAATAATAATAAATATACAAAATGTAGAAATTATTTGAATTTATACCTCTGTATTTTGTAAAATGTATTATTGCACACACTCAAGAGAATGCAACAATTTAAATTTTTCCTGGCTCGGTTAAACTCCTTCGAAATATTTTATTAATGAGTTTTATTTTCAAATCCTCTCAGTTTCTTTGTATTAGTACAGATATTTCTAATTAAAAAATACACTTTTATATATAAAAGCTTTAGCGTTATTACCGCCTACAAAGGATTGTTTACTTACTTAAATAAAAACAATGCAATGTTTTTTCATAGTCATTAGTAAACACTGAAAGAAATGGTTATGTTTCTTCCTCTTTTATTCTCAAATATTTTCCTTGTAAAATATTGTAATTTATAAATGTCATTTATAAATTTTCAATGTAGCTAAAATTTTTTTTTTTAAATTTTAGATGTGAAATAAAACTGATGAATCCCTTCATACTCATCATACTTATGATCACTTACAATTTTATTTCCCTTCAAACTCATCACTAACAATTTTATGACTTGTTGATCAAAGTTTACAAATGCAAGATATATTGCATGTTTATTGTTATTATCATATGTATGGAGGACTCTGTAAAATTATCTCTCAGTTTTATAAAATTATCTCTCAGTTTTTTTTCCCTTTACCTTATAGGTTCAATTCATAGATCCATATACAAGATGTCAGAAAATTGCTTTCAAAAAGGAGCATTTATTATGGCCCCAAAAATTTGCAGAAAGTGAAATAAAACTCAAAACACAATGTGCATAGCATCTGGAAATCTATTTCACTAAGTTTTTATTTTTGATATTTTTTTATATTTTTGCAGCTTATAAAGTGTATATCCAATCCTTCATCACTTTTAAAAACACATGTAGTAGGTTTACAATTCACCTCAATTTTCGTATAGTGGGGCAGAAGGTTTTTGCTCTGTTTATCTCAGTTTATTGACATAAAATTGGCAGTTTCTTTAGAAAAATACTTTCGACTATTATCATTGTTTTGGTACTATTGGACAATGAAGACTCTTTTGCTCAAGGTTTAAAGAGTAGTTATCCAGTTATCTACAAAAATACCGGATTATCTTGATATGTAGAGATTATTTTCCAATTTATGAGTGATAGTTTAGGATTTTTATGTATTAAAAATATATTATCAGAATATGTAAAAAAATGCATGTAGTCTTTGATTGTGAAAAATTAATATTTTGACAATAATATGAAATATTTAACAGATATTTGGGCCATGACAATAGCACTTTGTAGCAGATTATCAAAAATATGTAATCTGCTACAAAGCTTAATTTATCATGATAGAAAACGAGGAAAAGAAAAAGAAAATTGATTTAATTAAGTCTAAATAATAAAAAAAAATTAAAGAAATCAATATATATATATATATATATATATATATATATATATATATATATATATATATATATATATATATATATATATATATATATATATATAGATATATATAAATGTATGTATACTGCCCGAAATTGAAAATGAAACATGAAGAAGAAGTTGCTACCAGAGTATGACGAAATTCAGTAAACAGAGAGAGACAGCAACGAACAATAAGTGATCTGTGTTTCAAAATGATATTCATAATACAGAAGGAGAACGGGGTCGATTCAGTAGGTTAAGATAGAAAAGTGGCAGGGCCCTGAACTCTACTAGCTGGTTATCAGGTTATGCCCTACTATCTCCGATAGCCTACAGTAACATTTACGGGCCCCACTTTATACCCAGCCTGGAATTTATTTAAAATTATATTCACATTGGTGGGGCTTGAAAGCCTGAAGACATCCTAGCGCAGTAGGCCTCTGCATCATAGTTCAGTTACATGATTGTGATACTAAATATTATAAATCTTAAATTAATAATAATTTACATGAATTGACAAAACCTTAGTGTATCATATTACTTGCAATATTAAATTTAACTAAAAAAATAACTATGAGATAAAATAATAAGTGAAGTAAGTAGAGAGAGCGAGAATTATAATGCAAGCTTAGATAACAATTTTTTACATAATTTAAAAAATATTTTTTTTTACTTGAAACATTTGACTCAATTAATAGATTAAGTCATGATGTTATGGAGCACTAATAATTGATGTAAAATATTGTGTTCATTATTTCCTTTAAGATTTTGCCTGAATTGACAAGACATTAAAGTTATATATCGCTTGAAGCATTAATTTTAACAGTTAAAATAATTATACTATTATGAACACCATTAGATATATGCAAATATTAAAAGAAGTATTATTATTTATCTGATGAATCTGTGATAATGTGAATAAAGTTCATAATGTGAATAAAGTTCATCATTTACCGTTATTGATAATTGTACAGGGTCACGGCATAGTTTGAGTCCTTGTACTGTTAAGAATTTGAGTATTTGAATTATTTTTCAGTCTAAAACCATCCTTTAGGCAAAATTGCTCAAATTGAAGGTCTGTTTGACTATGGTGCCTTTTTATGTGGAAGGATTTTGTAGATGGACATTTCACTATGTAATGAACAGTAGTTCCCATATCACCACATTTACAGATATTCGAATTGGATTTGCCAAATCTTGCGAAGAATTCAGGGAGGGGTCCATGATTCGATATTAAATAATTAATTAAAGGGTTTGAGATGAGGAAATCTGTGGAGACTGTTGGAAGTAAATGGTGGGTGTACTTACCATTTTGTGAACTGTCTCATATTCTTTGCAAAATTCGATGGTTATTTTATATAGCAGAAGTTTTAGGAAGGAGCTTGGTTTGGCAGATTTGTGACTGACACTTCCTCATTGGTAGCAGCTTCTTTTGCTTCTTTGGCCGCCAATTCATTCCCACAATTACCCAGGACTACCATGTATAACTACCAATGGACGACAATACACGAAGCAACAAGTCTAGATACACAGCCACTGAGAGTACGGGTGGCGTCCTGAGGAATGGCTCTGCATTACCTGTCAACCATTTTCCAAAGTGCGTCTTTTGAAGAAGGCACAGTGGCAGAGTCTGCAAATGGCATAAAATCATATCCCAAACATGTTTGATTGATGTGGGAGCTGCACGGAAATCAAGGAGGCAGCTGTACACTAATCAGGGCATGTTGACTGATAAGAGCACAGTGCAGTCGGGTGTTATCCTGCTGATAAAGGGCATTAGGAACCCCTTAAGGTATCGGAATGTCACCGTCCACAGCACATTATCCACGTAACGTTGAATTGTCATAGTGCTGTGAATACGAACTAGAGGTTACCTGGAATCATACGCAATGGTGCCGAAAACCATGATTCCGCGCTGTCGCCATGGCTCGAAAATCATGATGCGAGCGTCCCACAATTGCTGCTGAATTGAACCTATCTCCATGTTGACACCAAACTCATACGCAGTAATAGTCACTGAAGAAAGAGAAGCGTGACACATCTGAGATGATTTTGTGCTACCACGACATCCAAATTGTTCTAATCTGATACCATTACAGATGTTGGTGTCTATGCTGTGGTATCAATGGCAGTTTTCTTAACGGATTGCTCCTGATTGTCTTATTAGAATACTGTACCATTTATATGAAATGTGATGTTTACAGTATTTTTTCATTCATTATTTTCTTTTGCATTATTCATAGGGTATTTACAAATCAAAGTTTTACTACCATAAATTCAATATAAATTTAAATCATTTATACCCTCTTTCATTATAGAACTACACACTCTATCCTTAAATCTTTGTTTAATATTCCTCGTACAGAATATATTGATTAGCTTAATATAAGATAATATTTTACATTTTTTATTGGTATTATAAGGGGATTATTTGAATATGTTTGAATCATTATCGGTAAAAAAATGATACTGAAAAAGCTTCTATGAAAGCTTGTAGCATGAGAAAGGAGTACTATTATTATTTGCGAGTTTTCATTTATAAAGTCCAAGAATCTGTATCAATCATGTTTGTTTTTCTATACGAATCAAAGTTTTCCTTGTTTTACTGTCTTACATATTAAACAATTACCTTTCCTGACAACAAAATTACATTTCTGCTTGTTTAAGCAATTATTGGAAAATCAAATAATTTGATTTTGTATTCTAATACTTGCATTAAAAGAGCTTTTGATATTTTTATATCAACCCAAATTTAACTCATTGAATTTTGAAAATACAAATTATAGTTTTGTTATCTTTATATTCATATGCTAGACATTTCGGTTTGTTAAATTTTACTATTTAAATTTTAGTATATATATATATTGCAAAGTGCACTAAGTATACATAAAATTTAATCTGAGATGGAAACATTTCTTGGTTAATAAAAATATTATTGATACGTTTGGTTGAATTTTCCATTCTCTAATTTTGATGTTTTAACAAAAGTAAGTGTAAAAAAATTTGAATCTACTTCTAAAATTTATGAATCATATAACAATTTATTCTGGTCTCTTTTAAGGAAAGTTGTCATGTTTTAGTAGTAAAGAATAAACAGTTCTTTCTCGCTGCGCTGCACTTCGTAAAACGTCTCTAACTGAGCGCTATTGGGAAGCTAGAGACATGTTAGATTAATAGACTCTGTTGCAGTATCTTTCTGTGTTATATTGTTCTATCCTTTTTATTTATTTTGCTGTAACTGTCTATAATCTGCCATTGGAAATAAAAAAGAATGAACAGTAATTTAATAATATCTTTTAAACTTAATTTCAAACCCTAAAAATGTAGTTGTCTTGATCAAATTATATTTATAAGTTACATACATATATGCAATTTGTTTCAAAATCTGATGTAGACAATTTCATGTCTAACATTTTATGAAGCTGATGTTTATGAAGATACATTTATTCGTTATAAGGAACAGTGCATGAGGAAAATCAAAACTGACAGTGTTCAAAAATTGATAACTACATTTCCTAAACTAGAATATAATTCCTAGTGTTTATCCATAAAAATATTTGTTATATTGCAATTAAAGTTACTTATTTCTTTGTAGACATCAACTATTCCATTTTCTCATCTCTTAGCTATTTGCTTACCCATTACAGTTTTAGATATTTCACTATTCTCTTTGACCTTCTATTTTTTTCTCACCTTTAGAATATGTGTTTACTTTCAAAATAAGTTTTCTAAAGTTTACTTTTATTTCAGCACCGTTGTACAGGAAAGAAAAGAAAAAATATTTGCAGCACAGTAGAATTAAATGAAGTTAGGAGTAGCATTATATCCTTAGAAAGTATGATAAAATGATTTTACCCCTAATCACTGAATAAAGCTCATTTAGAAAATTTATGATTTAATTTTAAATTCAAATATTTGTTATTCATATATTTTTATGATTCTCTATTGTAATTGTATTTTGTAACAAATGAACATCCCCTTTATTAAACGAAAAATTTGAGACTTTTTTAAGTTTTATATGCAATAAATAATTTTTTTGGTTTTATCAATCGATTAACAAATAAATTAGAAGTAAAGAAGATGAATTTTGATTAATTTTCATCTCTTACAATGATGTATGCTGTTTTCACAAAGAGATAAGAGAAGTTAGATATGTAATGCATTTTAATTACTTGCTGTTAATGAGAAATTTAAAAAATTCACGAAAACCATAATGTATTCACATTTAGTTCTAAACTAAATCTGCGACATTATAAGCTGAATGATAAATAATTCTTATTTATATTATATCTGCCAGTAATGGAAATAGGTATCAGAAATACCAAAATCCACATTTGAATAGTTAGTCCATTTAAAAAAAGCTAAACTGAAAACTAGAGTTACCTGATCGACTTTTCAATGAAAATAAGGTTTCTGTGGTGTCTATTCTAATCTTTATATTGTAGTTTATAATTAATATATATGCATATATTTATATATATATATATATATATATATATATTACGTAAATTATATACTATTATTCGATATTCAGAAACACTATTAATAAATAATCAGTGCATTTTAAAGGAGCAAAGAAACACAATAATGGCATACAATGAAATTTTCTAGTGTTCAACGCAATTATATTACTACCTACAATGAAATTTTCTAGTTTTCAGCATTCGATTGCTAAAATTATTCTGAGTATTATGATAATCTGTGTGCATAATTATATGTGATATTACCTTCAAATAGGAAAATCTATGATTTATAATAGACGAGTAAAGGGGGAGGAAGATTTTTCATGCCTGTTTATCTATATCGTTTCTAGTGTTATAAAATATATGTAAAAGGGAATTTTATATGCAATAAGTTTTATGTGAGCATTTAATAATTTTAGTGTTCAGGTTTGTGCTGATATTCATTTCAAATCATAAAATTAATGAAAAATATTAAAATAATTCATAGCAAGAACTATTTATTTAAAGGATTTATAAATTGCTGATATTGCATATCATTTTCTCAAATAGTATAACCAAATCATTTATCAGGAATATCTTTAAGACAGTAGTGAAATAAATTTTATATAATCATGGTATTTGAAATTATTTATTATATTAATCAATCATGTTTGCATGGGAATATTATCTTAAATAAACTACAATAAGCCATTTCATCTAAGCCAACCGATGAGACTGAGTGGTTAGCGTTCCTGATTCTTCGGTTATTTGTTCCTGGTTTGAATCACGATGCTGACATGGAAGTTTCTTTCTTCCTGTGTTTCTATTTTATTTCTTTTGAAATAATGTATGAATGTAGCCCACCCTATGAATAGGTTTATGGTGGCATGGTGGAGGTAATGCTATTCGCCTGTAGGACTAGGTTCACAGGTACCCACCGGGTTACAATAAATGAGTAGCAGTTTCCGCCTTGTTATGATGAAGAAATAATCATCCAGTGCTGTCGTTATAAAAATAAAAAATTTCATCTAAACATAGTAATTTTAGAGCTCACTATTTTAGCTTCATCCAAAAGTATCAAAAATTAATATTTAAAAAACATTTCTACAGTATCAAGTTTTGAAATTTAAAAATTAACTTTTTTCAACATTATCTTATTACTACAGAACATAATAACAGTAATTCCATTTCTTACAAATCAATTTATCTCTTAAGTATAAAGTTTACGAAAATATTCATTATTTCTGTAAAATGAAACATATCAATGTATTTATTTTCAAAAGTTTATTTTTTGTATATCAATATGCACTAATCTGAGACTTATTTTTGTTAAATTATCGAACCTCTTCAATTATTCCACAAACAAGCATAAATATACTTCTTTTATGCATTGCTTTTGCTTTTAAGTAAAATAATCAAACATGTAGCAAATAATATATATATATATATATATATATATATACATATGTATATATGTATATATATATATATTATATATGTATATATATATATATATATATATATATATATATATATATATATATATATATATATATATATATATATATATATATATATATATATATATATATATATATATATATATATATATATATATACATATATATATGTATATATATATATATATTATATATATATATATATATATATATATATATATATATATATATATATATATATATATATATATATATATATATATATATATATATATATATATATATATATATATATATATACATAGATTATGTTTCAGTTTAATTTATAAAAGAATAATCTTCGTGAAATGTCAATCTTATTTTACATAGAACCTTTTTTATTGATTAGTTGAATAAAATGTAAACAGCTTTGTGCTTAGAAGTGCCTTTAGATCAATATATATTGACAGAACAACGAAGATTTACAACTTTAAAAATGCTTGAATAAATGTGAAAGCAACATATTAAGGAAGAATTCTTTTTCCGATAGTTCGAAATGACCGATAGCAAAAACATGTAAAGCAGAAATAATATAAATGTCACCACAATTCAAGGTTATAAGGATTTCAAAAGCGTGATACTTAAGAAAAGAAAGGAAACTGGAGAAAAAAGTTACTACTACAACTGTCTTATTGATATCCATTCAAGACAAAAAATTTACCGATTTTTAATCTTTGCATTTTTTAATCAAAATTTTCTGATATTATCAAATATACTTGAAGGCAAGTCGAAGCTATAAATAGATCCGACGTAAAATGTTTCTAATTAAAATATTTTTAAATTTGCGAAACGTTTAAAAAACAACTTTGCTTAATATTTACATTAACAGAGGCATACTTGAAATTTAAGCATTTGTTCAGAAGGCAATTGTTATGTCTTTAATAAGTTTTCGTATCACGCTGAAGGCAATGCCTTATAATAAGACTAATATTTTTTTGTTCCCAATTCAGCCAGGGAGAAATAATTTTCTCCAAATTATCTCCTAATAATTGTTGAATATATTCACACAGGTATAATAATATTTATAAGATAAAAAATCTCAAAACAAAACTTTTTTTTTATTTGTAACCACTTTTCGAAGATTAGTATTTGAAATATGTCTTAGTTTTACAAAATAAGAATATTTTTCTCCTTATCATATGTAAAAATTTTCTTAACATATTATTATTTTCTGAAATGATTTACACAAAGTAATTAGATTTTTACTTTTTATTTTTGCATAACAATTTTATGAGCAAATTTATTTTCCAAATTTCTGTAGCGGGAAAAGCGTAAACAAGAAAAACCGAATTCCTGAAAGTATTGACTGCAAGGATTCCAGATCCTGAAAATAAAATTATTCTTTCAAATATTTGAACATACCCTTAAGCTTAAGTTATTCTGAAACCTATAAGAAATCTAAAATTATGCCAAATTTTGAAATTATAATTAATTATAGGTACCGTTAAACAACAAAAGATTGGTTTTGCAATTTTATTTTCTGAGTGCTTATCTATTGTGGTAGTTTTACAGTTTTTCGGGTTTACTCCCTTGCAGCGTGTTAATATACGTCTTCCTTTCGATGAAAATTCTTATCGGAAGACTATATGAGGCAATTATTCAAATAATTTTCTATTATCTTTAGCAATAAGATTAGAAACCCCTCAAAATTACTGCAAAAACTTAAAAAGAAAGTTAAGCCAAAAATATTCACTGTTCCTATGCAAAAAATAGACTAAAATTTGAATTAATTATTTTTGACGTACTAAATATTCAATCTTACATATTCACATCAAAGAGGATAAAATTTTGCCTGTTTAATATCAAAATAAAAATTCCACGAAATGTTAATAAATAATAATAGAATAATTTTACTTTTTTTGAAATGAGAAATAAATGTTATGGATTTCAACATTAAATTCTGACCTAATATTTTACAGCTGATTATAATTTATAGATGTGTTATTGCCAAAAATTCATTGTTTACGCATTACATAACTTTAACACTTTTTTCTTGTGTACATTAAGCTAATTATGCTTATTTAAAGTAATTGAAGTGAGAAATGTTTTTACTCAAATTTGCTCAATAAAAATGTAAACTGCACTTTATACATAGCTTTAATATGTGAAACAGTAGTCTCTTTAGAAAACAGGTACTTTTATTAAATTTGAACAATTAAAGAAATTGGTCACACACACGAAAGTAAAGAAATGAATTATCGATGACATCCAAATTCTTATGATCTGAATACCTTGCTGATAAGAACACTGGGCAAACATTCTCAAGGAGATAATTTTATAATAATAAAAATTTTCAACACTTTACATGGCATGAAAACAATAGCATTTAATATTAATTGTTCTACAATATTTCCTTTCTTATTCAAAATAATAAATATTTTGATATTTTATTTGACATCGTGCAGGAAACAGTCTAAAACTCTCATGAGATATTTTAGTGCCTTCGAATAAGTAAACTCCATCTGTGAAGACTTTCCATAAATAGTAGGTTATATTTACGTGTCGCATAGATGAAAATGAGCAAAATTCCCAAGCATCCACCGTGACTGAAGTGCATGAATACAGAAACTCAACAACCATCTCCTGCTTTTCTTTAGTGAATGGATTTGAACTCACGAACTTCCGTTCTGAAGAGATGTATGTAACTACTATGTAATGGTGAGCTCACAAATAAATGGTATTTGTTAAAAAGCAAAAACGATAAATAATGATTCAGAATTAGCAGATGTAAGCCTCACAGAATAAATAAGATCTGGGGTTCTAGCTAATTCTCTTTAATTCCAAAAAAGTATGTTTGCATCCAAATCTTTGCATCCAAAATTATCTTTTTAGTAACGTTTGAAGTCTTCATTTTAAACGCAATTTATTTATAAGAATAGAGTAATTTATTAATAAGAGATTCAACACACACACACACATTTTCCTTAAATACTCTGAATAAAGTATATGTGTTGATTTTTTAATTCAGACTCTAAATTACTGGCGTAGATTCTAAAATTATTGTGGACACAAGCCTTAGATAGTAATGATTATAGAACACTGTCGCCAAAGCATCCCTGAGGGTTCAAAAAGAAAGAAAAGACAATTTTTCAGTTTAGTAAAAGTTTCATGTCTTAAGTAAAAGTTTAATTCTACAGCCTTTTTTATATCTATTAACATGCACTTGTACGTCTTCAAAATAAATCAAATTATATTCAGTTTCACATGCATATAGCATTTCTTACTCGAAATGTATAATGAATTTTGGATTAAATTAAGTTACATCCTTGTGCTGTGAGAAAACCAAGTCAATTTAATTAAATTTACTTTTAAATTAATAAATTATTGATAAATAATTTCAAAATTATATTTGTTATTTTAGATAATACAGAAAAAAAGATTTGATTACTGAAAAAAAAATATACTGAGTATAATTACGTATTATTTGATGCCCACTTTTGTTTTACCTAATGTTATGATGATTATAGCATTTTTTAGAATACAGGTGCACTAATATTTTTCTAAAATTTCTTGAATATAGCAAAAGAGAAAAAAAATTTTCTTCAGTAAAATATAGCTTCATTTTTTTTTTACCCTTTTAATTCTCTGCATCAAAAAATACCTTCTTGACTAAAAAAATAATAATTTTTTAAAATAATTACTAAAAACTAAAATATATATTCGGATAAATTTAAAGCCTATTAGAATCATACATTGTTTTAAAGTGAAACGGATTTAATAATCGAGGCATTTAGTTATACTTTCTCTTTATCAGTTGCATTTTAAAAAATAAAGAGCAGTTTTGGAAAATTCAATGGTACTCTTGGTCAGTTGTATACAGGCTGTTGCATGATGTATCGTATCGGGTGTTATTTTAGTGAGTGGTGTTTTTATTTATTTATTTATTATATTTTTAATACGATAGGTTGATTTTTGAGTGCATATTTCTTCACATGCATCGTTTCCTTAGATCTTAAAAGAGTCATAATCTTTTCTTTTTCAATTCAGAAGCAGCATTTTCATAATCTATCGAATATGATATTTACCGTCATTACATAAGCATGTTATAAAATGTCTTATCTTCTTTTTGAAGAAATTGTGTATCAAACAGTATTTTATTAGTTATTATATAATTTTGTTGATTAAAATGATCATATCAATCAGAGATGCAACAAAATTTTTATAAACCCTGTAAAAGAAACAATTATTTTTTATTCTACAACTTAAATCAAGAGAAAGCTCCTGACAGGGTCACCCAAGCCGGACAGGTCGGAGAACAGACACCAGACCAAGAGAAACACACTGGTCATCCAGGTTGGAGGTTTAGCGCAGGGCCAATCACTCGGCCTCGTAAAAATAAATGATTAAAAAAACTCAAAGAAAAATTTCCTGAATTCAAAGATCGTAGGAATAAAAAGAAAGAAAAAGAAAGGGACAACCACCTACAAGAGGGCTAGATGATGTTGAAAAGGATCTCCAAATGGTGGGCCATCGCTCCTGACAGGGCCAGATGGAGGAGAATCTGCGAGTAAACCTTGGACTGCAAAAGGCTGCTGTGTTTCATTGTATTTTAGTTTAAAACTTGGGATTGAAGTATTTCGTATAGATTTCACTGAAAAACTCTTACAAGATTATCCAAGATCCAAAACGTTTCCTATTTACGTCCTACCAAGAATTTTAAAATTGTGTAATGTGCAAAAACTAAGCAATGAATGAAGAGGATTCATGTCCATATTCTATCGATGAAGATATAAGTAATTGGAACATTAAAAGTTTTTTTTGGTAGTATATTTTGAAAAAAGATTATAATTAATATTTGGGAGAAGTATGATATTTGATTCTTCCCTTTCATATTGAAATAATTTCCCTCAGCTCTACTTCCTTTTGTACACTTATAGTTTTATCTACATTTCACGTGATAAAAGTAATATTTTTATCTAGTTCAATTTTTCAGAAATTGTATGCAGTTATAGTATTATTCCTATCAAAAAATTCAAAGTTGGATGTAGGAAGAAACGCATTTTAATATCTGATCACAAAACATCAAAAGACAACAAAAATGGTTTCAACTGGACTCGGTAGAGCAATCTTTTAAATAAGAAGGAATCAACTAACATATAAATCTATTTAACCAACTATGAGTCTTTTGGTTAAAAGTCAGTTCGAATATGCCATTGTAAAAAACCCCTATTACCAATTTTAAGGAAAATCACAAACTGTTTTAATTTTCAAGGTTTCTGTGTTAAGTAACAGTTACCTATCATTGTGAACAGTGAACTGGATCTTACAAAAATATGTAGAACAAAATTTCAAGGGATTGAATAGAATGGATTTATTCATTTATAAAGAATATAATTTCAAAGAATATAAAAAATAATTTTCTCTCTTTTGGACTCTATTAGTAACTTTAAGATATACTATATTTACTGTCAGATATAAATATCATCGGCTAATCTTAAGATAATTTATAGTGATTCTGATACAGTATAATTATAAGGATTTAAGTTAACTAAAAAAATATAGGATTTAAATTTAATACCATTTTACTAATAAAAACTAAAGCTTTAATTTCACAAAGAAAACAGAAAATGTAAAAAAAGAAAGAAATAAGGGAAAACAAATTTATTATTTCATGTTACAAAAGAAAACGTTTTAAACAAAAACTGCAACTGCAATATGATGAAAAGGTTAGATTACATTAAGAAATCTTATAAAAAAATCAAAACTGATATAAAACATCAAAGCGTGGAGACTAGAGACAAGAATCTCAAATCTGAATTTCATGAACAAGTGTTATGAACTACCATACGTCTGCTTAAAATCATTTCGAGTATGCATCCATGTTTTTAATGTACACTATATATCGATCAAGGCACATAATTAAGCATTCGTTATGTACTTAAAAAACAAATGATTAAAAAATTTAATTGAAAAATGAATATTTTACATAAAATTACCATTAAAAGTCTTGAAATTTCTGAAAATAAGAGTTTTAGCTTCCCTTTTGATATTAAATCAGTGTATATTATTCCATTAGACAGTTTAAAATTTATTTTTGAAGTTACAGAATTTTTGAAATTAATAGAATGTATTTCTCATTATATTCTTAAATATTAATGATTTTATTCCATATGTATAATAAATGATGCATGTATTTTTATCTTTTTGATATAATTATTTACTTGCGTGCACACAGACGTACACATATATATGATATAAAGTTTTGTGTGCGTGTATTTATTGCATTCGAAAAAGTGCTTTTTTTGTATCGGTTAAATAGTGGTCATATACCAGTAAAAACCTACTTTAATAAAACACAGCTATCTGTTGGAATTAGAAGCAACACCCATTTCACTAAATATTTTACAATTCTATATAAATATGTCCAACTGTATCTTGTTAAATTGAATATATTCAAAGATTTCATTTTCTATTATAAATCATGTGATTTCACACCGGAATTAGCGTAGTTTCTCACTTTATGTTCTCACTCATTTCATGAGAAAAGCATTTCCATTTTTCTCATTTGAATTTAAATGCACTTCAAGAAATATTTACACCACAGATAATGTTTTGAAATATTTACAAACAAATATTACTAATGTCAACGCTTCAGCAGGAAACATTTATTAATCAGATAATGTTTCCGCACCAGCATGTTTCCCTGTACCTAGCCCTGAGTTGTGCTCTACCAGTTTGATAGAAGCAGCGAGGTGGAGTCTTCGTAACTTTGAAGTAGGGACCAAGCAGAATATTCCCAATACTTGACCTACGACGCCAAGAGGTATCATTTCACTTGGAGGACATTGCGATCACGCCTAATTTTAACGAGTTTGAGCCACCATTAGTGAACACGACGGGCCTTCGTTTAAGCTTGGATTTGAACTCACTACTTTCCGATAATGCAAATGACGCCCTAACCAACCAGGCCATCGTGGCTCAATCAGTAACTATCAATAACTGGGTTAGAGAAATTTCCTTAGATATGACAGGTAAAACTGGTAAAATGTTCTCATTCAGATTGATATCAACAGCAATTGGCTCCCAAAATGACATAGTTTTATGTCTTGCGTCGTTCAAGTTAGTTGTGACATTGCTACCAATAGAAGGAATTGGTTGTTCACTTGAAAATTGTTATTAAAAATGCAATTCATACTACTCACATAAGATGCATAAAAATGCAAAAAAAATAAATAAATAAACATCCGGTAGTGTAAAAGTATTGCAGAAATGTAGACTCATAGTTTAGAATGAATATAGAAGGGCAAAAAAAATAGTTCGAAGCTCTTGATCAATCACTAGAGATTTGCATAGAGCCTCTGACCATTTAGAAGAGAGATCATTAATACTATTTTAAAGTGAGGAGGTTTTAGGAAAACATTACAGGGGTAATTTCTCGCAGAGCAGTGGAATAATTGCTTGCCTAAGCAAATTTACCTTCTGATGATACGAGAAAACTGCAGAATTAACTTTAGATATGTGTATCACACACACACACACACACACACAAACAGCAGAATGATCAACCAGCTGAGATTTTCTGACCTCAACTGCTAGAAATTGAGATCAGAGTGATACAGATTGATTTAAACTTGGACTAAATTTTATTGTTCCACAATTCTTACAATTTAATAAAAAACAAAAATTTGATTAAAAAGATTTTTTTATATTAAAAGCAAACACAGGAGTTACAACAAGCGAGTTATTCTTGCGGACAAGAGCAACGACGTTTACTAACTTAGCAATGTTATATTCAATTTAATATTCAAAGCGACGCCATCCAATAATTAAAATATTAAAAAGTACACTATGTATGTAAGTGTCTCTCTCAAATGATATAATATAGTAATAAATAAAATTAGATGATAGATAAAACAGTATATAAAATAAAACTCCCATTCTATGCATGATTTTAATGGCTTTATCGATTGAAAGGAACATTCTAGTCAAGTTGTTCGAAACAAAGAATTTTAGTGTCATGCCTAATTATCCTAGAGACGTTAAATTTGTTAAAATAACTTACTTTGAGAAAAATGATGACTTTCAACTTGTCAGTTTTAAATTTTATGAAGAAATAAAATTTTAAGATTTTCATGATTCTCCTCATAAGTGACTCATTTTGAAAGAAAAATGTTTATAAAACAATAATAACCTTTGAATATAACATATGTTATTTCATTTTCTAATCAATTCTGATAAAACTAACAAATTTGAATTTAATCAAGCAAATCTTTGTTAAAAACATTTCTTGCTAAATATTAAAATCTTGCAATTAAAGCATATATATTTTTGAAATATGATAAAAAATTTTAAAATATTAAAATACATAAATATATAATTTTAGAAAACTAAGAGTTAATATTTCATTTCTTAAATTATTTATATATTTATGTGGAATGTTTCGTCCACATTGTTTCTGAATTTTATAGTCATATTCAAAATCATTTGAAAATGATTTCTAAGAAATTACTAAGGTGTAAATTCTTTTGTAAGTAGTAGAGATAAAATTAAAGATTGCATTTAACCTTTTTTAAATATATAAATTCAATCTCATTTAAGATTATTTCTTATAAATTATTATTTATCTAATTATAAACTTCAAAGAAATTGTTCAAGTCATCTTTAAATATTATTTTAAAGAACAAATATATAAATGTGAAAGAGTCAGAGTGCAACTTTTTACCCTACGCAATAAAATTTAGGCATTATTTTTAAAACTCATTCCGTCATATAAAATAAACTTCATCTCACTTATTACAAGACTAAATTATTATACACAGATAAAGTATATTGATATACAAGTAAACTTAACTGCAGTTTGAAAAATATGCAATTAAAACCGCCACTCCTGGCAGCAGAAACAACACTCATCCTCTTAAGTAAGAAATTAGCATGAAATAAGATGGCAAATAGCTGTACAGAACCCAGCACTTCAACACTATACTTAGAGTTGAACTGCTTTAGTTTATTGACCATACCCATTGGCAAGTGATGCTATGTCAATCACATTGACTAGGCTCTTATAGTTAGAGAGACAGCAGGAAAATACTGTATGTGTTTAAAGGAAAAACACTCGAACAAGTTTTGCATCAAGGAATGTTTGGATAATATTAATAACAAATGGTATTACATTGTCTTGATGAAATGTTATAATTTAAAGACTTCGACAACAGAGCTGATTCACAAACTCTTATATACAAAAAATGCAACATGGTATTATTTTAAAAGGACACAGGTGGGAAAAGAGAAAATTATCGTGAATAATACTGTATACCACCGCATATTGTTACTTCAGTTGAAAAGCTTGTTATGACAATGTATTCCTACGACTACCTTTTGTTATGTTTTGCCAAACAAATATGTACAAATCATGATGTTCACAGAACCAAGGCTTCCCTGATAAGAAGACAGGACATAAGTCTTCTTTTCAACTTAGCCGCTTAAAGTTTCATCAGAAACGAATTTCTCTGTAATGCAACATCAAAGGTATTTGAAGCCAAATGTTGTCTAAATGTGTTCTTGTATATTGTTCCTTGTTAAAAATTTCTCGAGGAGTGAAATTAATTTAAGTTCTTTGATATTGTACCTTCGCTTAAACTTTCTATGTAATATTGCGGTCTTGAAAGCTATCTCTATATATAAATTTAATTATATAATCTCTTAATAAAACTATTTTAAAAACCGTCTTACATTTCTATTGAAAACCTAAAAATAACGAAAAATATGCATATTATGTTGCTCATATATACCAGAATACTAAATATTGATTGATTTTTATTCAATATAATAGTATGTCGACCGAAAAGTTCTATCCATTACTGGAATAAAATAATAATTTTTTCATGCCTTGAATAAACTTTATTGAATACTGTAATCACTATTATTAATTATGACTTCTTACCAATATAAGGGCAATTTGTAAACCTCATTTTTGAAAAATTCCTTATCCCTAAAAGTAAACATTTGAATCTCAATGTTAGTCTAATATCCTCTCATTTTTTAATTTCCTTCCCTGCAAAATATTTTACAAAAGGACTAAAGCAATAGATAATGAGAAGGTTCTGTATCCAGAAATTATTATGGATGTGGTAAAATTTAACAGCCTATTCTGAGGGTTTCAGACGACACCCTAAAAATATTATGTAACCGAGAATTGTGATTTCTTTGTTATTGAACATCACAGGTTTCTTTACTTAAAGTACTGTTTCTAAATTTGATAGTTACTGACTGTATACTCTTAAGTTTAATTTTTCTTTTAATTTCAACAGTTCAAACGATGTTGGTTTTAGAATGCCGTTCTATATACATAACATTATCCTATTTAGACTCATTTCCTTCATTATGCAATTTTCCTTATTATGTTTCCATAGGTAATTCACTTTTCTTGTGTACTTAGTAACAAACCAGTCCATGAAGGGTTGCATTTTGTTCATGCAAGCAGAGATGTGCATATTATGAATCGTTCTTTTAAATTATATATTTTCAATAAACTCATATAATAAATATATACAATAAAATGATATCTGGATATGATGCGCAACATCTTGTTGAGCTGTTGTCACGTCTCACTTAAAATTATTAGGAATAATCTTCATTTCAATTCATTTGCTCAGTCAGTGTATGCATACAAGAATAGAAAAAGGAAACCAACAGTGCACCAAATGAATGGCATGCCTGTGAAAATTATTTTGTCAAAAATCAACAGATCAGACCCAATATTTTTTAACAACCTGCTTTGAAAAAAATTTAAATCATTTTGTTTATTATTTTTCCGGTAAATTTATTTTTTTTATACACTGAAATCTGTTTTTCTGGAGTCTTTTGTACAATTTTTTGAGCGGTATATGAAACTTTCAATCAAATTTGAATATAATTGACAACATTATCAATTAAAGAATGAAATGGTGTCTTTGGCCTTTTAATTTTTTTCCATTTTTCGTATTTATTTCATCACATTGCATAAGTATTGTAACAGCCAATTACATAACATTTGTATTGTTATCCTATAACAAACATGATTTTTATATCCAGTGTTTTCTCTCTCTCTCACTCTCTCTCTCTCTCTCTCTCTCTCTCTCTCTCTCTCTCTCTCAAGCTCTTAACTTTGTGTAAGTATATAAAATTTTTTTTAACTCTATATACTTATTTTTCATTCAAAATAACTGCATTATTTTCTTTAAATTTGCTTTTATGCTTTGTTTTATTAGGGCACTGTTATCCTCAATGTTCCAGCTTCATTGATTTAATTTAAAATCAATTCCTAGTTATTTCATAAAGTACATAGTTATTTTCTATGTGAGAGTTTTTTATGCGGTCTCTATTCACCGCATAAAAAACTTTTTAATTGTGCTGTAAAAACTATTTTTCATATCATTATTCATAAAGTTTTGTGAAATTTTTTATATTTTTTCTTCTATGTTTCTACCTTATGAAAACAGGTTTGAATGTAGAACATTCAATAATATTTTTTTACTAGAAGTCATGAAAAAATACTTCTGTTTTTAGCAAATTAACCAATAAAACTTTAGCATTCTTTTTATATGTCAAAGAATAATTAATTGTTTAAAAAACTTAACATAAAAATACAAAATGGCAAAAAAAAATTACTTTGCTTCACGTAATGTAAAGACACTACTTGAGAAAATGCAAATAATTTCTGCTCAATGAGTGGAATATATAATAAAACCGATTAAAATGCTTTATTAATTTAACGCAATATTTTGATAAATATATCTAATAAAAATTAACAATGATTCAAATTTCAAAATGAATATTTTACAGCTGTAATTCATTAACTGAATGAATAATGTTTCATCAGGAAAAATACATAGTAATTAAATTTTAAACCATTTCAACAGTCAATCGAAAATCGTATTTTGTTGAATTCAGAGTAATTTGAAATAATTAATGTATGTGATAGTTTTTCTACAGTATGAGCTGATATATAAAAACCTCTATAACAGTTTTCTAAGACATGAAGTTAATAGGCAAATAATATTTCCAGGCTCTTAATAATAGAAAAAGTACATATTCTTTCAATAAAAGCATATTTCAAATTTATTAATCAAAACAAATATAAAATTTTTCACATGATAATTTCAGAATATAGATTATTTACATTATTCCCAATATATATATATATTTTTCAAAATACATCTTTATTAACTAAATGTCAAATAAATGAATTATTAAAAATGTTTAAAAGCTTCTTATTAAATATTCATATAAAGATTTTATAAAAACATTATTGCGTAGTTATGTCTAAAATAGGTTACAAAAATGTCTAAAAAAAACTAATTTATTAACATTACATAGAATTCCAAAAGATAACGAAGAAACATCATCAATCATTTTTTCACTTACTTACCGAATCTATTCAAACAGTTGTCTAAGCTGCACGATCAAATTGCTTAAGTTACTCACCTGCCATTAAATAGTTTTTATCAGTTATTTTCAGGTCATTATCAACTATAAAGAATCATATGACAAATAATTGATCCTTCAATTTTGGAAAAAAATATTTAACTGGTAGCAAATGTGACCTCTATACAGATTGAAACTAGACTTAGCTTTGGAATAGAAACATTGAAATTTCTATATATCTCGAATGAATTCCCACAAACATTGGAATTTTAATAGAAAATCCTTAATTTATTAAAGAAACTGGAATGTGTTGTCATTCACGCAAAAAGATGACATAATTGTTCAACATGTAATGATATTTACAAGGTTTGATTTACGTTCTGTATACGTATGAAATAAATTGTGGCTTGGCTTTTCAAACGGGATCATTTTCTAAGCGTTTTGCTATTTCAATTACGGTATTGCATCTGCAAACTTGCACTATTTATCTGTTATACCGAAACAAGTGAAGTATATTATCTATAATAAAGAAATTATCTTCCCAAAATTATTATTTTCAGAATGCTGTTACTGGAAACTTTTCTTACCGATTTCTCGTATGAGTAAAAGGAGTAAGAACGTATTTCATTTATTTTTCGACAATATAAATTGCTTATTAAAAGAAAAATAGTTTTATAATATATAAAAAGATTAAAAATGGTAGAATTACATAATAATGAAAAATGTATATGTGTTACTCCTTTTACACTTTTTTGTATTTTTAAAATTATATAAAGTTTTCATTTTCTGTAAAATATTTCCCAAAGAGTAGAATTCATCTTTTCATTATTACTATTATTTAAAATTTTGTTTTAAAATTTTATTTGTATTTAAGATTCTATTTACGTCTTAACATGTTTTGTTCATAAATATAATTGTATTTGAATATAAGTGAAGCATAAAATTAACATTATTCAATAAACATTTTCAGTTATGTTCAAATATAAAAATTCTGCAAAATTGTTAAACTGAACGCTTGTATTTATTGTTTATTATATATATATATGAAGTCACACTAAATTTAGCATTTTCTTAGAATATATTTGGCGATGTAATTGTATTACTAATAATTAAAACAGAATATCACTAAATAAAAAATAATAATTGTTTGATATTATAAATTTTTGAATAAATGTTAATAATATATTTTTCTGTCTGTTTACTATAGGTTAAAAAAATTCATTACTATACTTTAGATTAAAATATTTCATTATATAATTAATATATAAAGTTATTTTTCCCACCTTTTTGAAAGAAAATAAAATATCCTTTAATGAATTCTTTGGTGGTAGTTTGGCATTTGGCAAAAGTAGTTGCTTTATTCTTATCGTTTTTTTACCCCTTGGATGTTGATCTACTGAATGGACGTTCTAGGGGTCTGCTATTTTATCTTTAAGAAAACCAGTTATAACATCTTAAAGTCTTATTGTTAAAAAATTTAATTTTGAAAATTTAACGCTGTAAACTTTATTGACTAGACTTTGACTCTTATGTTCATTAAGGGCAACAGAATGATTTTCAACGCGTTTCAAATCATAATTTCTCATTTGCTGAATGTCTTCACAACGTATATACATACATACATAACTGTGTGGGGAGACCCCAGACTGTACCTTAAGATTAACGGGTACCGTCTCCTCAACACCTAGTATGCTCCACACCTCTGCGATGTCCGTGAGGGTGCCACCATCGTGGCATTTAACAAGGCAAATAAATTGTGCTTACAAATTGGTAGCAAGAAGTTACAAAACATTTTAAGGGGCTTTAAGCCCTATGTTGAACATCAGGCAATAGCATTAAAATTTTTCTCTGAGTTAAAAATAAAACATAACATGATGACACATACAACAAATAATGGAGAAACAATTTACAATCATTGAAAAGATAGTTAACGATTTCTAGGGTAATTATGGCATTAAAAACATATACATTGAAAGCAATATTATAAATAGAACTTATTATGAAAACACTTAATTATGTAAAAAATGGCGCGATATGAAAGTTGATAACTATATACAGTCAGGAAGCTTATACAAGTTTAATAAGCACCTTAGCTTTTAAAAGCATTTCAGGTTCAAAAAATATTTAAAAGTTTCTAAGGTACTAAAAGAGATTAGGATTCAAAGAGTTTTTAAAGTTCTAAAGCAGGCTCATAATGTTTGAAAAGTCCAAACATTTCAGAACATATAGTTCATAAATTTCATTAAGTTCATAAAAAATTTTACACCATTACTAATGGAAAAAAGTTAACTTTAAGAATAGTTTTCTGACTCGTCTGTGGAGTCTTCTAGATCGTCTGCGGAAGCGTGGTCTAAATCCTGACAAATTTCTAGTCTTCGTTTGTTGAGATGAATTATTAGCTTTGTGAGGAGTAATCTTCAGTGATGATCTTTCAAGCAGAATCTCAGGAACTCCATGTTGGTCTATCGGGAGTTCTTCTTTAGGTGGTATTTCTCAGTCTCTGGGCACTCTAGAACATAGTGGAAAGGATCCCCTTGGGCTCCACACATGCAGGTGGATGAAACTGCCTTTCCGAATCTTTGGAAGTACTGTGGAAACGGGCCGTGAAATGTTAGCAGTTGGTTGAGGTATGGATTATTATACTTTAGCTTGCTAGAGACTTCTGAAAGTAGATGTTTGGTCATTCGACCTGTTGTTGCATTGTCCCACAGAGACTGTCATTTCTGAAGTGTGAAATCCTTCAGTTGTTTGATAAGTGAAGATCTTGGATATGGAATCACAAATGCTTCGGATTCATCCATTTTTGAGGCTTCCTTTGCAGCGATGACTGCGCGCTCATTTCCAACATCACTTTGATGCGCTTAAATCCAGCTTGGATTGATGTGTGAAGTTGCCGCTGCTAGTTTTTTCTGTATGGCATGTATTATTGGCGATGTGTGAAGTGGGTTAAGTAATGCATTTCAAGTTGATGAGCTATCAGACCAAATGGTTACAGATCTGAGACCTTGTGTATCAATGATGTTGATAGCTTCGAAGATGGTTATGGCCTCTGCCTGAAAGACTGAGTTCTTATTCCTCAGCTTAATTTTGCATTCTTGAAGTTGTTTGACTTCATGGTAAATTATTAGGGCTGCACCTGTTTTATCGTCTATATGTGATCCGTCCGTATAGATATTGTAAGGTGTGATAAATTTGACTTGATCTTGTGCTGACGAGGAGGGTTTGGAGGGCAGATTGTGGATGTGTATCCCCTTAAATCTTATTGACGGATGGACACAGTCCTTATGCACAGGATATTCATAGTCAGGTGCACTGAGGGTTTGATCTCCCAGCATAGTAGTTTCCTGCAGTTGCAGTACCCTAGTTTTGTGTGCTAGCTAGATGCAAGTAAGGTGAAGTGGTGGCAGGCCTGCCAGAGTGTTGAGGGCAATTGTGGATGTAGTCCTGAAGATTCTCGTGATTAATAATGTAAAGTAACGCTGTAGGCTGTCTAATTGCCTCTGCTTTCTAACAGTCATGGGTAGAATCCACAAGGTTGAGCCATAGGTAACCATTTTCTCCATGACAGAAAAGTAAATTGCTTTAATTATTTTACTTTTAATGCCCAATTTTTAGCGATCATGGAGCGGAAACGCTGAACTATTGGTATTATCTTTGTCTTTAACTGCCTGATATGTTGTAGGAAGGACACTTTGCTATCTATTGTTACTCGTATATATTTTAGTTTTAGTATGCTTTAGGCTATTAATTTCTAAGGTTATTCTGGGATTTGATTTTAAGTGTTTTCTTTTCTGGTGCAGAATAATGATTTGCGATTTAGGACGAAAAATTGTAAGCTTCAAGTTGCTATAGTATTTGGAAAAAAAGTTGAAAAGATTCATTGCAATGTGATTGCAGAGATGCTTTTGTATTGCCTTCAACTACTAATAATGTGTTGTCGACAAAGGCAATTACTTTAGTATGTTCTGGCCAGGATGATGTTAATTCACAACGTGTATAATATAACAATATTTTATAGCTACTTTTATCTTTTCTAATAATACATCTCAATGTACAGCCTTTTCTTAATCCAGCCCAGTTAGTGTCTGAATTTTCAACTCTCCAGACTTTAGTTCAGTAGCTCTCCAGATGTATTCCCAAGAAAGCTTACTTAAGTTTTCATCCACTTTAAGCTTTACCGAATTTGCTCTGATGTGCAAAACGAGATCATAACCCTTATTATTATTTTGCTATTTGCATTTCTTACTCCGTTGATTGTAGATGGAATTAATTATAATTCCATCTACAATCTAAGCCATCTACATCTACTAATTAACAAAAATGGAATTCTAATGCAATTTAAATAATTTTCAAATGCGATAATATTTTAATGAATAGAAATCTCATTCTCATATTTTTTATATACTTATCAAAATAATTCAGTTTCTTTTTTTTCATAAGTCAATATTATGTTTCAATCTTCTAAGGATTATAACTTTCAATTAAAGTTACTTATCCTTTCCTATTTCAAATAACATTTCATGGGTAAAGATCTAAAATGTAATTTATCTTACCATATTTATCTTTCGATAAAACTTCAGTAGTTTGAAATCTTTTTTTAGGAGATATATATCTATATACATAAATCAATATTTCTTTATATTTGACTTTTACACATTTTTCTTCTAACAGACATCCTGGGTGCCTTTACAGTTTTTATAATGATATCTTGGGCACGTATAAGAAATGTCAACTTTTAGTGATGATTTTTTATAAACAAATATACTTCTCTGATGTTTTCAATTTACATAAAAAAGTTCAATTTCAAACAAAAAATTTGAAAAATTATGTATGGAAACTAATTAAAAAAAGTTGTTCACGTTTGTAGCATGATTTTAAATAATTTAGTTTGATGGAATCTCATTTCTTAAAAAACTTCGATTTTTAAGTGCTTAAGTAAAATAATCTAGATTCCAGCTTGTGCGCAACTTATGCTTGAGTTTTACTACAAACATTTATAAAAAAAATTTATTATACGTATTTTATTTTCAAGGCAATAATTTAAATTGATCTCATTTCATATCCTCTAATCTAATTAAATAAGAAACTTTGAATACTTCCAAAATTCACTAATTATTAAGAATGATAAAAAAAAAATCTATCACTAGTTATATATTTTAAGCTTTGTACCCACATTCCAATGCATTTGCAAAAATGCGTAGATTATTTACTCTCTCTCTCTCTCTCTACATTAGCTTAAGTGCAGTATACCTTTGGGAATTCAAATTATTCTATTGAGAAAATATATGATGAGAAAAAAATATAGTTGAACATAAAGTTCAATTATGTTTGCATTCTAGCAAAAAGTATTACAAGCATAATGTTTCTCTATATTTAAATCTTAAATTTATTCCAATTGATTTCTATCGATCATTTTTAATTGATTTTATAGTTTAAATCTCTAAACTACTTTTTTAAGGAAAATATTAACTTTAATGCTCACATTTAAGTTCATATTTTTTTATACATTTTAAAATATGATGTTTGGAAGTATAAAAGTCTGCACTGTGGAAAGCTATAGAAAATATTTAGACAACTTTCACATATTAAATATATTTTCAATATAAACATTCAGACATCAAGCGTTTTTAATATTTTATTTCACAATAGAAAATTAAAATGTGTTGTGTGTGTGTCATACCTAACATTTATCTCATATGCTTATGCATTTACAATAAAATGCAGAAAACTATAAAATGTGATTTTTAGATTTTATAAAGTTGCAAAAATAAAATAGAATATTTTAAAATTATGGAAATAAATTCACTCAGTTGATATATAAGGAAGTGTGACAGGCATTTTATTAGATGCATGGTTTTATTTAATAGGTACCGTAAATTGAGCTCTAGAGATCTGCCTTAGTGTATTCTCCATTAACAGACCAAAGATTTTTTGTAAATAGTGTTCTAGATGTATATAAACATAGATGAAAAATATGGAAGTTTTCTTTCTAGTACAGAGGTGCCATTGCAAACCAAAAATTTACTTTACTATATTTGTTGAACATAGGAAAAATAAACCAATTACTCCAGTGTATTTAACCTTTTAGTATTCACGGCCCAATTTTCCATCATAGTTTTCATCGCGCCCGCCTCCCCACCATATACAATAAAATGTATTCAATAATAATGTATTTTGAGTATTTTGGCGCTAAACCTACACTACAACCTTAATTTTAAACTTTACAAATTACCAAGAATACGAAAATTTATTGACATTTTGCAACACCGACCCTCAGCATTGAAAAATCAAGAATCCTATTCCTTTTTATTGCTCGTGCTTTTTATTCCTTCTTATTGCCATGTTGGGCATTCTCACGGTTTCGCGAGAAGTTTCGATTTATCTGGTGAGCTTAAAAGTTAAGTTAGGAGCGTGCGCAGATATGAATAAATGTTTCCTCAAAGGAGAAGGAGAAAGTTATGACACCAATTTCAATTCCAAACAATCTCCTTCGAGTTGATCCATCTATCGCTATTGAATCTATTCTGAATATGTATGTTATCTATATTTTCGTGTAATTGCAATTCACCGTATTAAATATTCACGGCAGCAGACCTATGCAGAATCATGAATAAATTTTTAAGTTGGCGTAAGCAAGCATTAGACGTTAGACAAGCACCAACATTTACATAGAAGAGCGTGGTTCCGAAAATAAAATCAAGAAAATACTCACAAGAATACTTAAATTTTGGGTTCACTAGTACTAAAGTAAATGAAGAAGAAAGGCTCCTATGTATCATTTGCTCAACAATGTTGGCAGCAGACAGCAGGAAACCTAATAAACTTAAACGACATTTGGAAACACTTCAACCTAAACAAACCTAGATAATTCTTCGAATTGAAATTAAAATAAGATGAAAAGCAAAAATAATTTTAAAAAAACTTTGTCTGTGAATGAAAAAGCTTTAATTGTCTCTTACAAAGTTTCATATAAAATAGCCAAATGTAAAATGCCTGACACCAATGGTGAAGAGTTTATTTTGCCAGCCGCACTTGAGATTGTAGAAATTATGTTTGGAGATAATTTTGCAAAACAATTGCAGTCTATACCTCTTTCAAAGGATACTGTTGCCCGTCGAATTGCTGATATAGCTGAAGATGTAGAGTGTCAGCTTTTGTCGAAGCTGCGTGAAAATGTTTTTCAATACAACTCGATGAGGCAACAGATTCTAATAAAGATGCTCATTTCATTGCCTATGTTAGATTTTATGATGATTTGTCATTAGTAGAAGAATTACTTCTCTGCAAACCAATAGAACACAAAGCAACAACACTCATATTACTTGCTATCTTAAAGGATTTTATGAACGAGGTAAACATAGAATGGAAAAATTGTGTCCGAATATGCACCGATGTGATCGTTCTATGTCCTGAAGATTCCAAAGTATTCAAGCACTTGTGAAACAAAAATCACCAAAATGCATCTGAACACATTCCAAGATCCAC
This sequence comes from Latrodectus elegans, assembly GCA_030067965.1. Classification (NCBI taxonomy): domain Eukaryota; kingdom Metazoa; phylum Arthropoda; class Arachnida; order Araneae; family Theridiidae; genus Latrodectus; species Latrodectus elegans. The sequence continues at coordinate 66,595,200 of CM057809.1, forward strand.
AGAGAAGCTTTGGCTTCCAAAGAAATGAGTCCTGGTTTGAATATTGTGTTAACTACGGTTGTAACCGTAGTAAATTATATAAAAATGAGACACCTGAAATCAAGAATCTTTTCCACATTTTGTAAAGGCATGGGTACAGTATATTCATTGTTACTATTTTATTGTTAGGCAAGATGGTTATCATGAGGGAAATTTTTGCAAAGTGTTTATGAAATAAAGAAATCGCCGTTTTCCTAGAAGAGGGAAACAGACCGGAAGCTGAGAATTTTCGCGATTGTTACATACACATGTAGCTCGATTTGTGATGAAATCAAGCTACATGTGTGTGTGGTCGACATATTCGAAAAATTAAATAACTTGAATCTTCAACTGCAAGGAGCAAATACACATATATTGGATACGAGTGATAAGGTTAATGCTTTTTGTAGGAAATTGGAATTGTGGAGCAGAAATTTAAAGCAAAAAAACTTAACAATGTTTATAAACTTTGAATGATAGTATTAAAATGATACATGTAGATGTTGTTTTTTTAATCATTGAAAGTCATTTAACAATGTAAGCAAAGAATTTTAAAAAGTACTTTCTTGCTGACTGAAGTAGTAAACTGATATCAAGTTACAAGTGGGTGAGGGATCTATTTCAAAATACTTCCGATGAACTCTCAATTGAAGAGGAAGAAACTTTCAAAGACTTCACGGCAAGCGGCGAAACCAAAAAACAATTGAGTAATAAATCACTCTTTGAATTTTGGCAGAAGTGGATGATGAGTTTCTACTACAATTTTCAGCATCTTACCTTTGTGAAACTAGATTTTCTGCGGTGGCTTCTTTGAAGACAAAATATAGATCTCAGCTGAATATAGAAAAAGAACTTAGAGTGTCTATTTCTAATATTAAACCCTCCTTCGGAAAACTTTGCTCTGAAAGACAGGCCCAAGGAAGATACTAATAATTATTAAATTTGCTTTTAATTTAGTAAGTTGTTTTAATTTAATAAGTTAATTATTAAATATGTCGAAATGTATTTTGTTTGTATGTGTATGTGCGTTCTTTCCTTTCAGTCGCTTAATCAATTTTTTTAAATAACATTTTCTCTTGGATATGCTTGCCCCCCCCCCATTAGTGTGCTCGCGATACCCTAGTGGGGCGCGCCCCACAGGTTGAGAATCACTGAATTACTCTTTACATCATATCGTGATAAAAAAATCTTAATAACAAGCCTACAAAAACTAAGTAATTTTATATTGAAAGAAAATACTAAGTGAAAACATTAGCATAGAATGCAATCTTAGTTATTAAGTATTACTAATTTTGTTCTCTCTTTTCGAATAGCACTTTAATTTTTATTTACATTTAAATTAGCTAAAGGATTTAAGTCAGTGATTTTATTTAGTGAATGAAATATTTAATACAAAAATAATTTGTTTACAGTAATATATTATATAAATTCAAATTCCTTTATCTTCTTAACAATTAAAAAATTGTATTCATCATTGAAAGTTAAAGCAAATAATAATTTCAATATAAATAAAGATAATTATAATTGAGTAAAATTCTGAATGTATCAATTAAAGATAAGGAAGTATATTTATTTTGTTTGCATTGCATAACATAAAAAAAATTGTTAGCATAACATGAAACATTTCTCGAGTTTTTAAGTCAATTTTAAAAGCTTCTAAGGAAATCACTGAGGCTCATAAAAATTTTTCATGTATTTTTTTTCTATCTTATCTTTACTTTTAATTTAAATTTTAATAAAAGTTAATGCACACAATTCTCAACATTTAAATATATATGATACATAAAATATCAAAATAAATAATAGTCAAGCGTTTGAGTTGTGACTTGATTGAATAATACTATTATTTCATTATTCATGAACTAAATGAAGCATTTCAAACTATATCTGTTTAAGTAGTATTAGTCCATAGATTGTAGATTTAAAGCAGAAAGTAAATGAATAAATTTATTTAATGAGAATGCTAATATATTTAAACAAACATATTATAAATACGTGTGAAACATAGTTAGATTATTTTTTAAATAAAACTGCCTGACAATGTATATATACATATCTTTTAAAATGTTATGCATTTAATTATTTAGGAAACCTCATTTTTATAATAAAATAATGACTTTCATATTTCTGTACTCAAAGGATACTACTTTACATAACTTAATTATTTCTTTTATAAGTATGCATCAATTTAGAAAGGCAAGTGGAGAAATTATTTTAAAATTTGTACTTATTGAAAAATTGTTCATAAAGCAAATATTTATGCTAAATAAAAAATTGCGTTCAGAATATCCTTAAATAAAATATCAGTAATTCTCATTTAGTATTTAAACGCAATCTTTAAACTTTATCAATTATCTTGTCAAAATATAAATTTTGCAATCACAAATTTTTCAAGTTATCCAGAAAAATGGAGCTCAATGATGTGTAAATTTTCTTGAAATGGAGCAAAGTATTGACATAATAAGCATAGTTAAGTCATTTAATGTATGTTGAACTTACTCAACAGTGACAGGTTTTAAGAATATATGTGTAATCCTTGCTTCCGGAATATTTTCCAGAAAAATAATAAATTTGTTATAAATGTTTTAAGGCAAGATTATTCTTCATAAAAGTTTGAATGAACGAGCAAAGTTTTAAGTCCTTTCCATTAAACTAAATCTTGTAAAACTTAACTATAAAGGAGATCAGTCAGTGTGATTATGTACTGAAATATAAACTGCGATCTTTTTGATAGCTTATAATAATGTCAATCTATTCTATAAAATATCAGTGCTATAAAATACGTTCCCTTTATTAAAAAAAGAAAGCAAATTTAAAAATAGATGCATATTCCGTTATAAGAAGGAAATAAATGCTGCCATTCTGAATACAATATGCAAAGAATAATGAACTCAGTAAACCTGTTATTTACATTTATATGAAAGAGTAAAATTCCATAAAATTTCTTTAAAATTATTACTTCCCTTAGTAAGAGTAGCTTATTAAGTTATTTAATAATTACCTCTCAAATAACAACATTTTCTACGCAAATGATTATTTTAATATTATACTCTAAAGAGATGATTTCGCAACAAATTTAAAAATGCCTGACAAATATGCCTTCACTAATAATTTTAGCTATCATTTTATATCAAATTTTTCCATAGAATAGAAATCTGCGTCTCATTTAATGTAATGTATAATAATAAAATCAAAAGATGTGAATAAAAAATAATCATGTGAATAAGTGATATGTTCAAAGAAACATTATTTTTAATAAATGGTAGATTTTTAATTTTACATTATTAAATAGATTTTTGCGTGATCATAATTTTCACACATTGTTTCTTTTATTCATTCATTTCTGAATACCTTACTTTTTGTATGATCATAATTTCAATTTTTAATATATATATATATATATGCCCACCGCCCTGTCTAGTGGTCAGAGAGCTTGACTGCGGATCGGAAGATCCTGGGCTCGAATCCCGGTTCGGGCATTCATGTACTTTCTCTCTCTATCTATTCTTAGTCCTTTCTTTGTATGAAGGAGGTGTGGTTGCCTATCCTATAAATGGGTCCCTATGGCATGTGTGTACTGAAGCAGTCGGATTCCACAAGAAATATGGTTTAGTATGAAAAAGTGGAGCAGCGGACCCCATATTGCCAGCCTGTCTTCTATCTCTTGTTATATATATATATATATATATATATTGATAAATTTATTTTTAGATACATACAGGCGACTTTACGCTAAATATTTACAGATTAATTATTCAGTATAAATTTTGCATTTAATTTTAAGACTGATGCTTAGCGCTATAATGTTCGTAAATTATTCTAATCATACATTTATCTATTATTTTGTATCTTCCATATAAAATCAATAAAACATTTTAAAACAAATAAACTGATCTGTAAACATCATAGACTGACAACATATTTAATAGAATAACCTTTTTAAGACATATATATCACCTTTCTGAATTAGAAATTTTCTTAAATTCTAAACAAATTAATTATTTTTAAATTGTAAAACAACTTTTAAGAGAAACTATGAATAACTTAAGAAATTAAAAAATCATTGTTTAAATTATATACTTTTTGAGAAACAGGAATAAGAGAAACAAATTATAAGTCCAAATATTATTTCAATTTTATAAATTGGCAGATTCAACATGTTTTATCTTTAACTCTCGTCCTATTAACTTTATAGAATTTTACGGAGAATTTAGAAATACTAGAATTGTTACATTTAAAGCAAACTTTAATGCCTAGATTTATTAGTTATAGTGTATAATCTGTTTCAATATACCTAAGAACTTTAGATTAAAATTCAATATAAAATTATTACCCATACAATGTCCACAAATTTGAATTTGTCATTATAATTTTCATCTTCAAAATTTGCTGAAATATTTTACATTTGCTGTAAATTCAATATTTTTTAATACATTTTAGAGCAGATTTTTATCTCTAATAAGTTTTTTAATTACAGTAAATTATTTCAATTTAAAATAGTAATTTTTAAAGCATTTCTAAAAACTTTTAAGAACTATTGATTTATAGTACCTCATGTAAGAAATTTTTTCTTAATTTCAGGAGAAGCAATTTTCATGCTTTGTTTTCCTCTAAGATATCATTAAAATAAGTTAAAAGAAATTTCCATTTTTTGCATTATAGTAAATTTATTTTTATTATTGTTGTTAAGTGCACACATAAATAAAACACGCATTTGAACAAAATCAAAGAACCGAAAATATTTATAAGTTTTATAAAAATAATTAGGTCTATTTTAGTATTTCATTTAAAAACTTACGTTTGTACTGTAACTCTAATGATTACATAAATTTTATATTAATACTTTAATTAATATTAAAAAATGCTTTATAAATCAATATAAGAATCAGTTTTAAAACTTTAAAAACATTAACTGCATTACTTATATGGTATTGTTAATATGGATATTTTTTTTTAAAATATAAGCATTATTTTTTTTTAAAAAAATGAAAATAAAAATTGTATTTGCTTACTTAGTGATTAATCAAAGAATATAAATAATTTTTTCATGAAATATAATTTTTTAAATATTTAGTGTAAAATTTCTAATTACATATTTGTATGTTTTTTTAAGATATTTTTGATTTTAAAGTGCAAATATAAGTGCTCCTCAACAGTTTCATGATTCATTGTGTTTGTTATTCTCTCAAACCATTGGAGTTGGAAATCCTTAAGAATAAACCAATCAATTTTCTATTTCACTGGATCATTTTTGAAAGAGTTCATGCACCAATATAAGCCTGGGATCAAGGGATTCTATTACCAAGATGAATATAATTATAAATTTTTTGCATTTTTTTATTATTTTAATGCATTATTTCTTTTATTTCTGTGGTCAATAAATAATTTCATTTCTCATTTTCCGTATACTTCAGGAAATGAACGATTCTTTCTTTTTAGAATTTATAAAAAATACATAAAATATTTTATATTAGTTCCATAAGTATCGAAATTAATATATATGATACCCCTGGGATTAAAAATTAAAATATTTTAGATTAGATTAGACGCAGTAATATAAGTGCATTACATACTAAATAGATAGAAGGAATGTTTTAGACATTGTAGTCATAAGAAATTGTTCTTTTTATTTAAATATAAGCTACGTGTTAGAAAATTCTATACTTCTTTCCACTATAAAATGCATATATATAAATTAATGCAAAAATGCTGTTTTACTAAAAATTTTATAAAATTAAAATGTATATTTTTTACTTTCGACATTGATTAATCTTAATAACCAACTATATATTTTCTATATATTTTTAAATTTTTATTACATAGTCATTTTTATATATAATAACCAACTATATATAAAAATGACTATGTAATAAAAATTTAAAAAATTGTCAACATTTTAATTTAAGATTGCAATATGTTTTCTGTATTTTAAAGATTAAACCAATTTTCGATTATTTTTATTTTCTACTTAAAGCATTATTTTAAATTGTATATATATTATAAAAAGTAAACATGTTTTATAAAATTTGAAATCATTTAAATCAAGAGAAAAATTTCTTTTTTGTTAGAATCATTACACTTAATGGAATGATAAATTACAATTCGTAACCTATTTATAAAGTCTTTCATACCCTTTGCTTATCTGGTTCAAAAACAAAAAGCGGAAAAAGTTTTCAATTCATTTAGTAATTTCTTACTACACTCCTATTGTAAAAATCCAATTATTTTATTAATATCGATTTCTTAAAACATTTTAAGATTAAATATAGAATATTATATTATTAATTGATAAAACATGGAAAGTACAAATGAATAGAGTAATTCGTCGCTGTAACTATTCTATTCTTATTACATGGTTATTTGTCAAAATGTTGCTCATTTACCTCTTGAATCAAGGACAGAACAAATATTGAATATTCTGTACGGAAACACTGAATGCAATAATTTTCTGGGCCAAATATTATCGTTTGTTTACTGTATACCTCCTATTATAAATTAATAATAATAATTAAAAGCTTAGTATATGTCAAAGCGTGATATGGATGTGACAAACTTATTTAGTATTGTTTGATATGTAATGTTCTATTACTGCTAACTAATTTTCAAAATTAATAATCCCTTACAAAATAATTGAGTTAATCTCTACTCAGATCAGTTTTCCATTTGTCTTAGAGAAGCCGTTAAAACACTTTGAATACAATAAATTGTACGAGTCCTAATGTTGTGATTCAACAATAGATTTACTGTACTATAATGAACTGTTTATACCTATTTTGCTTAAAAAAATTTTAAAAAATCAAATTTTTCTTACTTAAATGAGTGTAATTTATTTGGCAATTTTAGACTTGACCTGACTTAACTAACAGCATTTATAATATGAATAATGCTTTATAACAAGCGATTAGAATATTAATGAAAAATATTTAATATATTGAAGAAAAATGCATGTATTGTATGAAGTTTACAAAACATGATGAATATTAAATGAAAAATGAATGCATTTTTCATTTTGAAGTTTTTCTTTTTAATCAAATTTAAGTAAATCATTAAATGAGATATTTTTGTGATTTAAATTTAAATTTATGTGCTTTAGAATGTTTGATTTAATACAGAAAAACATCAATTACTGTATTAGAAATACATTTATTTTGAGAAACGTATTACATCAAATATAATAGTGAAGACATTTTTTATTTACGCTTAATATCTGATAGATAACATACTTCACAAATACATGTAGTTTGAATGCAGCTGAACAAATTTAGTCCTTCCCAAAATTCACGCAAAATATGCAGAGTTTTAAAAATGCATAATGAAGATGGAGTTAATTATTCGATATCATACTTGCAATTTACACTGTAATTCCTGTTCTAGAAGTAAATAAGTTCTTATAACAATATCTATTAAATAAACGTGAAATTTAATAGTACTAAAATTTTATATATAATTTTGTTGTGATAGAGAATATATTGTTTGATTATTTGACGTATGCATTTACAGTTTTAGGATTAATATAATGCAGAATCAAAGTTTACTAGGAAGAATAATGAATCAAAACATGAGAAATTTTAGTTACACTTACCATGCCTATAAATATTATCTTTTATGCTATATTTTTAAATTATCTGCATAGAATTAATATTTTTATTTTTTAGGTCATTCAAAAGAAATATTTATTTTTAAAAAATTAACAAAACATATAATCTAAATTTATAAAAGTTAAAAAAATTAAAATATCCATTTAATTAATTTTTTTATACATTAAAATCTTCTTTTTTAATCTAAAATGAGTTAAAACCTATAAGCTAGAAAATGTTTTTTAAATTTTTAAATTAATAGAAAAATTCATATTTATTTCAATCTTACTGTAAATTATTAAAATGTAGTTTTTCTTATAATGCCATATAATTTGTGTATTTTTCTATATACACAGAAACTAGATGTGCAAATTTTGAAATAAAATACATGAATATAATCCTTTCTTCAATAGTCTTTTTATAGCTATTTTTTCTGCTTTTTCAGTTTTTTAATGTAAAAATCACCGATCATTTATGAAAAAAATGAAGGATTTTGAAAATTCTTTAGAATATATATAAATGTAATGGGTTTATTATTTTGAACAAAGTATAAGGAAGTTATTAAAGTTATAAATTCATTATATGAAAAAATATATAAAAGTTTTTATATTACTATTTTATGCTCTGCTTATATATATATATATATATATATATATATATATATATATATATATATATATATATATATATATATATATATATATATATATATATATATATATATATATATATATATATATATATATATATATGTATGAAATATTTTGTTATTAAGACGATAATATTATTTTTGCAATGTTTTAAATATAAGTCGTGAAATTCCATTATTAACAAGAATTATATGCAAAAAATAAATGCTAAGTAAAACATAAACTTACTTCGAGAACAAAACAAAATTTGTATATGAGCATATTTTTACGAAAAGAAATAAACTTTTTGCTTTAAATATATATTATAATTCTACTTGTCTCTTTGTCTAGATACATTTTAAAGGCAAAACATGTAAAATTCTTTAAGAATTCATAAATGAAAACCCACAAAATAAAACTTAATAATGCAGGCTTATGTCTCTGTAAAACAACAACTCAATCTACTTTCTTTAATAAAGAAGAAATTATATATATATAGAACTTTAAATTGCATTTAATCTTTTTTTCTCACAAAAGAGTTTATGTACTTTGCTTTTGACCAGAGCTACTTTATGTGATTCAGATTTTTCTTTCCACTTATTCTTCATTATTCTTTAACTGTTTTCTGCAGATATTATCTATAATGTTTTGAAGGAGCAATTTATAGTTAGGAATATCTTCAATTAATGATGTTTTGTATATATTTCTAAGCAAAATGATTTTCTATAGAAATTTATTGATATTTAAGCAAATTATCATTCATAAATGTGCAAAAACTACTGATATTAATCTCATATCTTTTGTCAACAGATTGCTTGCTTACTTCATCCATTTTTCACAAAGAAATAATTGCTATTAACTTTTTTAAAACTTTTAAAATAATTTCTTTTATTCGTTAAAAAAATCCCAAAATTATAATTTGTTTTTTATAGAAATTATTACAATAATTAAGTGTTCATTCAATATTATTCAGATATTGAAATTTAAACTCTAGAAAGCAGTATTTTATGATGCCTACCATCTTTATTTGTATTATCACAGAGCACATAACTTTAGACAAACATTTCAGCGAAACTGCTTTATATAAATTTAGTTAACGTTTAACAAAAATAAGAGCATTTATATCCTCATCGTCATTGGTCTATTTCTTCAGTGAGCATTATTTCACTAGATTTTATAAAATAATCTTACCTGGTTATATAAATAGGTTGTGGTTTTCTATTTTCATATCTTTTGTAACTTCGTACGTTTTTTATGTTTTTCTATAAAAGTTTAAATCATAAAATAAAGTAAAACAATTAGTTAAAAGGTTGGGTGTTGCAACGCAGCTCCAAGCTGTTTTATCTAATATCATATAACACTTAAAAGAAAAATATTTCCATATATCAGGTGATTTAAATATAGGAAAACGTTTACCACACACACCGCTTTTAGAGATTGGCACTTTGTTTTTTCATTTTCTTGAGACATATTATGAGTTAATATATCATAAATTAAGTACAAACAAAAGTTTCCCATTTCACACCGTAAAGCAACATACTGCCAATAATTTCTTTATGTGAAATAGATTTTCTTATTTTTACCATTTACAGTTCGATATTGCATAAAATTCTTTTGCAATAGCATAATAATAATTTCATATTGTATAATATATATTTATAAACAATGATTTCAACCCATCAATACTTTTTATAATACTACAAACACATGTATATTTAATGATTCTCTGTTTTTAAAAACAAATCAAAATGGTTCGTTTTGAAATGAAAAAACACAATTTCTATACACCGCGTGTCAAGAATAAATCATTTTTTATTGAAAGCAGATTCAAGAAATATTTTCAAAAAAGTATGATTTTATTTGTCTTATATATGTTGCAAGACAAACTCGTGAAATTGAAACTTTCATACTATTTGTTAAGAATTATTATTTATTGCTGGAGATTCTATTAAAGGTTGTTCAACAAAATAAATTCAAGACTGTTCAACGGCCTGATAAGATAAAATAATCACTTCTATAACAGTAAGAATAAATTTCTATCAACACTTATATTTCTAAATCATATTATGCCCACTGAATAAAACATTTAGCATGTTCTTCAAACATTATATTTCCAGTTCACCTTTTTATAATCACAGAAAAAAATTTTTAAAATATATGTCCAAAAGACATCATTTTATGAAACAAGTAGTCAAGGCAACTATTAATTCATAAGGAATCGTTTTTGGTTTAAAACATTGTCCTAAATGCTTAAAGTTTAAGAAGAGTGTCATATTAAATTTACGTAAGTAATGTTAGAAAATAATTATTTACATTCTCCAGAATCTATAGTCATAGATTGTGCTTTTTCTTTTCAACTGGTGCGTCTCACTTTTTTGTTATCAAATTTACAGTAAAGAAAGATAATTTGATCCCTATTGTGCATACAAAACTTAATTGACCAAAGCAAAGACATACTACAAATAGCTATTATTCTCTATGGATTATAAATGTTTAAACACATTTATGCATGAAAGCAGAAAACATCCAGTGAAATTCAAAGCAACAAAACTGGCATGTACAAAAACATTTAGCTAATTGAGAAATGGGCCATTCTAAGAGTTCCTCATGTGATTATTTATTTTATGTTTTATAGTGGTTTATATTAATCTGGATTCTGTTGCAATTTAGAATAAGACTTCGTAGAATTAAACTAGCTACAATTCATTGAGTTTAGTTTCCTTTCTCTATGACTTTCGAAAAGAAATGTTGACAATAAAATGGTTACTTGCAGATGGGTTGTTATTTGAGTAATTTCCCTAAATTCATAAATAAATTATTTTAATTTGCAAACTAGAAAATTAAAGTCCCATTAAAAAATAAAATTTTTAAAATTTGCGAAACAAATGTAAGCCAAAATTAACTAAAATTAAGGAATTGATACCAGAATTTAACTAATATCAATCTCTTTTCTTTTTTCTTCCTTCCATGAAAATTTGAATACTGAGCAAGCTTTTAACAATATTAACAGTTTTATTACATGATTGTAAGAATTGATCATTAAATCTGTAATGGCAAAAATCTAATTATAAATCAAACTATAACACATATACACAGTTGGATTTACCAAACACGCAAGCAAATATTCAATCTTGGAAAAAAAATAAACAATTATGGAAAATTTAAATTTTAATATATGAAATTTATTTTTTTAAGTGACTTTTGAAGAGTTTGAAATAAGAAAAATTTTGTAAGTTTTAAAAACAATAGAAATATGATATATTTTTATATGATGAGTTTAAATAAATGTATGATATATGCTGAAGTTTTTCAGTTATAGCTCAAATCTGAATATTGAAATTTAAGTACCTATAAAATGAATTTTTGTGTTAAATAAAGTTTAAAATATTCTTTCACAAATATTTTCACATAATTACAAGACTTATACTTGCATAACAAATTTTAAATCACGATAAAATTGTGTTTATAGCTTACTTTTTATTCTTGTGCTTAAATATGCACTTAAACTGTTAGTATTTAACAATTTTGATTAATTGGTCTGCATTAAAACAAGTTATTTCTTTTAAAATTGAAATCAAGTCTTCAGATATGAAATTCTGAAATTTTTGAATAAAGAATTTTGCTTCTTATTCAGATAACACTATATGAGTGTAATTTGTCTTTATAAAGTTTTTGTTTTTTCCATCAAACTTCAAAAGTTTGATCAAAGTCTGAAACTCTAGGGTATAAATAAATCACTTTTCCCTAATACTTAAGCTCCATACATTTTTCTGTTATGAGGAAGAATATACTACAGTAAATTGCGTGCTTAAGAGATATATCTTAATCTAGTATAAAAATGCATTTTTCTCCTTGATTTTATTTTACTGAAGCAAACTAATTTTGATTGTAAATGTGAAGGCTTTTCTTTCCTGTATACTTAAAGTATATTTTAGTAATGTTTAAAACTCAAAACAAAACGATATATGAACGTATTTTATAATAAAACACCTGAAATAAGCTTCAATCACAGAGCTATTTCTAACTTATTTTAGGAGAATTAACTTTCTAACAATTTAAATGTAACCAGAATAAAATCTTTTGTAAAAAGATTTTCAAATTTGAGTCTTGTTAATTAGGTGCTATGAATTATGGAATAACATTAAAAATTAAAAACATTCATATTATCAAAGTTTACTAACATTTCTGTAAAACGTAACCTGAAACATGGCATCGATGCATTCTATTATTTATTTACGTTATTTTAACTGTTTTAAACTATAGAACTTGAAATTCTAAAGTTGAAAGCAAGAATCATTAATCATTTTTAAAAAACCGTCTTCCAAATTCAAATTTTAATGTTGGTTTTAAAACCAGTTTTCTTCTATTCTTTGATGCTACAGTTCTTAGTCTCATATCAAAAAATATCCCAAAAGTAAGCAATTTTGATTTTTATTCAATTTTACTGTTTAAAATAACCATCAGCATCTTTAGAAAATAAAACCATTCAAATATAGAAAAATAATTCAGATCAAATCATTAAATGTATTGTTTCCAAATTCTTAAGAATACAGTTTTGAAATTTAAAATTAATTTATTATATAATTCAGGTTTACTAAATAATGACTTAACATTAAATCAGTTATTAGAATTATAATTAATGTGTAGCAGTGAAAATTCTCGAAAATTTAAACTAGCATAGTTTTGACAAATTGTAATCCAGAAAACTTTGTTGAAAATGAAATAAATATTTAAAATTCTGATGGCAAAAACAATAAATTCTTCACGTTTTGCTATCTAAACAGACTAATAAATAACAATAGTAAACAAAAATAAAATCTAAAAAGGATTGCCCCACTTTTATTAGATATTTAATTTTTGCAGCTGTTTAGTACTTTAAAAGTACTTAAAGTTATCCAGTTTAAGAGATCATCTTAATTTAAAAATGTCACTAGGACTTAATAAACGTAAGTATATAGTTCAAGCAAAGGTAAATCATATCTCATAAAATTTGAGAAATGCACTTAAATACTCATGTTTACATATAAAAATCTTAAAATTAAATTTAAAGAAAAAGTATAGGGCTTAACAAAGTAATCGGTTATTTAGAAGGAATTATACGATTAAAATAAAAAAAAATAGTGGCATTAAAGAACTTTCATGGAAAAACAAAAATATTAAAATTTATTAGCGTTTGAAGAATTTAGCGTTAATTAGCGTTTTAAATTAGCGTTAAATTAGCGTTTTAAGAATTATATATATATATATATATATATATATATATATATATATATATATATATAAAGAGGAAGTAAATAACAATCAACTGTGGCTTGATTCCCTGATTATTACATAGCAGAGGATAAACTGATAAAGATCCAGATGATGTGAGAAATTTCTTGTCAAATTGCCTCCGATTGTTGAATAAAATCATTAACTATTTTGGTATGTTTAATATTACATTACCATAAAAAAACATTATTTTATAAGAAATTTATATTTCCCCCCATATGCTTTATTTACACATATTACAAATAAAGATACCATTATATATTAAACCCAATTTGTGTGTGTGTGTGTGTGTCAGTGATGGGCAAATTCTCAGTACATCAGAAAATGTCATAAAAACTGGTTAAGAGTGACTGGTTTGGAGCTAGCTGAAAAAATATATGACAATTTAACGGGAGAATGCTCAGCTAAGTTAGATGTAAAATTTGAGCTTTTAGCTATCAAGCATGAAACATGCAATGAATAGCATTCCTGACATTATGGAAAAGTATATAAAAATGTCATTTCTGCGTTAGAGCTGAATGTGAAATATTTCCCTATGCTTCTAACACATTATAGGTTTTTAAAAAAGTCAGTTGGAAAGACTTTTGGAAACATTTATATATGGTGATTAAAATTGTCTTCGAAGCTATCTCATAAATAAATATAAAAATAAATATATTTTTCAACTGCAAAATATTTCTTATAATTATTTCAATTGAAATCATTATTATTTTTGCATAATTTTTTCTTTGAATTCCAAAATCAAATGAGATATCATTTTTAAACTTAACAAAAAAAACTGTAATATAAACTTTAATAAAAGAAATGTTTTGCTTAATAAAAATGTTAGATAAATTATATTTCTTACGAATGATAAATAACTGAACTTCAATAAATTGCTTGTTAATTTATTTTTTTACAGCTTTAAAAAACTATATTTTTTATTTTTATTCGTTGTCCATAAGTATATATTTAAAATGATCAAGATTATCAGCATAAAATAAATACTAGCAAAATAATAATTTTTGCAAATAATACTATTTTGGATTTTAGAATAGGAATTTTTTAGCGATAAATGATCTCATTAATATTTAATACTTATCAGCAAATAAGCCGGAATTTAACACCAATTAAAACAATATGAAGTTTTTTACAAATTATATAAATCCGTCACTGAAAATGTCAATTCACTGAAACATATTTTACTATATTAAGTGTTAATATCAATAGATCAGACATGTAAGAACAAAATTGTATTTTTTTCGGTTTTGCAACTGTCTAAGAACTTTTAAGCTCTTTTTTTAAACAACTAAAGAAATACTGCCTTGTAAACACTTTTTCGAGCTATTTTTGAGAGCAAACATTGCTAGCAGTTTCTATTGAGACTGCACACACATATGCACTTTTAAAAAAAGAGTATATATTCCTCTTTTGTCAATTTTAATATATAAGTTTCTTAAAACATTTTATTGTTACCTTGCTTTGGTTGAATCAACTAAGTTAACATAATGAAACTTAAAAAATTTTTTACGATACGATTTTCTTTATTTTAGGGAAAGCGAATCTCTGTTTCAAAGAAAATAATTGTATTTTATTGAAAAAGTATTCCTTATAATTCGAGAAAAAATTGAGAAAATCTTCTACATTTACTTACATCTCCCGAGATGAAAAATAATCACATAAATTTCTATTAATGAACAAGTTGAACTTCATGAAAAAAGCCCTAGTGTACCATACATTCTGAGGTATAAATAATAGCACAAATGAGTAAACAAATAATCGAGATGTTGCAAAGGTGCACAAAATTAAATAAATATATTTGTCAATTTGAAATAAGAAAAATACCAATAACACATAATATTATCAATTCTAAAATCAATGTCGAAACTTTACTCTAAAAATTATATGATTTATAAATTCATTATAGCGAAGACTCCTGCATTACAAAGGATTGAAAAGGAAGCTTAAAAGCAAATAATCAAGACATGAAGCAAATCAAATCATTGCATGCACTACGTGATTTATTTACTGCCGTTCGACCAATTACTCCAGGTATTGAGTTGTTTACTACAAAACAAATTCATCGAGAGTGTGCATTCTTGCATTGTCGTCATTTATCAGAAAGTTATCAGATATTTCACTAGAATATAAATATGCTCATGGGCTCAAGAAAGTCAGTTCTGTAAACACTAACAATAATGGTTTAAAAGCCTATTCTTTCAACCAAAGTCTTAACACAGACGCCTTTAACATAGACATCGTTTCTTTCATGTGAATTTATATCACGAATACTTGATAAATTGTTACAGGTTGTATAGGAACTGAATAAAAATGTTATTACTTTGAAATTATAAGCGGAAATCATAGATAGAAAAATATTCCCTTCGTACAGCCATCCGGAGGATATCTTAAAATGCTACACGCAAAAATTCTCCAATGGATTTGAATGTGAATGGCACACCAAGCGTTGCAGACATACATGAAGATTATCTTTTATGCAAATAGTAAATGTTAACACAAACTTTCCTATATTCGTAGAAAAAGAAGTGTTGATTTGAGTAAAAGTTTCGAATCTATTCCTTTGTGAACATAACATAAGCATTGGTCATCATTGATTGTAATAATTGCTTGCTAATCGCGTATCACCTCCTTTACATTACTGAATTCAATTTAAGTTGAAATCTTTCTCAAAATAGAACATATTTTTAACCATTTTTTACACCCTTCATAATGTACTCAAAAAAGGAGATGGAAAGACTAGCATTCCATAAATTTTGCTAATTTAATCAAATAAAAAAAGCTCAATACTGCCCTATTTTTTAATGTACTTTATTTTTCATATCTCCTTCTTAAATATTCTAAATACCATATAATTGCTGAAATTTATACTATAGGACTTGAAAAAGAATCTCATTTATTCACATAATTATCTTTCGTTACCTTTTCCAGACTCTAGTGACCCAAAAAATGAAATGCAGATAAATACTAATATTTTTATCATTTGCAATGTTAATGGCAAAATAAAATAAATAAATATACACCATTATGAATAGCAAAATATTTTTGTATAATGGAAAACATTTTTCCTAAACATATGGGACTTTAGATGAATTTAGTTTATCGGAATAGGTTCTAGTATAATGTAAGTTAATTTTAATCAAATGTGCACGGAGCAGCAACAAAAGCATTTTTTTTATACGGCAGTTGTATTATAAGTAAGATGTAATTTTTTTCTTGATTCTCAATTTAACTGCAATATCAAATTTTTAAACAGTAAAGAAATTGCTTTTCAATTGCAAAGTCAAAAAATTAATTGCAAAGTCAAAAAATTAATTGCAAAGTCAAAAAATTAATTGCAAAGTCGAAAAATTAAATCGTAATTATATGAAATGACTTAAACATCCACAATTTTACTTCGACTAAATGGCTAATAAGTTAATTCTGTAATCTTTTATGAGATTAATTATAATCTTATGTGCCAAATTTATAATCTTAAAACTGTAATTTTAATGTATCAGAAATGAGCGGCACCTTATTTAATCAGCCTTCAAAGTTGTATAAAAGTATAAACTAAGTTTTATTACTTATATATAACAAGTACTATTCATTCATCAAATATTGCATTTAAAAAAGGTATTCTTCACATATTTGAATGTTAAAAACAATTTAATACAATTTTAAATACAATTTTCAGATTAGTTTTTAAGACTGGGAATTGATGTTTGTTTATAAAATGTTTTCATATTTTATAATAGAATTATTTCAGCTATGTATTCGAGTACACATTTATTTAAATACGACTGTCGAAGCATTGCTGTATTGGGAAAATGAATTCTATTTTCAATGTTTATATATTATTATAAAATCTAATAATAATTCTGAAGAAATACATTATTTGATTTTGCAATATTTAAAAAATATAAACCAAACTTTACTACCATTTTGGCTTTAGTTGGATTTATTTATTTCTTATCGATAATAAGGAACACATGACAAATAAATCTTTTGCAGCTATTTACCACAGTAAATAAGATGTTTTACCTTCATTTAATAAAAAAATTATTTTAGAATAATCTTTTATTTGCTCCATACCCCCCCTCTAACCTTATTGAAGGAATTTTAATTTGAAATCTTTCTCAAGATACAACATAAATTTAAACATTTCTTTTCACGATGTACTCAAAGAAAAGACCTTCATTTAATTAGTCTAGTTTATTTAATCCCATAAAAAAGTTTAATAATGCCCTATTTTCTTTATATATTTTATTTTTCATATCTATTTTTTAATATTTTTGAGAATTTTTATTTTTTTGCCCAATTTTTCCAGAATATTTTCATATTACTCATGAAGGTGTTTCTCTTGAAATTTTTGAATGAAAATGTGGAATTTTTTCTTCGTATTCAAAAGGCACAAAAGAAATATTTTAAATTATAATCTAGATAATCCAGTTAATGTAAGAAATACTTATCTTTTCATCCTCTTAAATTGAATCATAAAACTTGTGTCAAAAGAAGCAGAAAACTTATTTGCCATAAAATTGTGCTTGATTTTAACATTTTGCATTAGCTTTAATATTTCTTGAACATTAAAAATACTAGTCTCACTGTTTTGGAAATTTTAAGTTATATTTAATATTACACTGATGGGGACAATTGCTAAGAACGGATATCACTATCATCCATAGCAACCACAAAATAAAGGGAAGCAAAATTTGGGAAATTAGAATAAGTGCGGGATATAGTAAGAAGAAGTATGCATATGCAAATTTTTTTTCTACGTCTGCTCATCATGTGATAGCGTTCATAAGAGCTTTAAAAGTTTTGACGCGTGTGGATAATTGTTGTTTCAAGTCAAAGTTTTACAGGAAATATTTAATAGACGAACTTGAAATTTTTGGCACGTCTTCCCGACATCACTTAGATGATTTTATGCGTGGCCGAATTATTGGAAAGATCGAAGTAGGGCAAAAAATAACAGATGTTGGCAGGGAGTTCGACATCGCTCATAGTGTTCTTTCACGGCTGTGGAAATCATTTAAAACTACTGGAATGTGTAGTAGGCGGCACGGGAAAGGTCGTGTTAGAAGTAAGACGCCTGAAGAAAACAGATATATCGTCCTACCAGCAAAAACGAACAGGCACACCACAGCTCAGCAGGTGGCAAATCAGTTTCTTGCTGCCTCAGGAAAGCAGATCTCTCGAAAAACTGTTGTCAGATGTTTCAGAGGAGGAGAACTACACGCCCGCAGACCTGTTGTGTGTGTCGTCCCATTGACCAGACAGCACTGTACTGCTCATTCACAATAGTGTCATGAGCATCGCAATTAGACTAAACAGGACTGGGCATGCGTGCTATTCTCAGATGAGAGTAGGTTCAGTCTGTCATCGAATTGTAGAAACAAACTGATTTGGCGCGAGAGTGGTACTGTTTATCGTCCAGAAAATATCCAGGAAAGGGACCGATGTCCAACATGCAATGTCATGGTGTGGGCCGGCATCATGATCAATGGCCGCACGCCCCTACATGTGGTTGCGAATGGGATTATGACGGGCCAATGATACATTAATGAAGTTCTACTTTCTCATGTTCGTCTTTTCCGTAGTGCTGTCGGTGATAAATTTGTTTTTATGGACGACAACGAAACATGTCATCGAACACTCGCTGTTCAGGATTGTCTAGACAGCGAGGGTATTCAACGCCTCGTGTGACCATCACGTTCTCCATATCTAAACCCCATTGAAAATGTGCGGGATGCTTTGGGGAGGCAAGTTGCTGGTCGAAACTATACTCCGACAAACAAGAACACCCTCATCTGTGCACTCAGAGGAATGGGATAAATTGCCTCAACAGCTGCTGGATAATGTTGTGCAAAGTATGATACGACGTGGGGAATGTTACATCACGCTCCACGGTGGACATATCCCATACTGATACCTTTCAAGGTGCCTGCTGACTTTTAGATGCATTGTTCTATTTTTTCATATGCAGCATCAAATGAACATTTTTTCTTTACGATGTTTCACAGCTCTTGTGTACTTTCCAGAACAATAAATATTCTTTATTCTAATGTCTGAATAGTGTGGCAACTATATTTTATACTATTGGGCCTCATTTCTCGCTTAATGTTATGCTACATTGCAATTTGTGATCCGTCCTTAGCAATTGTACAACAGTGTATTTTCATATCAAAATTTAATATTTACTCATTCCTGTACAAATAAAGATTTTCCACTGAGCTTAGAAGAAATAAAAAATTTTAAGAGCATATAGTAAATATATATATAGCATATCAGTATTTAAATGGGATACTTTTAAAAGTATCATTATATGTAAATAACAGATCCCCTTAATTGCAAACATTGAATGTTAATTTAAAAAATACTTAACTTTATATATGTATCTAAAATAAAACACTAAAATATTTTCAATATTTTAAGCTATACTATTCGAGTATTATTAGTTAGTGAAATCTCTGATGTTTTGAAATCCTTCATAATTTCTCTAATCTGATTAATGTTGTTTCAAAAAACAGTTTACATGAATTCTCCCCACATTTATAACATTTGAGAGTTTTTATCTTCTTGGTTAAATCTTTCTAATTGATTAAACATTTATTTAATTAGTTAAGATTTTTGTAAGTAAAAAGTGTTTAGTTAAATTCAACTTCTATAATGAAGATTTCTTGTAAAGGAACAATTAAAATGAAATATACAGTAAGAAGTTATTCTTGTAAAGAGATGATTTGTGATTCTTTACTTTGGTGCTCTTATTTTGATTGCATATAATGCCTTAAGATCACTCACAATATATGAAAGATTTCATACCTTACACGTTCTATGGAATGCCAAATGAGAAATCAAGAATGTGGGAAATGTATCACCAATTTGTTTTAAATAACACATGATAAGACATTTTAGTTTCAGTTCATGCCTCTGGCTTAAAATTTTTAAGTTCTACTCTGTGGTTAACTTGGAAATGTCAAACTACACAATTTTACTTGAATTTGTTCACTAAAAATTAGGTTTCTACTGTGTTGCATGAAAATGGAAGAGTAAACTGGAAAGAGAGTCATGGTCTGTAACAATGAAACAGTGATTCGATAATAAAATTTCCAATATACGTGTTAATGCTGAAAACAGTTTTTCTTATTCGCGAAACTACTTACCACAACACTACTTTTACTTACCAATACTAGCTCTTACTACTTACCAATGCTACTTACCACTACTTTTACACCAATACTACTTACTACTACTTACCAAAATATCCACTAAGATGTGAGGTTATTGGTTGCTGAATCGCTATGATGTGATGATTGTGAAAAACAAAAGTAAACTCATTTATCTTGTTAAAGAAGGTGTCAACACTATGCAGTTTTACGTCTCGAATTTTGAGTTAATTCAAGAATTTCATGAAGCTGATTTAGCAGTGTGACACAAAAAAAACGTGATAGAATAATGAAGTAACTTTCAACCAAACACACACAAAATCTTTACAAGTTATGATATTGAACTGTTCATCCAGTTTTGTGAATTTTGCTACAGAAAATCGAATGTGTTTAAAATCATTATGATACACCTTTGTTTTTTTTAATTTGTTGACTTTCAACTTTAGTCAGATGAAGAATACACATGTAAATGTCCCAAAATTTTTCACAAAATTTTTAATTCTCAGGTTTCCAAAGTCAAAAAGAGCTGAAAATGACCTATAATGGAGTATCAAAATGTCCCTGTCTTAGTTACAGGACAACAAGGAGGGAGTCAATAAATTTATTTTAATTTATAGAGTTTATCATACTGGGACAAAAAAGATAATACAAAGCTGTTTTTTTCCTGTAAACCTAAGGTTGGTTTTACAACGTTATTCCAACTCAAATATGTTTTAAAATACATGGATAAGAGGAGAAATCATATAAAGTAATAGAAGTCATTTAAACAAGGAAAAGTTTGAAAAGATTTAGATTATAGAAGAAAAAATATGGATAAGATTATAGTTGATAATTGATTAAACCAACATGATGAAGACAAGCTTATCTAAGAGGCTTTGTTTCTAATACCTTATGTGTATATTATAAAAAAAACAAGTGATGCACTTTCACGTTGTTTCAAAAAGGCCTTTCTCAGGTAATGCTAATAAAAATGATCAATTGTGTACTCTTTTCTTTAAAATTGAAAATGTTATTGAAGTTAAAATAAATTCTAAAATCAATTTCCAAATACAAGCAAATAAACGCAAAAATTAATTCAGAACAAAACTTTCCCATTCTACAGTGCAAGTTTCTTTCATGACGCCGACAAGCAACCAGGTGGTTTTGCACAATGTATTGTCAGTTGTAATGTGTGACAGAGGAGGATTTTTCTAACTTGGTACATCTGACGGAATTTAAAAAAAAAAGTATTTGTAAGATCACATTTCCTTTTATGCCCTAAGAACTTGAATTGAGTTGAAGACATTCCTGACGGATTAATTCCTCTACGATTTTTTTAATTTTTCAATCCAGTAGAGACCGCCTTTGATTTGTCAAGTGTGTGTACTAAATAAAGTCCCAAGATATGAAACGCTGTTGTATTAAGAATGTAATGAAATGTAATTCAGAAAGATATTCCAGCTTACCCATATTGCAACAAGAAGATTAATTTATATGTTTTACAGGAAATTTGCGTTAATTTTATTAGGAAAGATATATACTTTGTCTTGTATAATTTCTATTTTTCTTTACTCATTTTGAAAAAAATTTTATCTTTCTTATTATATTTTTTCAGATTATTATTTAAATTTTTGTGAAATACAAGTCTAAAAAATTTAAGCAATATTCCGAAAAAGGAATAGTGTTTTCAGAATTTTTTTCATGATGTGATTAAATCGCATTTGTTATTTCATAGAATTCCTAACTATTATAAAACAATAAATAAATATATTATGTAATAATTCTCATAATTCATACTTTTCCTGAAAACTTCTGGTATTATTTTCAAAGCCAATATATTCTGTAAAATGTATAATATCTTTTCCGGCAATCTAGGTAAATTAAAAACCTAGACTTTATTATCAGATTGATTGAAGAAAATTTTTGATATTCTTTTTCTCTTACTCTTGTTTAATCTCATTTTTACAGAAACAGTTTTCAACGTGTTAAAAAGTACTAATTTTAGTTTTAAATTAAAACATTTAAAATCAAAACACTAAAAATATAGCAAAATTTTTCTTTGTTTCGCTAAGGAGTAAATTTAAAGAAAAAAATTAAGCATATTCATTATCAGCATATTCTGTACCATACAATAACGAAGTTATTGAACATAGATAATAAATTTCTTATTTAATATTCAAAATCATTTCGTCTATTAAAGGAAATCTTAGTAGTCAGGTCCCTAATTAGTCTTTAAGCACAATTAAATTCGTATGTTTTCTACATGACATGAAATCTCAAAGCAATCATGTATTTTATTGTTAACAAGAATCTGGTGAATCTGTTGAACGATATTAAATTAAAAATGTTGAAGCACAGTTATATTTTTATAGAATTTCAAATTAAGCATGTGAAAATTATTAAGGATGATTAAAATGTTACCAAAAATAGGTCACCATCATTATTAAGTAAAATAAAGTGAATTAAATTGTTGATAGTTGAATCTTAACAATGATTGTAGACTTGGCAATTACAGTTCTAAAATGAGTTACTCTTAATTACCCTACTTTAAAGGAGGAGACCTAATTTATGAACCTAATTAAGTGGCAATATGCATTTTACTATAGCTTTAACAGAAATTTAAAATAGTGGGTGGAACTATTATCTTCAAGCACACTGATATTTCGTAGAACAAAGAAACTTCTAATTTATTCCCTTTCCCCATTACAACATCGAAAGGGATAGTCGTTTAATCGATCTTTCCTAAGCATTTTTCTTAAAGACGAAAATCAATAACCAAACAGACAACAATATCGAAATTCAGTTATTTGGTAATTTCTTCTGGTTGTTGAGAAAGAAAACCAAATGGATGACAATACTGTTGAAATGTATGTGTGTAAACATTAACAAAAAATTTGGAGAGTTAAGCATATTTATTATTGTATGTTAGTATTAAGATATGTTATCTAAGTTTGTAAAAGAATTTATGAATTTAATGTTATCATGTAATAATTTTTTCTAATTTGTTAAAAGTATTGTCGTTTTATACTTGTTTTAACAATCAGTCTATAAATACATTTTCTAATTACTTTATAATGTCTACACTCTCTGTTATACAGAAAATATTTAATTTAATGGGAAAATATTAAAGAAACTTAAGAATTTTAATTATTTTCAGATGATTAGTTAAATTATTTTACTCTAGAAAAATTTTTAAACTTCACCTTAAAACAAATTTTTTAACTTCGGCAAATAATATCAACACAATAATTTACCCTAATGTAAGTGAAAGTTTGCAAAAAATATATTCAATTCAATATATAATATATGCAAACTGGAAAGTTTGTAGCTTTATTGAATAGTTCCTTTCATCGTATTAAAAAAGCTAGAAAAAGCGATTTATTAAATAAAAAATATCATAAATTGCATTCTTAATGTAACTTGAATGCCCATTTGGTACAAAATTCGATTTTCCAAAGTATCACTTTGGTATGAGATTGATGAGTGCCTTTCAAATAAACAATGGATTCTCAAAAGGAGCTATAACTCTCTTCGCTTTTCTAATAAAATGTATGCAACTTCTGTAATACAGTTTTCTTAGAACAGCTAAGAAACGCAAAATTATCTCATGCAAGACGTGAGACTATATGTAAATTCAAATAATGCACATATATAGATTTATACTTACATACATATATATTGCACATATATATGTGTGTATTTGCATGAAGAATTTTCTTAAAGGATGAGAAAAATGAAAAGACCTATTTTATGTATTTGACAATAAAATTTACCTTTTATCATCATCAAAATAAATATTTAAATACTTCTATAAATTTTGTTGGAAATCCTTTTTGAATCCTTTAAAATGTTTCGACATTGAATTTCTTTTAAAAGAGTAAAATTTTCTAGTAATGTAAACGGAAGTACGTTTTTGTGCAAAGTATTTTTCTTTGTAGATTTGTTTTTCTCAACATATTTTAATACATAATATTTCAAAGAATATTTTATAACTGGAAATGATATTTGTTTAGAAAATTGTTTATTACAAATGACAAAATATATTTCGCAAATTTTATTTTAATAAACTGTGAAAGTTAAAATCACTCAGGAAATTTGTTTGATTACTTAAAATATTAAATATATATTATAACTTTTTTTTCAAAATTTATATTTTATCTAAGTATGCCTGGCAGTTTGTCCTCAGAGGAAATTATAAAGCAAAACACATAGATTTTATTGTTCCTGATAATTTTTCTTATATATATATATACATTCCTTTCATTCAATTTAAATGAAACTAATAAACCGAAAATGTAGGAATTTAATTTTATATATATTACATATATATATATATATATATATATATATATATATATATATATATATATATATATATATATATATATATATATATATATATAAAATAAAATTCCTACATTTTCGGTTTATTAGTTTCATTTAAATTATATACTATACACATGGAAAAAATTTTCATCGTTTTCACATTATTTTATTTTTACCAATGGCATGCGTTGGGTAACTATTCCATCGCCTCAACAATGCCAGAAATTAGTACTCATTTATCTTTACCCCGTGGGCACATGTGAACCAAGTCACGGAGGCCATTTGCATTACATACGTCACTGCAGCACAAACCCATTCATAGGGTGGGCCACATTCATCATCTCAGAAGAAAGGACAAAGAAACACACAGACAAAAATGAACGCCCATACCCAAACCAGGATTCGAACTTGAGACCAAAATCTTAGGAGACAGGAACGGTAATTACTGAGGTACTAACTGGCGTTCCCCTTACATTAACAATGAAATAATGGCGCAAACTTAGCTTCCTTAATTTTAAGAGAGCTTTTAAATCTGCAACAGTTGCAAATTGGGCTAGATAAAATAAAATATTAAAAAATTTTAAAAATTAGAAAAAATGAAATTTTCTTTTCTGCAGTTCTTCTAACTATTTTACAGATATAGTTTCCCCCGAAAAATTATAAAAGTGGTAAAAAAATTATTTAAAAAAACTCTACAAAAACTAAAAAATGGATTGAAAAAACGGATGGGCCTATGACTTTGATCTACATTATCCAAATTAGATGAACGCATTTATCAATGCAGATAATTTGCTCAATACGGCTTGATAGATGCCATGTCCTTACTCATTAAGCCAACTTTTGGCAACTGTTTACATCATTGTTTGAAAGCTGTTACTGCTGTTTGAAGCAGATAAAAAATGTGTTAAAGATAAGAACATCTTTATTGTTGTTCCCAATGTCCGAGTGAAAGGACCATACCTTTTTGGAATGAAATGTTCTAAGTTCATTTTCAGCCGCATCTGTAAAACAAGAGATGGATTTTGCTCATCTGTAATTGTCTAAAAACGTAAAATTATCTTATGCAAAATGTGAGACTTAATGTAAATTCTCAAATAATGTATATATGTGCGCAATGTACATACAGATATATTGGGCGCATATATATATGTGAAATTACGTATTTTCGTAGAGAAACATCTATTTTATCTATTTGACAGTAAAATATACTTTTTATTATCATCAAAATAACGAGTTCTTGGTAGTTTCTCCTTAGTTTTCAGGATTGAAAAAGCCAAATACGGCTCGTTATGCAGAAAATACCATCCTGAAAGGCTTTATTATAGTTGAATTTTCAGATAACTTATATAACCTAAGATTTTTAAACTGCTCGCTAAACTACATAAAAATGTTATCTTTATATCGAATTTAGAAAACGATTTCTTTAGATCTCTCAACTAAACTTTCGCAATTTTGCTCAATCTTTTATCATCTTTTCTGCTCAATTGTGAACATTGAGATATCATTTCAGCCTATAAATTTTACTCATTTTTATTCACTCTTAATTTCTAGAATTTATAATTTTGTCATATTCCTTAGCCATGAGAAAAAATAATCAGAACAAATCTCTCCACCACAGAAACCAGACTTTAAATTACTTTATCAAATCTGCAAAATTTCTCGACTTGCCTCTATAACTACTTGTAGGAAAACTAGTGGCATTTATTTAAATTATGGTGAAGAACTATTTCTCTCATATTAAATACTTTTTAAATGCTTCTGCCTTTTAAAATTAATTTTTTATCCATCATCGTATTTATAAACTGATTTGTTCAGTTCTTCGGGGTAATCTTATACAAAAAGAAAATATTTTTACTCAGATCACATACGCAAATTTAACATGAAGATCAATCATACAAATTAATAACTTCATTATTTAACTCAGATCAATTTTTCTTCATAAATACAGATTTATATAAAAAACAATCTTTACGAATGTAAGATTTGAATTAATAATTATGACATGAAAGAAAAAATTAAAATTTTTATTACCACTGAGGAAAATAATTTCTTGTGAAGCTCTTGAATAAATTTACATGATTTATAAAAATGCCTTATTTACATATTTTACTATAGCCAAGAAATATCCACAAATTTTAATGCTGTATTATTTGCAGAAAATTCTAAAATGATTTTAAGGAAGCTGCTCTTTCAGTAGGTTTTATTAAACAATACTAGAGAAGTTTTCAATCAAAGTATACTAGTTATTTTTTCTTTTTTAAGATGAAAGGAATTTTTAAGATTTATTACGATCTTTTTTCATAAAATAGATAAAAATTTATTTTAAATTACTGAGGTACACTTAAATATAAAAGCAAGTACTTCAGCGATTGAAAATTATAAAATATAACAAAGAAAGGAAAGTGTAGAAATAATAAATGATAATAATTTAAATTTTAATAAAAATATATATATATATTAGAAACTTTGATGAAACACATTTAGTAGTTTCTATTTTTATAAAAAAAATTGAAAATTTAGTATTTCTAAAAATTACACTATACAAATTTTATCTCCTATATATTATTACTGAAGTAGTTTCAACTCTCTAAAACTAGTTATTTGAAAAAAAAAGTGCGAGAATCACTTTGAAATTTTCAAAATATTCCTACATTTTAAAGTCATATTTACGAAATTTATTTATGTTCCTTGTAATTTTCAGTACTTATGCACTGCTTTTAGTAAACTTTCTAAAGATAAAAGATTTTAAGCGATTCATTTTTTGGATGGGATGAAAATTTACTCTTATAAGCTCTCAACATTACTTTTGGAATAACTACAATGTGCACGTAGTTTATTTTTGGATTAAAGAATTACCGAAAGTCACACATTAACTGGTCACATGTGAATAGGTTTAGACAGGGCTAGTCGCACATCAGAAGAATATGATGAATTTTTTTATCACTTTGATGCATTTTTATTCAAGAAACTCACCTGGAAATCTCTGAATGGAATAATTGTCTATATGAAAGAAAAAGTTTTCTAACATTTCTTTCCAGAAGAATGTCTGTAAATATTAAATAATTTACTGGTTAGCTGTAATTGCTTTCTGTTCTTTCAGTTTGATCTATCTTTGACCAGACCTGTATTTCTGAAGAAAATAGAATACGTTTTTTCTTATAAGCTACGTTGTTTTTTACCTTTTTGGTGTGGTATCACGGTCAAAAACTCGTACTTTACTTGGAAATTTAAAATGTTGAAATTTTAAAGCATACGCTTCCTCGCATCTTACGATTTCAAAACATCTTTCAGCAATTTAATTTCAGTATAGATAATGATATTCGCCATTTTTTAATGATGACAATATTTTCATATTCATTTTCCCATCTCCAACTCCATTTTTACATCTGCCTAAAATTTATTCAAGATAAAACCACTGGCAACTTGTAGGTAAAACTAGTGTGATAGGATAACATATTTCATATTTTCAAATCTATTGTTAATTTTCTTCTGCAATTTATCATCTGTGCATTTCTCAAAAATTTTAGAATAACATCTGAATTATTATGCAAAAAATTAATTTTATTATGTATATGTATGATAAGTATAATTAGTAAAATGCATCACATTTTAATTTATAAATTAATATTAAAAAATGAAAATACCTGAGTAATATAACTTAAAATTTATAAATTAATATAAAAAACTAAAATACCTGATTAATGTAAATTTCTAATAGTATGGTTTCAATTTAATGATTAGAATGTCATATTGTTATTTTTTGATTGAAAGAAAACAGTATTATTTTTTGCGAATTTATAAATAGTAATTTAATATATTCTTTTCAAAATTTAATTTTAAAGCATGATGAAAATGGTAATGTAAAGTTCAGTACTCTAATTGTGGCCGGTTATAAAAATTTTGAGATGAAATTCAGAATTTTTCGAGAATTGTTCTTTGTAATTTTTAGCAGCGTTTTTAACGACTGAAATACATCCATTAAGTTGACACTATAACCTATGATAAAAAAATATTTTATCAACTAATATTACGATATTGTTCTACAAACTACTTTAATTGTTTACAAATTCTTCTCTTCATCAAATGATTCAGAAAAAATAATCTTCCAAAGTTGTAATTAATTTTACATATTATTATGAATTTATTTATTGTTTAACAAATACTCGCTGCACTATCAACATGAATTTTAATAGGAGAGAATATTTTATACAAATTATATTATAAAAAAAATCATAACCTCACTATTGACTACTCTTTCAGAGAAACATATATTATTCAGTAATAATTATTAATTGAACACAATATTGTTGCTGATATTGACATCAATAATTTAATTCAAGTTCAGGAAAAATATAAGGATCCCATTTTCATTAGAAATATTGAACTGTTAAAGAAACTCAGATAGTCATTGCATTAATCATCAGTTTTTTTTTTATCATAGGTATTCTTTAATAAATACATTGACTGAAATGTATGGTTGTTCAGTATAAAATAATATCTTTTACAATTTATAATATTTCCTCAGTACAAACATACCTTAAATTTTATAAGGTGTGCCTGAATTTATATTTACATGTAAATTTAAATTCAGAGCATATAAACATTTTGTTTACAGAGACACTCACCCAGAGTTTTTAAGAAAATCTGCTAATAAAGTGTTAAGAAGCAATATTATTGCATCACCCCTGTACTTGTGCATTTATAAATAATATTGTTTTTGTTAAAAATTACATATTAAAAATCAAAAAATGTAATTATAACAATAATATTATAATTATTTATAAGTAATAATATTATTGTTATAAATACATATTACAAGTTTCAATTTTTTTTATACTTGGTTCACGTAAAATCATTTGCTACATTATATTCAATGTACTATACTAAAATATAAATTAAAATTTGAAAAACATTATGCCATTTCACTAAATTTTTGCTTAAATTACCTGTTTCAAATTTTTTTTACGATAACGTGATAAAATAAAATATTATAGATAGTCTGATAATGTAATATACACAAAAGTATTTACTTTTAGAGAGTATGATCTTCAAAAGTAAATCAATCATATTATTTATATTATTTAAACAGCAAAATAAAATGTCTTATCGTTTTCTATATATATGTATCCCTTAAAACCTTACGTTTTAATGAGTTAGAAGAATTTTTAATGATTTTTTTTAGTTAAAAATATTAAATTAATATTTTTCATTTTAAGATAATTGCACAAAATGAAATGAAAAATTTATATTTTATGTAATTGAGTTAGCAATTATGCCACTCTTGTAAGAATAATTTGGTAGAAAGTTTTACTCTTAAAATGTTTGGCTTTTTAAATATGAACAATTACATTTACACAAAACTACAGCATTGTAAATATTATTTTTAAGCTAATCTTCTATTCAACTGAGAAAATAAGAAAAGTAGCTTTGGAAATTCCTACGTCAAACTCAAAACTGTCATGAAAATGTATCCTAAGGCTTCGACAAGAATCTAAAGTTTATAGAATATGGAAGGAATTTCTATGAATTTTATTTTCATGTTTATGCAATCAATCATTTGAATCTAAAGCGGAAGTATGTGAATGACATCTAATCTGTAAATATCATTTTACAGTATTTTGAATTCTTGGATAATATTGTTATGGTTCATAGAATAACAGACAAATTTTATAATCCACAACTATATTATATATGTATCCTCATTAGTATATTAAGACAAATATTTCATAACAAAAAATTACTATTCGTAAAAAATATTGAACAAATTTATAAAAAACTGTTTTAATAAAAGTATTAATTCTATCATATTTCCTTAAAAATGTTTTCTTCAATATATATGAAGAGTAAAATTTCAAATTTAAAAATATAAAAAATGATTAAAAATGAATATTTTAGACCTAACAGTATTACGACATTTTTTTCTCAATTTAACTACTTAATCATAATAAAAAAAAACCAAGTTTCTATGTCACTATTTTTTCATGGATATTTTCAAGAATAATAATTAATAGTGTGTTAATCAGGTATTTTCATATACCCCAAAGATTAATTTCTAGATATTCGACTAAATATTTTTATAAAGCCCGATACCTAATAAATATCTCTATAAAGCCCGAAGCAAGCTTATATCAACAAGTTGTAATTTTCTAATCTGTTCCATTCTTATTATAATGCCTCCGTCTATAAACTTTAAAAAGAAATTTAATAGCTATCATTTACACGGATTTGCTTTTAAATAATTAATTTTTAATTAATTGAACTTATATTCATTTTTTAGATTTTAAATAAATTATTCTATCAAATAATATTACTTTAATACCATTTACTTCTGATTCCTAATTGTGGAAAAGATTTATGAAATTTTCAGTATTATTTAATGTTTTTATTATTTTTATATATTTTAATATATTTATATTGACTTCAAAATATTTTGAGTTTTTACTGTTGAAGAATTCTGTATTTTTATTTTAAGAAATATGAAATTATAACCGGAATATATATAATATTTCATATATGACAAAATTATCCTTATAATAAATACATGTGTGTATAAAATAATATTATATCTGTTATAAAACTATATTTCATAGCCATTTGAATTTAATGTAATAAGAATATATTTAAAATTAAAAAAATGTACTACAATACATATATTTCATTATGATTAAAATTATCCTTATACAAATATCGATAGTCATATCAATTTTATGTATATAAGAACTGACTTTTAATGCCGGCTGAGTAATGAATGTAATTTCACAAATATTAAATATTTTAATAGGAGGAACGCGGTATTCGTCGCTTTTCATAATACATATTCCTATCATTCCATTAGCAGTATTGAAGATGAATCCTTCAATTTCATTTGAATTTCAAGCCTGCTTTTCAAAACCGGGATTTAATTTTGGAATTCGTATATTGATGATATTAAAGACATTACTTAAAATTTCATAAGCAATTTAATTTAAATATGTATTTTCCTTTTGAAGAAAGCTTTAAAAATCCTTGCTAATGTTGTCGAGTTCTGTTTAGTTTATGTCCTAAGCAGTACCTCAGTATGATCTAAAACTCCATTATTGTAATTATAATGATTTTGGAAAATTTATTCAAATTAATTGCAATAATTTTATCTATAGTAGAAATATTGCGCCATTAAAACATTATTTTACATATATTAATTTTCATATGTAAAGTTTAATATTGACAATTAACTTATTAATGCTGTTATATAGTTCTTATAGAATTATATGAATTTCTAATTAAAAACTATGCACTTTATTTTGTTGCATTTTGAGATTATTTGAATTTTTCCCTAAAATGTTTTTAATTAATAATTTCGAGCATTTTATTTAAATAATTTATTTAATTATAAATTATTAACATGATAAAAGCTTTGCTTTAATATTTGGAATTCATCGATAGATTGCAGTATCTTCAATTATATATTATAAATACTATTTCAGAAATTATTATTGTGAAATTGATTGCCTAGTTCAAAAATTAAAAAAAAAAATAACTTCAAAGATACATATCAGCATAAAAATATTTTTAAAGGAAGGCCCATGAATTAAAGATTATATTTTAGTAACCTTTCTTTTATAATGATAGCAATAATATACGAAAATTATCAAAGATGCGTTCTCTAATAATGTGTGTGAACAACTTTTTAATAGTATTGTGTCGCACACTTTCCAAAGGTTTATTTTATCTCAGAATTGACATAAATTTCTCACATAATGATATTTAATATCTAATAATTTATACTGTTCTTTAGCACCTGGTGTTTTTGACAGCTCAAGAAATTCATGAAGAATTTTAGCTATGCTAAGTATATTGCTTAAGAAAAGCTTTATCATCGATAAAATGTAATTTTCATGTCCTATAAATGATGAAACGGGGACAGTTATTAAATTCTCCATCAAAATATAAAATTGCAACATCCATCTCACATTATTTAACAGCAAACTTAAGAAAATCTTCATTTTTCTATTATAAATAACAATGTCCTACGATATTAAGTAATCAATTTAGCTGTCCAAAAATATGAACTATATTTTTAAAAAACTAAAATGGTCATTTTGCAAACAAAATTAGATAGTTTTGATATCAATATTCACACAATCATATTCATAACATTGTGCTAAATATAACAGCTAATGTGATACAATATCACGTACTTAAATTTTCTTCTCAACCACTTTAAACTGTTCTCGTTTCTTTAATAGTAAGCTCACTAAGAAACAACAGTCAAATTCGTTTAAATTATTACAACCATCTTAGAACTGTTGATGTGAAAAAGTCGTAATGTTATTAAGAGAAAATTGATCATTTCTATGAAAACAAAACTTGGTGAATAAATTAAAGAGAAGTATCTGGTTGAGTCAACTGAAATTTTCGGATACGATTGAATGGTCATACATCGAAGTACATAATTCATTTTGGTGAAATTCTCTCTCTCGAAGTGCTTTTTCCATATTTAATACAAACATATAACACTTCCCAATATCTAATTAGTTATCATAGCAAAAACATTTCTAAATATTAGTATTTTGTGGAGATGTTTTAGTAAATTTTTTTATGTCAGACATACATAGGACTTTATTGTATTCTAAGCAAATTAAACATGTAAAAATTTATAAGCATAAAAATTACAAATTAAATACTCAAAATTTTAAGTTACATTATATAAGCACATGAAACTTTACGCATGTAAAATGTAAAGATACTCATTGAAATTTCCCAGTTAATGCACTAAGTGTATGTAGCCAAGAAACGTTTATGTACAATAATTTGGAAATGTATACTTTAAAATAGATTATTTTCAGAAATATTCCAGCTTCCTTATTAAATCCGTAAATATGTGTATTTTATTTATGAAAGGCTTCTTTTTTACGAAGAGATATGTAATAAAGATAAAAAAACACTTAATTTGTTTTTAAAAATTCAATTTTTTTTAATTTTGGTTTTATGTTGAAAATTTTTTACACATTTTTCTATTTAAAAATATATAAATTGAATTTATTTGAAACTTTTAAAAAGCAACAATAGTTTGTAAGTAAAATTTTCATGCCTTTAAGTTGCAAAATTTGTACTTCAAAACATTGATTGTCAACGCTGATTCAGTCAAATGCAATCGATTTATTTTATTTACATTTATTTTTTCATGTGCACTATTTATAATCTAAATATTCAAGCTTTGCAAATCAATTTTTTTCTACAAGATAATTCACCTTAAAATACTAT
The DNA here is from genome assembly GCA_030067965.1 of Latrodectus elegans. Classification (NCBI taxonomy): domain Eukaryota; kingdom Metazoa; phylum Arthropoda; class Arachnida; order Araneae; family Theridiidae; genus Latrodectus; species Latrodectus elegans. Next base: position 66,629,391 of record CM057809.1, read on the forward strand.
TTTAAGAATACCAGACTTATTATTTTAAACGTGAATATCATCATTTAGCTTCATATTTCTATTCTAAAACTATTTATAAATTTACGCCTCATGAAATGACGTATTGGTCAGGTGCAATACTATGACCTCTTGACTAAACAGAAGGTAATCAAATGGGTTATGAAATAAAATTTTAAATTGAATGAGCAAGTTTCAGGCATACTTTACCATTAGTTTATGTCGAAAGATATACAATGAAATTAAATTATAATTATAGATTTTCTTAGTCGTATTCTCTGTTAATTCATTTAAATAAAGCTAATATATACATATAAACATTATTTAAAAAATAACATTATTAATCTATTCAGCATTAAAAATATTTTTTCTTTTATACTTAAATATAATTAAAATTATATAATATTGGAGGAAATTTTGTCAAAAAATAAATTATATAGATATCATAGAAAGGATATTAAAAGTTTGAATTTTGAATTTACATAAACATTTGAATGAGAACTTCTTTCTTCTCATTCCTCTTTCTAGGTTCTATCATCGGATATTGGTTCTCGTTTAGGTTACAAGAAATGATTGAAAGCGTGGTATTTCTTTTTATTGTTCTTTTGAGACTAACCAAATTATTTTTATTCGATAGAAATTTTCAAAGTCGATATATATTCTTTTCAGAAAAATTTTAAGTTGAAGAGATGTTGAAAATAAATTAAAATATTAATTGTTATTGATAAAAAGTTTTACATACTTTTTTTTCTTTTGGAACATTTAATTAAAAATGCAAAATGTTTTATAATTTTTTTTAATCAACATCAATTTATAAAAAGAATTTTAAACACATTTCAGAAATTCAGTGACATTTTTACTCAACGTTTATTAAATTAAAATGTAATCTATTTTTTTAATGATAACTATATCAGAAGTTAAGAATAGCATATAAATTTCAATTAGTAAATGAAAAAATATGCTTAAAGAAAATGAATATAAATACGAGAAAATTTTAGATTTAATTTACATTATGCAATCACAAATTATCAAAAAAATTTACAACTTATAAATATGCATAGTTAAATATATTAATTCAAATGCTGAGCACAATTAAGTGTAAAATGGCATAAATTGTCATCAGAATATTATTTTTCAAAATATAATGATTAAATTAATTTTAAATAATTTTATTATAAAAAAACTAAAAAAAGAGAAAATTTTCAAAAAGAAAAAGAAGTACCTACTTCGATAACCTTTTATAATTACTAGCATAAAAAAAAAATAAATTTTATATATGTATATATATATGATGCCTCCTAGTAATTATATATTGACATTCTCCTGCTCATTATAACAATCGAGTTAAATGAGTAATACATACACTGGAGTTCAAAATTTAAAACATTTATATATTTTGTTGAATTTCTTGAAAAGAAATGAAAGAAATGTAAAACCGCTAATTCGAGAGAAAGAAGGAAATCATGTACATTGAATACATAAACGTATACTTATGTGTGGGCAGAGCCAGTAGAAGGAAATATTTTATTAGAACACTTTACAAAACTCGCTTTTCGTTCGTTAGCACTCCTTGCGAAGTTTCTTGGTGTTTTTGTGGGGCAATTGATTGAATTTAAATTGTAACAGTAACAATGAGTAATCACCAACATTTAGATGATGGAATGAAGTCGCGAATTGTGTGTAGATTCGAAGCAGGCCAGCCTCTAGTCCAGATTTGTAGAGATTTCAGTTTAACGAGCAGTGTCATGGGAATTTTAACGGAAACAGTTCCAAATACAGTTCCCATACCAAATACAGTTCCAAACAGTCCCAACCAGATCTATTGAGAGAAAGCCTGGGCAAGCTCGTTCAAGGGCCACAACGTCAGGAGAGGATCATCATTTGTCTATTCTAACGAAACATAATAGGGATGCTATAGCTTCTCATCCCTCTCGTGACTTGCATACGGCATCAGACACCCAAGTTTCAAGGGTAACTGTTTTCAGAAGACCTACGAATTGTGTCCTACTCATTTCTACGCTTAGGAGAGTCCATTTAGCATCGTGCAGAAAGTATAGAAATTGGAGTAGATCCATACTCCAATCGACGGTCATTCTCTTCACTAATAAGTCCCAGTCCAGCCTAACCACAGATCCTTTACGTACATTTATATGGAGAAAACCAGGGATTCATTACCTGCCCTCCAATATCCACGAAATCAACCATTACGGAGTCGATATGAAAAACGCATTAGATTCCATAATGAAAACTTTTGATGTGCTTCTTAATAAACTTGTAAGTCTTGCAACTGATGGCGCTCCAGCAATGCTGGATAACAAAAAATCGGTCTTATTGGGCTTTTAAGAGCTATTCAAGTTCCACAATTCATACCGATTCACAGCATGACTCACCGAGAACAACTCGTTACAAAATATTTAAAGTATCCTGATGTTATGAAAACAGTGTTACGCATTGTAAATTACATTCACCCCAATCCAAAAAGTCATCGACAGTTCAAAAATTTCCTTGAAGAATTAAAAGAGGGAGAACTTCCAAATGATACTAATCAATGCGTTGTTATATGGTTATCTAGCTACAACGTATTAAATCCATTTGTAGATTTGTTTGATCCAATAACTGGATTTTTAAAAGAAAAGAAAATGACCTATTCAGAATTAGACAATGACTACAGGTTACAAGATTTAATGCTTTTTACCGGTGTCATGGAACATTTGTAAACACTGAATTTACAATTGCAGGGGAAAAATTAAATGATATCTGACCTCTCATAGTGTATATTTAGTTTTTAAACTAAATTACAACTTTTTTTCAAAAAAACATTAAAAATAAAACATTTTGTCATTTTCCTCGAATTAAGAATTTTTTTCACATATTAAACAAGAAAAACTTAACGACAGTATATAAAAAGCTAGAAGGAATATAGACGAAATTCCAAAATAGATTTCAAAACTTGAAATATTTTAAATCGTCTCTTGATTTTTTTTCTGAATCCATTTGACATTAACATACTTCAAGGTGAATTTTCCATTCCCAATATAATTATGACTGAAAAGCATCTGAAGAATTAGAACTGAAAGAGATGCAAGAAGATCAAGTTCTAAAATTAAAATAGAAGTCGACACCGATTACTGAATTTTTGAAATTTGTACCAGAATCGAAGTATCCTGAATTAAAAAAAGGCTGTTTGTCGAATTATTCCCATAATCGGAACAACGTACTTATGTGAATCATTTTATTCCATTTTATAATTCATGAAATCCAAACAACGATTAGAATTAACTATCCAGTATCTCAAGCAATATCTGAGAAGTGCTATCACCAATTATACACTAAATTTTAAAAAATTATCAAAGGAAATAAAATGAATTAATTTTTTATATTTAAATCCAATACAAATATTTTGTACCTTTATTTATATATTTTCAGTAAATATAAATTTGTAAAGAAATTTTTTAATACCTTTTACGCGTATACTTTTTAAATACCTATTTAATTGCGACTCGTGAAAAAATTTCAAATTTTGAAAAATGGCTTGCACTATCAAGGATCTTGGCCACCCCTGCTGTAGAGCATGTTTAGGATGTTCTGAGAAGGAAATTGCAGCTTGCAAAACCTTCGAAGAATTATCCAGGGCCTGAAAACAGCGTTACTAAATCAGTGGGACCAATTGCTACATTAAGTCATGAAGTTTCTTGTTTCATGTATGAAATCAGACTGCAAGCTCTGCATATATATTTTATTCTAAACTTGACGGCATTATACCACTGCTTACCTTTTGACTCCTATGAGTATTACGCATGATTATACGTGTGTTTTATAATTGTTGCATAATTATTTGTATTTTAATGTATCACTGTATGTACATACAAATTGCAGGCAAACTTGTCCAGTGGTAAGCGTGCCTGACTACAGATAGGAAGATCCTGGGTTCGAATCCCAGTTCAGGCATGGATGTACTTTCTCTCTCTCTATCCTATCTTTGTCCTTTCCTTGTGTGTGAATGAGGTATGAATTGTACCTACCCTATAAACGGATCCCTATGGCATGTGTGAGGGTGAGATGGTGGCTCACCCCCTGAAATGCACCCAGATCAACGCCTCGGCGGCAAAGAGGTCGCTGTTTCTGGACGGTTCCATGGGTATAAGGGGACAATACATCCCGATTTACTCCGACCATTGGGAAAAAATGTTGATACAAATTTTATTAAAATCGGTCCAATTGTTCTGCAGTTAGTAGAAAATTCTCTAAATTTAGAACACGTTGTATAAATGCTTTTCATGTACACAATCTACAAAGTAAACTTACTATTAGTTTGGTAAGTAATAATGCACTACAAAATGCATATTATATGGAAAAAATACGAATGTGAACACTAGACTTAGCAATTTCATAACAAAAAAATTAAATAATATTTTCAAAATTTCACAGACTTACCAAAAATAAGATAATTGAAATTAACAAATTATTTTAAGATTGTAAGTTTCTCAATTTTTGGTTATCATCATGTGTTTGATTTTACATACAAATTATGGTTTAAATTTCATTATTATCCTTTTTTTAGTTCAAGTTTAAACAACTAGAACTTCTAATAATAAAGTCCAAACACAACTAATTTAAACTTTACGATCGTAGCTGAATTGAAAAATAAATAAGTACGCATTGTGATTAGATTATTATTATCAAAGTGTTCATAGGAATAAGTGTTTTAACCAAACCAAGTGTTAACAAAAGCGTTCATAAACTGTTTGCAAAGAATATTTTGTTTTCTCATTGCGAAATACACAATAGAACCCCAGAGGAGAAATTTTATTTAATTTACTATTTTCCCTGTGTGTAAATCCATTTATTTTATAACCTTTAATTAATCATTAATTTTCTAATACTACCACCTTCAACCAGATTTTGCATTAACTGACGGAATGTAATGTACTTTCTTAGAATTGTAATTGTCGCAGTTAATTTCAGCAATTAATATTATAATCGATATAGTAAAAAGGAGATAACATGAGAAAGAACAGAGATTGAAAGATAACATGAGAAAATAAGAATATGTTGTAATAAGTTGTAAAATTGGAAATTTTTTTAAATTCTAAAATTTGTGACGTTTTATTTTATTTACTGGTTTTCAAAATGACAAAATTTTATACTCTTTTTAATTTAACTCGAAACATATTCTGGAATCTAAAATATTCGAAAAGTTTCAGGACATTTTTATTTAAAAATTATGTCAAAGTCATTACATACATTTGATGACAAAAATGTGTACGCATATTTTCTTTTTTCTAAAATTTAATATTTTATCGGTTTACTTTACATTAGTTCGATAGCATTTGATTAGATAGTATGCATTGATTTTATTTCAGTAACTTAAAACTAAATAAATGAACTAGAAATTACAATGATTGAATTAGGTAGAAAGATTTTCTCCCACTTTGCAAATAAAAAAAATTAAGCTAAATTTCAAAAATAGGCAGAGTAGTCCTCTTATCTAATGATCTATTTATATCAGGTTGTAATTATTAGTAGTATATTTGATTCTAAGAGAAGCGTAAATGACATGCTAAGGCTATTTATAATTTCCCGTCATAAAGATTAATTATATATCACCAATAAAATGTTTGAACCTTTAGCCATTATAGTAAAATTTATTTTACATTAGTGAATTTTTATTTATTATTTTACCATCAGTGCTTAGCTGCTCCTATTCATTAATCTATCATGAAATTTCAAAAGAGGGAAAGACAACTTTTTGTTATTTGTATTCCGAAATATCTAAAGAAAATATATTTTCGTTTTACGATATTTTATCTTTAACTCCCGTGGGAAAAATTAGAGGAAGGAAACAATTACTAGCTGCCAAATTTCTTTTTACAGTTTTACTGCTGAGATTAAGAAAGCAAATATTGTATTTTAACTCAAATAATAAAAGAAATATTTTTCTAAAATTTCAAAACTAAGTAAATTAAAAAATAAACTACTCATTTGAAGTGAACACACTGCCGTTGATATTTTATGCAAAAGTAATTGAATGAGTAACTTAGGATAATTTTTTATTTTGAAAAGTAAATGGAAATTTTGAAAATAGTTGTGTAGTTTATCGAATTATAACTAAAAATGCATCTCAAATACAATTATCATAATGAATTAAATTGCTGCTATTCAAACTCATAATAAATCTTGTATTTTATTGTAGTCATTATTAAGAATAAAATAAAATAATAAAGATGAAAACTATTTTTCATATAAGGAACCCAATTTTAGTAAAGGACAATGATAACTGCACAGTTTAAATTTAAATTTAAGAAATATATTTACAATATAACATAAAATAGGATTACTTAGATCATAAAATTTAAAAATAGTGCTTATAGACAAAATATAGCTCGTAAGAATATTTTAATAAATTTAACAGTAGTTTATTTAAAAGTTAAAAAAACAAAAATAATGCTTTATAAGCTGTTGCTTTTTTTTCTCCATAAGTTTCATTTTTCATTTCTTCTATATAAAATATATTTTAGCAAAGTCATAAGATATTTTCATGTACTTTAGGTTTCTACGTTATATTTTTTTTATGCTATTTTTCAAATTATTTGCAGTTATAGCAAATTTTGTAATATTTGTCCTACATAATGATTGCAAATTTGAATTCTGTCAAACATGAATAGTAAGATTGTACATGTCTAAATACCAACGAATATTAAGTTACAAAATAATATAATGTTAATGACTGTACAATTCAAAGTCACATAAAAGTTTAAAAAGTTTACCAATGAAATTAAATTCAAATGCAATTTCATATTATCATGAAATAGAAAATACTAACAGAATATTTTGCAAAAGTTGAATAACTTTTGCAATTGCACTGAATTTAACTACATGAATAATATTTCATTCAAATACTAACATATTCTTATATAATTAAATAGGCGTATTCTTATATAGAGACACTAAGTGACTGAAAATGAGTGAATCACCTAACAATGGAAATAAATACAAGATTGTGTTTATAGTCTTCTCTTTTAGCTAAGACTTATTAAATTTACAATATGAAAATATGAAGGATTCCTTTGGCAAATATCCCACACGAAACAATTATCATGCCAATATGTCGCATCTTTGCAAATTAATATTAAAGAGTAAGTAATTTTTCCTTTTATCTTGTCATAAAATATTGCAGCAAAGGTAAAATATATTTTATCTTGCTCTGTGCAATTATAACTAGCTAAAATATTGTATTATAATATAAAATTTTACTTATAAAGATTATGTTTGATATCTATAATTTTAGCATTGTATTATATTTCGACTTCTATCTAAGATTATGCCAAGCTTAATACTTTAGTGCCAATAGCATGGTTAATTAACTTATAATGTCACAACCTTGGTGTTAAAACAAATGTGTGAGCAAAGAAACTAATTTAATATTCTGCATAAAAAGGATTACTTAGATTTTTTTATATTTTATGATGATACAATTGAAAATGATACTTATCTCCTTATTTTGCTAAGAATACCAAAATCATGGTTGCATTTGAGCCTACCAAACCCATTTCATTGAGAATGTATGTTTTTAAAATATCATATATTATGTGTGAAATGATTTATGCATTTTAAGAAGCCAATTTTGTACTAATGTTATGGAATTATTTTAATGATGCATTCCAGTTAAACCAATGATCTGAAATCTCTTACTCGGTGAAAAATAACTATTATTTTGTCAAGTATAACTTTAAAAACATCAAAAACTTGATTCAAGCATTCTTTACAATCTTTATACAGCATAGTTATGAAATTTAAGTAACATTTTTAACTTTTAAAAACCTAACTCCTCCATTTGTAATTTGTAACTCTTTTTTTAAAAAAAAAATCTTTGCCTTAAAAGTTGTATTATATTACATAAGTATGAAGAACATAACTACTATTGTACATAAAGTTTGATCCCTGTGCTGTGCTGTTCATCAGCATTTTTTAGATTTGTTGATTTCTTATATATATATATATATATATATATATATATATATATATATATATATATATATATATATATAATTTTATTTTTATCAATATAATTCATTAGTACTTATATATTAGCTACTATACACTTCATTAGTGTTTGCTTTAAGTGGTCATATTTTTATAAATATGTTTTTCTTGACAGCAAAAATGTCTTCATGAAAAATATACTAAATGGTAGTATTAAGTTAAATAATAAAATAGAATGATAGATATAAAATGTGTCGAGGGGATAAACTGAGAAATATATGTTAGGTATTAAAAAGGAAAATAAATCCGTCCAAATAATATTTTTCTCATAAATGCGCTCATTATACTATATTTTACTCCAAAATATTTTACAAAATAAACTTAAGCTTTTTTTGACATATTCAAAGGTTTATAAAGTAATGAAGTGTATTCAGTCTGAATTATAAATCTGATAAATTATCTGTCTGATTTATAAAATAGAAAGATTAACTGTCAAGAAAAAACAATAAATATTCAGAATATAGGCAAATTAGAATAACAAATGAATGGTGAATTGGAAACTTTTTCTTCGCTAGGATCCGGATTCTAGCTTCTCTATATTATTTATTACTCTGCAAATATTACTTACGTCAAAAAATAACTACTTGCACATATAATTCAAAAATCATTATTTTGAATGTCATTTCTAATAACAGAAATTTTTCTTGATTCTTGCTGTATTTCCAAAAAAATGTATGTCAATGATAATACACTTGTTAAGATTTAATGCTTATAAGATGTTATCATTATTTATGCGTGATATCTGAAGAATACTTTTAATCGTTTTCCTATTCCACATTTTCTGTAATTAAACAAAGCTGGTTATTCTATTTTAAATTGAATTCCGTAACAAAAACAACTTAGTTTTAGGAAAAGCAAAGACTCTTTTGTACATTTTTCCTATTTTAAAATCTATAATGAAAGGATAACAGAACTTTAATAAGTAGTGAAATTTGGAATGTGTTTTCATCAACAGTTTCTATGTTAGTGGAATAAAATTTTTATCGTTGATAAAAAATAATTCGTAAAAAAATTAGCGTGTGTATAGAACAGTAACACTTAAATTTATGTATATTCTAAATTAGAGATAGAGAGAATGAATACATATTTTTATATAAATACGTTAATTAAATTTCACATTATAACATTTTAAAATCTATGTAGAAGTCAACTCTTTGATGTTTCTCATTTAGATTTTCAAGAAATAAAAATTTTCTATTACAATCATTAACTTATAATTTTTTATTGTCATTATTAATTTCTCTGTGCTGTAATATTGAAAACTAAAATAATTTCAAAATAAATTATTTGTTTTGATCTAGTATACGAATTATAATTTTGAACATTAGGAATGAAATAATTTTTTTTTAAATTATTATATCATGAATAAACTTTTTATATTCCTTGAATGATTATTATTTATAATTAACAATTACACAGTTTAAAATAAAAATTAAATTTTTGAAAACACTAGATTCCTACACGGTTTAAATATTTTGCACCATTTTGTATAGTGAAATACCTACCTATATAAAGTTATGAAATAATAATATTTTAAATAAAAACGAAATATTTCCAGTAAACAAAAATAATATAAGCAAAAAAAGTGATCTATTTGATGAAAAGAGCTATATAATGTAAACAATGAAAAAATCTACAAAATAGCATTTTTAGTTTTATTAAAGTATTTAATTTGCATCAAATTTGATAAAGAATTTTATTTTTATAGTTTGAATGCTTTGAAACTTTCTTTTAAATCATTGTATTTCCCTTTTAAAAATAATATTATTTTGTTTCACAATAACGAAATACTTATTTGACAGTTATACGACGTTATGAAACAATTTTTAATTTCATAAGTTGATTTTAAAAATTTTTAAAAAAATTAGTACAAGCTCTTCATATATTTAGATAACCATATATTAAACATTTTTACCACTTTACAAAACGGAAACAATGTTCTTTGCCGGATGTGACTTACTAGCAACATTGCATATTTTCAACCATTACCGTAAATACATCGGGATCAGATTCAAATTTTAATAACCTGACTTTAATTTCTTTGATTGAAAATATCCTCATAACATGTTTATATTGTTTGATTAAACAGAAGAAATTATCTTAAATATTTATAGATTGAAAATTTCATGATAGATAATAGACTTTCCTATATTGTTAATTATTACTAAGTTTTTTTACACTATTGCGAGCGATACCATGCGAGGACTTGAATCGTTATGTTCAAGAGGTGCTTCATGATGCTTTTTTAGCAATTAGCAAATGATATCTCCAAAATCCCTATTATTTTCATGATAACCAGCAAAAATTCTGAATATAAAGCTCTAAATAGTGAATCAAATTAAAAATACTTTAAAAATAAGTATATAAAAATACTCAATTCTCTGACTAATTTTCATATGATCTTTGCAAATAAGCATTTCCCTATGAATAACTGTCTACTGATTTAGTCTTCAGTCTATCAATTAATATTGAAGGACACTAAATTTTCCTACATTTAAATTTTTTGCATTTTAATATTTTACATTGGAATATACTTTCTATAGAACAACCTATTGTGATATTATAAATTTTGAAAGATGAAAAATATCAAAACGAAGTTTATAAACATTTTAATTTTTCAAAAGCATTACATGAATTATAAAATGCTGTTTTTTTTATGATTTATTATAAAATCCATAAGAACTAATTAAATTCTTAAGAAAATTGATCATTGAATCCTGATTATGAAATTTGTTTGAAAGACAAGATTATTATCACTGATTGAATCTCGTAAATTATTTCTTAATTATTATTATTTTCTTGTCCCAACAGTTTTTGTTAACTGAAAGATGAAATTAATGTCAAAGTTATTGCTATAAGAAAATCCTTAAGAGCATTTCTTAAAATATATTTAAAATTTTGGGTGTAAAGACTACAAGATTTGTTTTGATATTTAAAAAAAAACTGCAAAATATATATTTGAATTACCATCCCTACAGCTTAAACACTTATGTTTTTTTATTGTTTGTGCGTATTCACGAATCTGTATTTTTAAAGCTCAAATTAATTTATGAAACATTTTATAGCATTCAAAATTTTAGACCTATAAAATTTTCACAATTTTCCTCCAATCACAGATGATGCCATGTCACAAAAAGTTTCTCCTTAATAGCTACTTAATTGAAAGAAGAAGACGAAATACGATTTTGAGATGGCATTAATCCTTTCTTAAAAGTTTTAAGTGACATAAAAACGTCCAATAACAGTTTATAAAGAAAAGCATTTACTTTTATTTTTATAGTTTTCAATGCACGTGTCATGAAAAAATAAATAACTAAAATGGAAGATATATTAAATAAAAGATATGTCTCACATTTCTAATGATTCTCTTGTCTTTTAAAACAGATTTTAATTTTCCTCATTGCTTATAATGATAATTTTATTGGCACTTCATACGAATCTCTCCATTAAATATTTGCTTCCATGGTAGATATTAACAAAAAGAACTGAGAGATAAAAAAATTACTGTTGCTACTATTAACAGAAAAACCTGTAAGGTATGTATAATAATGTATAAAATATATCATAATATGGAATATTGTGCTTAAAGTTGAAGATTTCAGTACACAGAAAATGCTGTTTCTAATATTTCTGCACAAATCTTAATTAGTTTATTTGTTTTATATTTAAGTTTTATTTTACGTCAATTGGATTTTTTTCTTCATCTTTTCTCATAAATGTATTCCAAACAACAGAAATCATGAAACTCATAAATGTATCCACAAATATTTGATCTTTTAATTTATGGAATCTAAAAATCTAAAGAAAAATAAGTGTATCGTAATTATATGAAATGACTCATACATATGTAAATTAATTATTTAGTAAAATACACACACACACACACATATATATATATATAATTAGTGCAGTCAACCCTCATATAACGTGGTGAGAGCGTACCGCGTTATATGGAAACAACGCTGTACGAAACTCGGATTTAACCGTACAAACCAGGCTATAATTGTACCGCGCTCTATAGAAACCGCGCTATAAGAAACTCAGAATTAGTACAAATCACATCATGGGCCTCGCGTTATATGAAGACCAATAAATACAGAAGACAAGATAAATTATGAATTATTTTTATTGGATTGAAGAGAGGCTATACACGGAAATGATAAAAAATGAAACAAAAATTAAACTAAAAAAACTGTTTTCCAACAAAAACAAAAAAGACTTTTGTAAAATTATGTTATCTTTCAACACTCATCCTCGCTGTCAGATATGAATAGCCTAATCTGCCTTCTTTTAATGGGCAAAATGTGTTCTTCACTTGGTTCATCTTCGCATTAATATTCCATTGTAGCTTTTTTTTATAACTCCACTAAAACCTCTCTATAGGGAGCTAAGCAAGTTCTCAGCTCTCTTTTAAACTTTGTGCTGCACACCGTTGAATAATGAGTTTGAATGAAATGCAGTTCTCATTCTTTAGCCAAATTTCGCCTTTTCTCCCCATCTTGTTAATCGAGATTTGGCACCCATTCAATTTTCTAATTTTCGCTTACCAATGCATTTGAGGGGTGGGTGCACTAATTAATTCCATCAGTTCTTCCTCATCCAAAATTTCTTCCTCGAGTACTAATTCTCTTACTGAGTACTAATGGCTTACTGCAAATTTTTCATCTCTCAAACGAGAAGCAATGCTTACCATTTCTGTAACTGTGAGTGAAATTGTAGAATCATATTGTATTGCTTGAACCATTTGAAGTAAAAGAGGTTCCCAACCTCTTTTAATTGCGCATCAAGCTTTGATGGTTTAATTTCCTCGCAAGCTGATGACAAGGTTCTCATACAATGTTTTTTAACTTTATTATCTTTTTGCTATTTTTTTATAATTACAGTATTATGTAATGTTGTCCAATTATAAACCACAAATTAAGCAGCAAAAATCTAAACGAATGGATGGTGCAGAAAAATTTTAAGAAGAGTCGATAACCAACGAGACGTACTGTGAAACAGCTCTGAGAAGACTGAAACCGAAGCCGTAAACAGCTAAAAGATAAGCTTGAATGTTTATATAAACATATCCAGTTAAAACCATTCACTGAGTGCCCGGAAAGAACTGGTGAGACGTTGTAGAACGGAAACCACGCTGTAAGAATACCTCTATACCTCTTTGTATGAGGATTGACTGTATATATATATATATATACTAATTTTTGAGAAACCGTTGAGATTTTCATTTAAATACTTACTTGGAAGGTATTATGCAAATTTTTGTTGTGCGAATTATTCGTCGTTGGATGTTAGCATAAATAATCGAAAAGAAGTATTCGACAGCACTCTCCTATTACATTTAATTTACAATATCTAAAATTCTATGTAGAGAATGGATGGCACTTTCTTACACAAATCACTCCAAAAGCATGTAGACTTACTGGCGAAACGAATAAGAGCTGTTATCCATGAAAAGATTTGTGCGACAAATCATTTATCATAAATCAAATATTTTATTTTCGAAAATCAATCGAATTTCAAAGTAATTTTTTTATTAAATCAATTACTATGATTTCATTTGATCTTTAAATTCTATAATGAAACTTAGAACATTTATAATACAAAATTTGATATGTTATTAAATGAAAAACTGAGGATTGCAATGCGATTTTCAGTAAATATGAAAAATACAACGATTTTATACATGGATTTTTTCTGTTCTTAAATTCATTAATATGTATACTCATAAAAATGACAAATAATATTGAATTAAAGAAATTTAAACATATTTGTAAAAGGGAAACTAATTTATTTTTATATTTTTTCAGCTTTTAATTTTTTAAACTTAATTTTATTTAGAGATGAAGAATACATTTATATTGCGTAGTCACAATAAAATTGTAAAATTTACATTTATTGTAATTTTGTTATTATATGTTAATTAAGTTTGTGCTCATTTTGAAGGAACATTCACATTTTTAGTTAATTGTATGTAAAAATAAGCACATAGATACAAGATTTAACGCAGAATATTAAAAGAGCACATTAATTTTTTTATTTTGTTTTACTATTTTTAACTAAATATAGTCATTTTGCCAAAGCTCTAATCATTTTAAAATTTAAATCAACAGAAGTATATTAAAATAAGGAGAATTTTTTGTCTTTCTGGATTGTTTTCTGTGTAAAAGCATTCTAAAAATTTTGCAAACTATTTATTAAATGTATGTCTTCAGATATCAAAAGAATTTAATTATGTGGACTACTAATTTTATAGTATTTCAATTTAACATTTACAATTTAATATTAACAAAAACTATTACTAAAGAAATTATTGAAATAAAATCACCTAAGCCATTTTCGTCCTCACATAAATCTATCCCGTCTCAGTAGCCTTAACTGGTATGTGATAAATTATAATATAAAATAACGTATAATTGTTAGCTTATATTATAATTATAATATAAGCTAACAATCTCCATTATTTTATACTAATTTAGGTGTCGCAGGCAAATGCTTGTATTTTCGCTTAACAAATGAAATAGAAACTTACACAAATTGCTGAAAATAAATTTTAAAAGCAATATGCAAATTAATTTTAATTTATACAAAAAAACTGATATAGAACTTTAAACATAGATTTCAAATGCATTCAAAATCTTCAAAGATTAAATAGGGTATTGAAATAATTTTAAATTGCTTGAGAAAATTTGAATATAATTAAATGTTAAAAATATCAATCATATGATTTATGAAATTTATGGTCACAGTACAATAATTTATAAAATTTCTCTCTTTATAAATTACGTTTATTATATAAGAATTCAAGGTTCTGTATACTATATATATCATAATAATATCAATAAGTAGGATATTCTCAAGAAACAAAAATTTTTATGAAACCAAAAATTATATGAAAAAAAAGCCCATTTTCTAACTAAGCAATATTCAGTTAATATACAAAAATTATCAATTTTGCTATTAATGAGAATGTGACAAAACTTAATAGCAAATAATTTCGTTTATTTTAAGACCTCATATTTTAAGGTCTTTGATTTGCGATTTATATAATTATTGTATATTTTAATATTAAAATTTAAATTTTGTAGAAATCATTTTGAATTTTTAAAATAAGATCAATAATATTTAATAATATATATATATATATATATATATATATATATATATATATATATATATATATATATATATATATATATATATATATATATATATATATTTCATAATCTTTCTTTTTAAAATATTTCAAAAATATATTTTTTTATTTATTTTACTTATACAATATTTTCTAATTTTTTCTCAGCACATTATAAATATTCATCTCAATTTAGCATCAGAGATAACTGTTTCATGCATTTAAATAAAACTTTTATTGTCATGAATTCTAAAGTTAGATCATTTATAAATATTAACATCGCTTGTTTTCATAATTTAAAAAAAGATTCAATTGTGAAATGCTTCAGAAAAGAACACTGTTATTTCTAGATATGAATCACAATATATATATTTTGAGAATATATTTTAAATAATATTATCTTTATGTTACATGTCAGATGGCCTGATTGTACGAAAGTTATTTATGAGATATCAAACGTTATACCCTATTGTGAGAGTGTAATATATATACATAGGTGATTAAAATGGAATTTTACGTAACATGAAATGCATATATTATGTTGTTTTTAAAAACCTTACGTTATCTTCACATAGTTTGAAAAATCTTACAGATTTATTTAATGTATTCATTTTCAATTTTAGGATATGTAATTATTACATTTATATTTATACAATGAGCTGAAAAGAAAAGTGGTCCAAAATACTTTTAATTTACAGTCATTATTTTTTGTACTAAATGGGGAGTATTATTTCTCATTATAGTAGGTTATAACACTGTCATTCTGTTTAGCATTTTAGCATTCTAAAAAAGCATTGTCATAACTGTTTTTAGTTCTCTTTCATTATATGCCACATTTTGGATCATTTTTAACAAAATAATAAAACTTGTAAATATAATTTCTACATGTCTGTATTTCTTTAATTATACGTATCAAACTGCATACATTGCAAGTAAAGAGAACTGTAGTTTATGAACTGATGTTTAGTTCAAAGGGACAATAATATTATCTATATCTTTTTATTATTTTAGCATAACAATTGTTAAGATTACCGAATTTTGACAGAGAGTACATTACAATGCTAAAGCAGCTGCTAAAAGCATTTTAAAAATTGCATGTATTATCAGATGGTATCCACATGTATTTGTAAATACTTATGAGGAATGATTGATTACAAATAAATGAATTATTATCAGATTAAAGAACATAACCTGGAAATAAATCCTTGTGACAAAAAGGATAACACATTTAATACGCTTGTTTCCGAATGAACCCAGTGAAAGCGCAAAAAATCCTGAATAACTAAATCTTGCTATGTAAAATAGATCTGACACACACCAATCCTCATTCATTATTTCTATCATCATTTTATAACCAAAAAATGCAAATTTAAAAATCAAAACTTTTTGTGGACATAAAATATGATAGTACTTTTGGTGAAATATTATATATTAGGTTAAAAATTTATTGATTTGAAACTATTTCAACAGTTTAAACTTATGAATAAGAATTAAAAAATAATTACCCATATACGAACAAAAAACACCCATTTGGACTAAATGTCTGAATTTTTAATCCCAAACGATACATTGTACTTCATCTCTACCACATTAGTTATTGCAGTAAAAGTATCGCAATTAAATTTAAAAGATTTTGACTGCACTTATTTAAAGTTATTTGAAATTTAGATAACGATCATGTTTAAATGCAGCTACTGTTTTTCAATATTAAAATAGAAATCTAGATATTATTTCAACATTAATTACATTCACTTGATTAGAATATCTAATACATTGATAAAAGAAATTAAGTGAGAATGCAAAAATACAAAATAACATGCTTCTTTCTTAAAATTTTGACTTGCATGTTTTGAGTCTGAAATCCATATGAGGTTCATCATCACTCAATTCGCATTTCCTCACTGTAATTCATTATCATAAACAAATGTTTTAAGCACGTATTGTTGCTTAGTGGACAGCTAAAAAGTGAATTAAGTTCGTTCAGACACTCGCCTTCCAATTTCGATTTACATAATGCACCAGTTGAAGGATCACATTTCCTCGGATTTCTTTTTTCCAAACAATCAATCTAATGCCTTCAATGATACGTTTTAAGTATTTCAATTTTAGAGAAAGTTCTGTTTTGCATAAGTCATGCAATCTTTAGAATCTCCACAATCTTTGTAATTATTCCAGAAGCATATTAAGGAATATCTTTACTCATTCATTATCAAACTTTCTCCAATTCATAGGTTTTTATAAGAAATACGCTTTCTAGTATTAATATTATAAATCAACATTATAAGCGAAGCATGGAAATGAATAAAATTATTAATATTCTGTGACACGATCGTGCTTTTTAGTTTCTGGGTTTCTGTCTTCTACCTACATATTTGCAAGGATGGGTGATTGAGAATTATATGGGTTTCTTCTCAGCTAGCGTTAGAATACTGTCCACTGCCTTTAAAAATTTCTCCAGGATGGTAGGATGCGGGAGTTGTTCAGATGCCTAACAACGGCATTCAGTAACGATATTCCAAACCAATAATCAAATCATTAATGGGTAGAATATAAAATCTACTATTAACATTAATTTAACGTTGTCTCATTAACAGAAATATAAACAAATAATACATGTTATTTTGTAATAGAATTAATCCGAATTCAATGACTCAGCAATTTGAATAAAAAGGCTTAAGTATAAATTTAAGAATTTTTCATAAATTTTTAAGATTTTTGCGTTGATGCAATACAGATTTTTAAAACTTAAAGTTAAAATTTTTGCTTTGATAATGAAACACTAATATTTATCATACAAAATGACTCATTAAAGAATACTTCATAGATACTTTTTGCACAAATAAACTAAAAGTATAATTTAGTGACTCAAATACATTTCGCTGTTTTTAATGAAATAGCCCATAGTGTTTTATATTTCCCATTATTTTCGATTAGTTAATTGGGTGATTATGTGTTCTTTTTCAAAAGATGTATTCAGAAATTACCATTCAAATTATTCACAAAAATAATATAATAAAATGACTATTAATATGCATGTGCTATATAAATTAAAAATTAACTATTTTTATTTGGGATTTTATAATTCTTAATAACACAGCTTTTCATTTTTTTCAATCTTCGTTTATATAAATATGTGCATTTTAGTGTCCATTGGACCTTTTACTGTAAATAAAAGAAAATTTTAATTTACATTCCTTTGCTCGTGTTTTCGGAGAGTTTGTATGCTATACTTCAAAAACAACTCTTCAAATAAATTCCATCTGTTTATTTTTCAATCACTTTTAAGCAAATCTTAATTTCCTTTTCAACATATTTCACTTAGTCATTTCAAATTTAACAACTCCATTTTACTTCAGTCTTCATTTTAGAGCACACATTAATGTTTAATCAGAAAAATAACGCTAAATATTCAAATTTAATTACACAGAATTTTTATTCGAGGAAAACACTTAATTTATTTATGTCTCCATCAATTGTTTCATACAATAAACTAATAATTCAAGTGAAGTGTAATAATTAAGTTTTAAAAATCTACTAAACTGAGTTTCACAATATGTTCATTACTAATTTCTTCTTTGTCAAACGCTCTAATCAAATGTTAGAATAATTAAAATAACTGCTTAAAAGAGTTTTTAATTTAGTACATTAATATATATAGCGACATTTATTTTCTTCTATAAGAGCAGTATCCTATAAGTACTCAAACGAGTTTTTCGATTTCATTTAAATACCATTATTACAAATTAAGTCTGCCATTATTTCTCCATTCCATATTAAACGTACAGTGATGGCCAAAATTGTAAACATTTTTTGATATTTTCATGATTTTATATTTTATAATTTTCACTTAAATATACAAATGTTTATGTATCAAATTAAAGAAAATTTAATGTAAAAATTAATTAAAAATATAATTAAAATATCGATATAACAAATAAATTAAGCTAGAAATTGGGATATATATCTTAGATTTCATTGTATTTTAAAGTCACTTACATTATATATTTTAAAGTCACGTACATTATATATTTTAAAGTCACGTACATTATATATATATTTTATAAAGTCACTTATATTATATATATTTTAAAGTCACTTACATTATACATAGTTTAAAGTCGCTTACACACTTACACAATAAATATTTAGTAGAATAACCGTTATTTTTAATGACGCTTCAAGGCGACATTTCCTCCTGTAAATTAGTGTATTTGGAGTTCATACTACTAAATAAAGTGATCCCAAAAAATAATTATAGCATCAATAAGTTGTGTTTTATTTGATAGACAGATTTTTAGCTAAAGTAAGGTCAAATAAAATTTTAATGGGATTCGAACCAGATCTGTTTATTAGCTTAAAATAAAGGGATATATTTATTATGCTGCCAGCATAATAAATCTATCCTTTATTTTAAGCCATTATTTGCATATTTTGCAGCATGGTATGGAGCAGAATCATGTTGATATTAGAAAATCCTGCTCATATAAGATATATAGTATTTAAATTGGGAAGATATCCCTCACAGAAAGTATCAATTTTGGTTTCAGGGCAGTATGGTTGTATTTTTTTGTTTTTACAATGCTTTACATCTCTTGAATGTGCACCACACAATCTGCAAACTACAAATTATAACATTTATTGCGTTCTTGCTAGTTACATCAAAACATTCAAAAGTAGATATATCCCTATTCTCTATATATCACATATAATCGACCATCACAATCAAAAACCCATATTTAACTCTCCTCTCTCCAAATGATTTTCTTACAACGTAATGTATTTTCTCTAACTAAATTTGATTTTTGCTTTCTTTAAGATTTAAATATGGTAGATTACTTCAATCCCTAAATATAGAGCCTGATAGCATTTTCCATATTGTTCTTGGATTAACGGATATATGTACTGCATTAATTCAACATCTGAAAAAATTCTTCGATCTTTGAGGAATGTCCTTTTATCATTTCATAGTCTGTAGCACTTGTACAATTTTTCCCCTAATCTTGCCTTATTTTTCGATGATTTATTTTTTTATAACTTAAGTATAATTTTTGTATACCAGATAAAGTCATTGACATATCAATTGGAGAGTCTTCCCCTTAAAAAGATTTTGCTTCTTACAAGTGTCCATGTTATTGAAAAAGTTTTTTTTAATTATTTTTATTAAAACAAACAATTACAATTTTAAATTAACAAATGTATTGATGTAACCAACAATAACAATTTGACAAGCAAATTGTGTCATGACAGTGACGGATATCTCAGCCACATCACGAACAATAGCACAACACATTCAGTCTATAACGCATCATCCACTGTCAGCGCGTATCATTCCAGACTATTTACAGTAGAGTGGTCGGCTCACAAGACGTCCATTGCTTCGTCTACCTTTGACACAGAATCAGAGACGTCTCCGCCAATAGTGATGCGATGAAAGAAGAATATGAACGGAAGAATGGAATGAAATTGTCTTTACTGACGAGTAACATTTCTGTCTGCAACACTACGATGGTTGCATTCAAGTCTGGAAACACCATGGAGAGAGGAAGATGAAAAACTGCGTTATGCACCGCCACACTGCTCCTGCACTGATTCTTATGACATGGTTCGGTATTGGATATATCCTTCGCACTCCTCTGTACTTTAAACAGCCAGTGCTATATCTCAGAGGTGTTGTAGCTAGTTGTCCTTCCTTTCCTTCAGGGCTTGCCCACACCTATATTTCAACAGGATAATGCACGATCACACGTAGCAGGCATTGTTCAAGAATTCTTCGTCAATCACCAAATTGAATTGCTTCCCTGACCGGGTTGCTCTCTGGATCTTTCACCGATAGAAAACATGTAGTCCATGGTTGTTTAAAGATTAACCCAGATTATATCCCCACACCAGACCAACTTTGGCAATGTGTGGAAGCTGCTTGGTCTGCTCTTCCCCAAGAACAGAGCCAAAGTCTCCTTAAATCAATGCCGAGGTGTGTGGCAGTGGTAATTTCCAACAACGGTGGCTACTCTGGTTACTGATTTTGGTAGGAACCATACTTCACAGAAGTTTATAAATTTAATCATTTGATACTTGATTAACATGTTATCTACAAAGTAAATTTTGTTATGATATCTCTTGTCTTTCTTAGTGTTGCAATTTGGATGGCCAGAAGTGTATGTAAATATAATCGTTGTTACTTGGTGTGTTGCTGCTAACCTATAACAACATTATTTAAACATCAATGTTTATTTTTTTATTTATTTTTTTTTGTTTTGTTTTTTAGTAAAAGGGGAGCCATAAAATTTATCTTCCTTAGAATATGAAATTACAACAATTATGTTGTGATGAATTAATCTAAACAAAATTATATTTGATGTGAATATACTTGATGATGTGTATATTTTTGTGCGTATGTGAACTTTGATGTAAAAAATTATTTTTCTAAAATTGATAACTGAGCAATTATTTTTTCTTTGTGTCGAAATTTGCAGTTGCTAATTTAATGCATTAAATCAAGATAAATTAAATACACACTTACTAAGTGTTTTTAACCGTGATTTGGTCAAATATACTTTGTTACATGTAATGATAGTAGATAAGTGCGAGGATAACTTCAAACAAATATTACACACGGCAGCATATAAAATGAAATTATTGTGGAGTAAATGATTTTTAGTCAAAAAAAATCCGATATGTGCGATAGTAATTGTGTGGAGTGGTTATGTAATTGCATAAATATTTTACAGAAACTTAAACTTCTGTATCAAGTTATAATCAATTCACCTAAGAACTTGGAAAAATTTGGTGATATATATATATATATATATATATATATATATATATATATATATATATATATATATATATATATATATATATATATATATATATATATATATATATATATATATATATATAGTTACATACTCTTTCAAAATAATATTAAAACATATACTATCTAAACACATTTAATGCTGCAGCAGTTGAAATGAAAGCTTTTTCTTTCCCAATTTAACCCAGATTCAGTGACTATTTTTTTAATTGAAATAAACGTTTGACTTGGTAACGATTGTTTTCATACAGAGATGTTTGATAGTTTCACAGAACAATATAGGTAGTATATGTTAATAATTATAGATTTGGTGGTTATCTGGAAAAGAAACTGCCTGGTAATTCTTTTTAATTACCTTCTGTATTTTCTTCTTATAGTTATTAAGAAATTTCTTATGAATCCTATAATATTACTTAGGTCCGCCAGAATATAAATTAATTTATTAAATTGTATTTATTTCAAACATCAAATATTTTATTATTTGTATGTAATGAACTGCGTGAAACGATAATTATTTTCCTTAAAAATACCCATTAATTGACGTAACATTTAATAATAATTAAGTAATCTTTTCAAATTTCTCAACGTTGATCTCTTAAGAACTCTCATTTAATTCGAATAAATTTCTCGTCTTCTACATTGTGTCATATTTCATGTTTTTGTCAAAGTACCTTAGAAAACAATTGAGGAGCAAGAATATGTATCTTATTAAAGGAAATATCAGTAGAGATGAGAGTTCAATTCATTATATTTTTAAACCATATGATATTCTTTCATAAAGAAATAAATTGAGACATCATATAAATATATTGTTTATATATAGTTTAACTGTAAAAATCTTTCTTATTTATGTGAAAAACATAACTTTATATGATTGCATGTCTTATTATTTACACTATCTTTAACATTAATTGTTTAATGATGCATTCTCTTGATTTTAATAGTCACTCTCCTCTAGTGAAGTGTTTGAAATAAATTTGATAATGAGTGTGCTTAAAATCATTTTATAACACTTTAATTTATATTAAAAACCTGTATAACTGACGCATACGTATTTTATGCAAATGAGTTTTCATTTCTGAAACTTTAAATATTTTCTTTTATGCGCACTATTCTAGCTCATCAATCATATGCCTCTGAGTTCCAAAATAATTCGTATTAATTGTTTTCTTCACCTGTAATATGAAACAATTCTGTCTTTTGATATATTATACTGTGTCACACAGTTTTAATGAAGTTTAATTTAAATTGATGCAAATTAAAGATTTGAATAAAATGTCTATGTATCTTAAAACGGGTTTTATTTCACTGTAAATATGAAATATTTCTCTCTGTTTAAAACCTTATTCGGTATTTATTCTACAAAATTGGATTTATTTCTCGCTATACCATTCTCATTGCAAGGGCCCCATTTACTCTAATTTTCTCTTGTTCATAACTTCGTTGTTTTGATGATTGTGGCCTTGTTTCTTTAATTATGGTTTTTCATCTCGTTGCTTTTTTATATAAGGTTTTCATTGTTACCCATATTCTTAACTTAATTGCATACGAATAGACCCATAATTACTTTTCAATTACGCTTCTGCATTACGCTTCATGTCCTTCAGTTATCTATTTTATATTTTTGATCTAACGGATACTTATAAAATTGCACATGAGTTTAAATTAAATGTTTTATATTTCATTAAATGCAATTCTGTGCAGAATAGTGGTCTTTTGCTTAATATAATATTATTATATTAGGAACATTTTTATTTTTATAAAATCTATCTTTACTCATTTACTTGTCCTTGTTTGTATTGTCTTCATTTTTATTATCATTTACTATCAGTATCAGGAATATTCTAAAATTTTTCAGACCATTTTGAATATGAAATCTGTCTCTTAATATCAAGTATATGAACGATATTATAATTTACATTTAATTTCATATAGAATAAAATGTTTGGAAATATAAAGTTTTTCTTACAATTCAGATTTCATCATTTTTTTCAAACATTTTAAAATAAAAGTGTTTTTCTTTCAAGTTTCTTCAGATTGTAAGTTTCTGAAAATTTTATCAAAATTTTATGGCTGGATAACCATTTCTTTTACAAAAATTTTCATAGATTAGCATATGAAGCACTTTATAGCATAATATAGAATTTTAATGCCTTTATGAAACTGAATTTTTTTTCTATGCCACAATTAAATTTAAATCGTGTATCCAAAACAAAATCAATTAACAATGGTTTATTATTTTCGATAAATATGATCTTTCTTCTACGTTTACGTGTTGGAAGTAATGTTTTTTACCTGAATCTGGATTGAATAGGACATACCTATCTCATTTTAATTCTTACAAAAAGCTTGCGTGGTTTATGAATTTTGAACAAATGGTAATTTTTTTTGCCTTTTTAATCGAATATTGTTTATTAATTAGATATTGAATCGAGAGTCTTTAATTCATTTTAAATATTACCTTTACCTTCTGATTTTTGCTTTCATGTGAGTGTTCTATTTGCAAACTTCTTCGATATGGAATGACGCCAAACCGTCTTTTTAATAGTATTTAAGGAAGCATCAAATGTAGTTAACCGTAATCTTCACCATACTTCTAAAACGTATGCAATAAACCATTTTATGACAGGTGCATTATGCGTAAATATGGAGGCCGACCTTTAAAATATCTTTCTATGTAAACTTAATCAAATACCAATGCTAATATTTCCGATGAAAAAATTTTTTTAATACAACAAATAAAGAAATATCATACATTTAGTAAGCATTACTCTATATTTTCTCAAAGCTATGGATTGTAAAAATAAAGATTTAGGACATTTCTTTATGAATTCAAAGCGAGAAATAAATTAATTGAGGAGCAAGAATATTTATCTTATTAAAGGAAATATCAGTAGAGATGAAAGTACAGTGCTTACACAGCCTTAATGAAACATCTTGTATAAAATAATTTTTGTAAATTATTGAAAACAGTTATTTAAAAATTTACGAGGGAAATTTGTTAGAAAATAATATTCTATTGATTTAACGGAAATTTGTGTAATAAGGAGACAATTATTTCATGAATTCTTTTAATGAAACAATACTATGTTAATTTCATAATATTTTATTTTAATATTTTTGTTTGATAAAATACTAATTTCAATTTTAGTTTCTTACTGAGATGTGTGGTTAACGAATTTTCCTATTAATTAGCATTAAAATTTTTTTATTTTCGTTTAAAAGTAAAAGATTTCAGATCTAAAAGCATTACTTACAGTTTAGTTTATGTCATTGTATCATGGTAATTCCTAACTTTTTTTAACATATTTTACACTTTACGTCTCATTTGTAATCTTTATAATGCATCTTTATAATTTTGAAGATATTTAAATATTTTGTTACTTAAACTAGACACGCATAAATCTTAATATACATATGTATGTGTGTGTGTGCGTGTATATATATATATATATATATATATATATAT
This sequence comes from Latrodectus elegans, assembly GCA_030067965.1. Lineage (NCBI taxonomy): Eukaryota > Metazoa > Arthropoda > Arachnida > Araneae > Theridiidae > Latrodectus > Latrodectus elegans. The sequence continues at coordinate 66,654,846 of CM057809.1, forward strand.
ATATATATATATATATATATATATATACTAATATAATAATATATCTTAATATTGTAAAACAAATATTCACGCCAAAAAACTCTTTTTTTGCATGATAATAAATAATTATGAAAAAATGCAATTCAAAGCAAATAGACACGATTTAATGTATGGCAAACACCCACACAAAAAGATCAATTTAAAAAAAAAAAAATAACTGGAAAATTATGTTCCAAATGGAAGGAAATCTTATTGCTTAAAAATACTCAAATTTCTGAAATTATTTGCCATAATTTAGCCATGAAATATGAATTGAGAATTTCAATCATTAAAGCAAGCAAATTGAATAAAATACAATTGCAAGGTTTCTTTGTATAAAATAAACAAATTACATAATTCTCGTAATTTTTTTACATTTTTTTAGCTTGAAATTTTTAAATTCTTGGGGAAAACTTGAATATCTTAAATATTCAAATTAGAATTACAAATAAACATAGAATTTATTTTAATGAGTTGAGTTTGTTTCAAATTCTGATTTTAAAAATAATGTCTCAAAAAATTTTCTAAATTCTCTCTCTCTACCTAGATTTATTTAAAATCTGTAAAGAACGACTAAATCTGTAAGAACTTCCAGAATACACATTTCATTTTTACTAAAAAATATATTCACACTTTTTACGCTTAATTTATTGTCTACAAGGTTGTTCCTCTATAAATATTAAAACATTCTATATGATGAATGGACTTCATGGTTTTCTCAAAATTTTATATACTAATATTTAAATATTCTATTGAAAATTACTATCAAAAAAGTGTAAATACAAAGTTACATAGAATGAAACATAAGAAATATTAAACTTGATTTTTATGCAAATATTCTAATGTACGCGTATTTAAAAAAAAAGAAAAAAGAAAAGAAAAGAAAAAAAAATACTATCGATCATTATAAAACACTTCAATTTCATTATAGTTTAAAATTAATTCTTACTTTATTAATAGTATGTAAACTGACTTTAATAAACAACCATAATAGCAATAAATTATTCATTTGCTTTTTAAAATATTATTTCATAATATGTATGGCAACACTATAATTAAACTCAGATTTAAAGTGAGTAAATATTTCTGACAATGAAATGCAACATTTTCAAATGAAATAAATACTTTGAGACATGAAACCTTAAATCTTTTTCTGAAATACAGAATTCCAGTATTTAACGTGATTTGTATTTAAAATATATAACATATATTTTCGTTTCATGTGCATCTCTCAAATTTTAGCAAAAAACAATATTTTAATGAAAATATAATTTTTTGTAAATATTATATTTATATAAAATAAATCTATGTATTTTACATCATATAATATAAAATAGACATAGAAAATTTATAATATATTAGAGGTTAAAATAATATATTATTTGCTAAAATAAAATATAATTTCTAAAATGACTTCAAGTTCAATAATCACATTTGCTACAATGAATAATAATGAAAGGTTAAATTTTATCATTTAACCTGATAACATTTTCTCACTCACACACACACACAATTTTTATTTTATAATACAATACCAACACTATTAAGCAAGCATTAATTCTGAATATTAGTAATTACTATTGCTCCACTATTATTATCTATCTTGTTGACCTTATGATTTATTGCATACTTATAATGTATTTACTCTCATCACAGATGTTAATATTCAAAATTATTTATTTTTGAATGTTAGTAGCTGAATCTTTGATCTGAATATTATAATTAAATTTAAAAATATATAATCTTCATTATATGACTTTGAAAACCTATATAGATTAGTAAGAAATCCATCTAGAAATCAATCTATATTTAGACAGTTTTTACTGGTGTTATTTATAAAATGGAAACTGTGTTTTAAAATTTTTAATTTAATCATGAACGCTATAAAATATTCTTAATTTAAAAAATTCATTTGCTGCAAGCGAAAGACTTAAATAAAGCTAAGTATTCAATAATTTAAATAATATTATACCTTTATTGCTTTACTACATATCTTTCGCTTATGAAAAGGAATGCAATTTAAAAATATTAAAAGGAATAAAATGCTTCATTAATCTAAAGTATATATTTAATTTTCTTTATATATTTACATCTTTCAAGAACATATGTCTATGAAGTTAAATTGAAATTAATAAAATTTTGAAGTTCTAACTCACTCCGTTAATCTAATAATTGATACAAATAACCTATGACAAAAATTTCAAAGTTTAAAATTTACTTTTAAGAACTTTTATTTTTAAGGTGATTATTTTTATTTAAGATGAAATCCATTAAGCACTAATTGTAAAATAAACTTAATCTGCATGAAGTGCTTAAACTTTGCACTTTTGACGATGCAATTTTTTAACGGAAGATTGTATTTAACGGAAGTAACACTTTCAGCTTTGAAAAAAAACGAGAAATCTAATTCTAATTTTATATTAAATAATGTTTTAAAAGCTTTATATAATTATACGTTTCATGAGCAGTTTATGAAAAAAATAGGTTTAAATTCAAATAAATGCTTGAAAGAAAGATTTCTCTATCTCACATTTTGAATTACACTTATTTTCGTTTAATTATGTATATTGAATTTCAGAGCGCATTTTAAAAGCATCTATTACCTAATTATCAGAATGTATTATAAAATCCTTAAATAACAAAGTAAAAGCTTTAATTATTTTAATAAATGCAATTTCTAGTGCATCAATACAAATCGCCTATTGATACAATTTCAATAAAGTTAAGAGGGTGATAAAATTTCTTTAAATTTCTACAACCTTAATAGAAATAAATAAAATGTGTGTACATTATTTTAAGTATATCATAAATTAGATAGTCTAAAGGTGCAATCAACTGATAGTGACAATTTTTTTTTGATCAAAGTTTCCCTATTTTCTTAACTTCTTTAGCAAAAATACGTAACTAACTGGAACTTAAATTGTTACCATGTGAATAATTTAACTATTATTCTTGATTTTAACAAAATGAACATGAAAATGTAGATGAGTTTATGACTTAAAATTTACTTTAGAAATCTTATTCAGCAGCAATACCTTTTATAATTTTCATAACCAATGTTTATCAATTGCAATTATCATGCATTTTTAATGAATATGATGTCTGTTTCATGTTACTTCGTAAAATGATTTAAAAATAGTTTGATGATGAAATAACAATTTATAACAAAAAGAATTAATAACATAAGGTACGAATAAAACTATTGAGTTATATAAAACGAAAGAAAATAATTCATTGTGTATGCATGATTATTAAAATAAATATTTTGAGAAATTTGCTTACAAAATTTAAAAATTAATTAAATTCTTTTAATCAAACTTTATTGAGTTAAAAATTATTTTTTTAATTTTTATGTCAAGAAATATTTAACTGATTTGAAATCGTTTTAAATTAGATTGAAATAAAAAGTGTAGACGAGTCTCTTTCATTATAATTCAATACTCAACAAATATTTAATTTATCAATAAAAAATTTAATAACTTTTGCAAAGCAAAGTCTTAGTTCCTACTTAGTTATTCAGTTGAACAAGTTTCTCGTTCAATTAAACGTATCTTCCATAAACAAAATATTGGTTTTTAGCACAAAAAGGATGAGAACTCTAATCGCGATATAAGAGATAATGTAATATAAACTATGTAACATACTCAAAATTCAACATGATATAATTTGCATAAGGGATTTTATTTGGGTAAAATATCATGTCTTGCTCCATAAAATGTCCATAAAATTCAAATTCAAATTCCTAATAAATATTTTATAAGATCTACATTACAGATTATGTACACGAGCTATTCTGCAATGTTTAACTTTCATTAAAGAAATTTTATTAAACATGTTTACTGCTCAAATGATAACTTAAAGTGCTATGCAATTTAGTATAGTTTTCATTAGCACTCTTAGAATTGAAATAATAAAATTATAATCAATTATTGAAAATGTTTGATTTCTCTATACAAATTTTTGTTTTACTGAAGGATGTTTATTCAGAAGTGTTATGCTGACTAAATTACATAATTACAAATCATTTTATATTAACGAATAATTTATTTAATCATATTTAAGTGATTTCATATATTTTTAAACGCAATATAAGCATTCAATCATCAAGAAATTTGTTTAAAAATTGTGTTGTTATTTATAAGTAGTTATACTTCTCGAAACTGAAATTGCTCCTAAATAATCAAACTACTATTGTAAAATCAAATTATATCCTTTTTTATGCTTATCAATTATAATGTTTTCCAATCCTAATAATTAATATTATCACATATCGTTATACTTATCCTTATCATTAATTATAGTTAATAATAGTATAGTTAATAAGAAACATATGGAAAACAAATTATAAGAAATTTTTCATTCTGTTTTCATAACGAAGACTATATTCTTGTTGCTTTAAAATCAAGTAAATATAAATTCTAATGTGAGCGTACGGCAACTAATAATATGGAATCTGATGTTAGGAAGTGTTATGTTAAATAAAAAAAATTAACAATAATAGTGATACCAACACTTGTGCGCATTTTTTCAAAAGTACCATAATGTTGTATGTGTTATTTATTTGATGATGATTATTCATTTTTCGTTCACTATTACTTATTATTAAAATAAATATATAAAAATATTCTAAAATATTGAAATTGATGCAAAAATTATGTTTTATTTACTTTAAAAAGATTGCGATTTTCTTCACATGCGTTATGAATCATGTACAGCATGTGAAACAATAATTAATCTATAAACAATAGTTAATCTATTCAGCCAATGAATATATTCAGTCGATATGTTTTAATTTTTACGTTGTCAGTAAATCAATTTTTTCTTAAAGGGTTTCTTCCAATTTTGTTAAACATTGTAGTATTGAATTCAGTGTCTGTAGTGTTGACAAATGAAATTAATTTACTAAATTTACTAAGCATATTTCTTGACTGCATATGTTTGTTTGACATTTAAAATAGTTTTAATAACACGATATTTTGAACTCTAATAAAAAAATGAACATTCTTATCATCATATTCATAAACTTATAATAAATTAAGTTTGGCAAAATTAATAAAGATCTGCAACTCCTTAAAAGCTTTAATATAAATTCAATTAAATTAAAATTATTCAAATTAAGTAGATACTTCGACTCTTCACTTTTTCCAAGAACAAATTTTAAAGCATAAATTGGAAGCATTTTGTTGAAAAAATTATTTTTGCAATTTCTTTTTCCCATTTTTGCTTTTTGAATTAATCAAAATTTGATTGTAAATTTTTTCAGCTAGACTTTCCTTTGATATTATCATATTCTGAATCATTTCATTATAAATTTCTTCACATATCAAAAAATGTAGGTTTTGAGGATTTTATGTATGATTTCAATTATTTTTAATTACATTCATTATTTGATCCATAAAACAAACGTTTCTTCTAAGATCAAACAGTAATTTTTGCTAGATAAGTGGTTTAATAGCAAATAAATTCAAATCCCTTACGTCTCAAAAAATAAATAAATAGTTATCAAGTATAGAGTTAAGTAGTTCATAGTATTTTATTTAACTTTATTACTTTTCAAAAGTTTAATAAATGAAAAAACTATCTAATATTTTGTTTTCCTTTTTCCCTATATTATTCTATAAATAATAATATAAAATTCTTTAACTGTACATGTATTCTTTACTTTCCATCAACTTCTGAACATCCAAAATTTGCACTTTAAAATGAAAACAAAATTCAATGATAAAGTCTAAAACTTTCTCTTAAATTTCTGAAACAAATATAGCCTCAAACTAACTCTAAGACATTTTTACTGAAAATTATCAGAGTAGTTTCATATAAATATGCAAATAAATTATAATATGTCTAAAATAAACATTTTTGAATTTTTTTATGAATTTTGTAAAAATGTAGTAAAAGGACAGTGATAAATGTATTCAAATAATAGCATTTTGGTGGATGATTTAAACAGAATATGCTTAGTTAAAAACTGGTCAATAACTAATATTCACTAACAAACACACTTATACAGACACATGCGCATTTATACAAAGCTCTTTTACATTATTAATAAGAAATTATTGAATTTATAATTTTGTAGAAAATTCCTAAAAATGTGTGTGTGTTTGAGAGAATGTTAAATGTTTATGTACATGGTACTGCATTTTGTAAAAAAGTAAATTATTTCCTTTCATGTATTATTATTTGAAAAAACTTAATGTATATCTGTATAATCTTTTGAATACAAAATAAATTTCAATAATGCATTTATTGTTTAATTGATATTTAAAATTATAAGATCATTTTATTCAACTTTCATTACTAAATATTATTTGCAAAGTATAACAACTATGCATTAAAAGATATTATTAAAAATAGCTAACAAAAGTAGCAAATAAAAATACATTTTACATTGATATAATTTAGGTGTTCATTTACTAATATTTGATTTATTATAAATAATAAATACATAAACCAGTAATTTACATTACTGTAAGCACAATTCCATAAAAGCACTTCATTTTCCATAGGTAAATGAAATTTTTGAACCAAATATTTCAAGAAAAAGATTAATTAATAGCTTTTATTATAATCTGCTTTTTAAAAAATACATATAAAAATTCTTAAAATTCAAATCTGTTTTAGTTTCTAATGTTTATTACTCATAAAAAGTAATACGTATGGAGAAATTTGTTTATTATTGTTATACAATCAATGATTACTAAACTATAATGGATTACTAAATTATTTTCCCTTAGTCACAATATCTTATAAAGTAAAACATTCGCAACTAGTTATTAATAAATTATTGATAAAATAATTATTGATAAAATAATTGTTTTTTCTATTATTAAAGCAAATTGAACTAAATTATAATTTATAATTATCTAAATTTATTCCAATACAAGTCTTAACTCATTCAAGCAAATTAAACAACAGCTGAATAGTAAGATATTTGACACCCTAAAAAAGTATTCAAAATATAATGAATGTATTTTATCATTCTATAACCAAAATCATTAAAAATGATGAACCCAAAATTAGACCCTCATTCATAATGTATGAGAAAATATTTTAAATCCATTTATAACAATCTACGTATAAGCATTATAAATAAGCTAAATGTATTGAAGTAAAATTTTGTTAGCAATCTCTTTTATGCTTATAATTATAATTATGCGTTGGATATACAACCGTAAGCTGCAGCAAGTTCATATTAATTATGCTATGATCTTTGTATACAAACTGTAAACAACAACAGATTCATGAAAAACAATTTATTAATTCTGGATAATTATACTTCATTTATATATAAGCAAAATATGAAACTTCCTACAATTTTTATGCAGTTTACGTTTTAAAATTTAAAACAAAATTATTTGTAAATAAACTTCAATTACTCTAAATGCAGTCAAATTTTGTTAATATGCCTCTCCCTTAACCGGATTCCTGATTATTAAGTAAAAAATCATCAATGTGGGAAAGTAATGAAATTCATTGTCATGTATATTTTTATTTATTTTATAAAATATCATATTTTCTGGAAAAATATTATTAAAAAATATTTTTTCATGTCTCATTTAAGAAAATGTATCATAATTTCATCCCGCCAAACAATAATGATAAGTTCTTGTTTATTATGATAAATTTATTTTGAAACTCATCATGCAACTATTACTGCTAATCCAAAATAACAGATATTTTAAACACACATGTGATAACTTTTAATTATAATGTGTATTTCCAACATTTTAATGTCGTTTCGTATTGCAGAAATATTCATCATGAAATAAGATTCAGAATAAAAAACAGAAAGCATATAGAATATAAATTTTCATATTTCTAAAGCAAGTGATTTTTTTAATTAGTTTCAAAAAATCACATACCTAATTTGAATTTCCTTAAAAATGAAAGTGCTACATTTTGACTAGTAATTACGTATTTTTTCGTTTAACATAAAGAATAAGTTTTCATGTTTCAGATTAACGATTTCACGCATAGGAACTAAGTTACGTTGTCTAACTTTAATATATATTGATAATGATAACGTGTATTATAATATGCAATAATATGCATCATAGTGAAAATCATAGTTCTTCTCTTATTGCTAAAATAGTTTTTCGCATTTCTGAAATTCATAGATCAAAAAATCATTTTTGATTTTTCTACAAATAAATATCTGTGTCAACAGTAATTGAGAATTGCTAATTATTCATTGCCTATCCCAAAATTTTGATTTGAAAAACATATTTTAAAATTTTAAATTTTAGTTAATTTTTCAGAATTCAATAATTTTGTTGTTAAGTATTAACTATCACACTCTTGATTAATGATTCTAAAAGTACCATTTCTATGCACTGCAAAAATATAAAACTATTTATACACAAATATGCTTTCAAAAATTATCTGTCCAGACATTTACATGGAATTGACAGACAATAAGATTGTTCTTTCTGATGAATTTATTGGTAATATTGTTAATATCTTATATCTATTCCCATTTACATCATAAGTTACATAAAATTTCGTAGTTAACCAATATTTCACTAATGTCTTGATAGAGAAGTGAGTGAATAACTAGATGTGTGAAACTGTGTCGATATATATTTAAATTACTTTTCAATAAACATTGCTTAGTTACTGAATTTTTTGAACTTTACTTCAATTTCATAGTTTGAATGCATTTGCATTTGAAATATCTTCTGACTTCTTGAGATGAGTTTACAAGAATTGTAGAGCATTTTTTCTTAAATTTGTTTGTTCTTTAAATTGTTTTCTTTTTTCTAATATTTAGTCTTGTTAAGATTTTTTCCTACATAAAGTATCTCATAATTATTATCTGACATATTCTCTTGTAGTTTCTAAATTTCAATTTTTTAATTTAGTATTTAAATAAGTGCGCATGAGTATGTTTGTTTTAAACAATATTATCAATGAAGTACTATAAAGAAACTTAATGTAAACATAATTAATATTTTGGAAAGAATTACTTTTTATTTCATACTACATAAAAACAATACATAGCCTAAACTTTAAAAAAATGAAGAAACTATTAAAAAGAAACATCCTTATTGTTGACCTTGATTGAAATACTGACCTTATTATATCACTATTTTCAAAATTATTTCTCTTAGACAAATTCTTTCATACACAAAAATATTTCAAATGGGTTAAATATTCCTGAGACTGAAATTTTAATGATAAAAAATAATTTTATTAAAATTAAAAATAAAACATTTCATGTAGTTTTCTATTTCCTAAGTTTCAATGTACATTGCGTTGTGTATTGAAAAAATATAGAGGTGTTTCATTTTTAAAAGCAAGTTGAGATTTTAGATTCTCATACAAAATGAAAAAAACTATTGAAGTAAAAATAAAAAAGCATCTTGTTCAACAGTTTCAATTCTAATAAACTGAAGAAATTTGAATGCGTCAAATTATATAGAATCGACTCTGAATATGAAAATTGCTAAAGATAAATTGAATAAATAGTGGTTAAATAGAAATGACTAACAGGGATATAAGCAACATTTAAATCATCATTGTTAAAATATATAATATAATATTGCGGCAACATATTAGGGTTAAAAGAAGAAGCCACTGAGTAGTAACCATATTACACATATCTGAATGATGATGACGATTACATACCGATAATGCATTACATTGATTAATAATGAATGTCAGAGCTGCTACGAGAATTTCACAAATGTTTACCAATGAGTAAATGTCCATTTTATCGGAAAATAAATGCTGCACTTCAATGTTTTAGAAAGACCAACATCTTATGCTCCATCCCATCTAAGCCAGACGGACAAAAATGACTATTTGAACCACACAAAAGAACATATAATCTTGCAAATCTACAACTGAATATTGCAGAATACGGTAGTGGCTTGTGTTTATTATATGATGATAGTGCGCATCCATGCCATCCCATACAGCTAAGAAAATGGAGACAAGTGACTAAGCATAATGATTTGACAAATATAATTTTTTTAAGTTCTACTTTATAAGTGAAAACATCTACCTCTGTTTCTCACAATCTGTGGAGATATAAATCCTTGCTCACGAGTCATACAATGTGAACGTGATGGCAGTGTACCTCACTGTATTCTGGAGACTCCCACATCAACTAAACTACATGAAATAAAAATTACTGAATCCATCTTATATTCGAGAATTTATCAAGCGTTCTTTACTTGTATTTAGTGATAAGATATTGTATGAACATGTCTCTTCGAATAGGACGTAGAGTGGGATTCTAACTTGGTATCTCTCAAAAAGTCTATGTCCTCATAAAATAATAAATATCTAAACGAGCGTGAGCCTTAATGGGATCAAACAATCATCCTATGTTTGTTCGAAAAAATGACTACAGAATACTGTGATTCTATATGAATGACTATAGATTGTCTTGAAATTTAAATCTATATTATTTAAAAAAAATAGTCTATATGACTGAACAAAATTTTTGGCATAATCTGGAAAAACTCATCACTCTTAACAATAACGATCCAGGCATATTAAAAAGTTAAAATATTGCAGCACTTTCACCATTTCATATCTATAGTACACTCAACAGAAAATGCTTTGATTCGCTTACACAGTGAGCATTTCCAGTAATAATACCAGGCATTTCCTAAACTCACTAACAGCTGATTCACTTATATAATTTGAAAATATATAAATTAAGATCTTACTTTTTATCCTTGATTGAGAAACCCCTGAAATTTCAGATGAAGTTTTATGCTGAAATTTTTCAGTCAATTTTCGTCTAATAAAATTTTATTATTACCACAACAAATAATTGCATCAACAAAATAATTGTGTTATATCGTCTCTACGATACAAATGTATAATTATTAAATGCAAATACAGAAAGCGAATTCGCTTAAAAATTTATGCGTTGCAAATTTATGGGTTGATATTTTTACGTTAAACATATCCTGTAATAAATGCTTAACTCATTTGAAACACTTTTTGTGTAACCAGTGGTACATGTCTGTGATAACTGTCATCCAAACTATTAACATGAAAGAATAACTCTGACATAAGTGTACGTAAACAAATGTTCAAAAGTATCAAACAGTTTTCTAGCTATGAAAAGTTGAAAAATATTATAAATAGCATAAATTTATAAAAATATAATTAGAAATATAATTTCATAAAATATAAAAATGTATTTAACTACACACAGTGTACTTTTAACATTTTAAGAATAACAAAATGTAATTTTAAATAAATATATTTACTGATTAGCAATAAATTAAAATTGGATGAATAAAAATTTATAAGCTTTATAGAAATAATAATATTTATTCTCAAAAACCAATGTAAATATTTATTTTTTTATTTTAACAAGCAATGTTTTTCATTAATCTTATAGATAATCAATTTGTTTAAGCTTCCGTTACATTTTAATTTAAAGTGTCCTTTGATTTAAAAATGATTTATTTATTTCATCATTAATATGACTATTTATTTTATTCATAATGTCTTAAACTACTTTCTTTTTCATGGTAGTACCCATATTATTGAGGCTTACAATTTTGACTTCAGTTCCTAAATAAATATAATAAATAAATATATATATATATATATATATATATATATATATATATATATATATATATATATATATAAATATATATATATATATATATATATATATAATTTTTCATTTTTTTAAACTGTGGAACTGATAAGGAATTAATACCTTAATGTCTTAGGAAATAATTTAATGCCCCGTTTTAAAGCTCATTTGCTAGCAAAGCTTAAAATATTTGCACAAAGTGAATAATAATTTTATAAATGCTTAATACTTTATTGTTATTTTTTAAATATGTATATCTTAAAAAACATCACCGGTTGCAATATTAAATTTTTAACACATCCGCAATAATACAAAATAGCATTATTCATATCAGCAAAAAGAAACTTATTAAAATGGTGGAAATAGCATGCTATATGTCATTCAAAATTTACAGAGAGAGTTAAATAAACTTACTCGGGTGAGCACGTGGTCGGAGATATGACAAGTGTGAAACTGAGAAGAGTTACTAACAAATCTTCTAATTTTCTTTTTCCTTCGCTGCGACTCATTTCTCTTATTTTATATATTTCTGCTTTTCTGAGTGTTTTGATAAAACAGAGTTTTAAAGTGCTGACTCTGATTCAGAATACGCAGAGACCACCCGAGTCTCCATTTGAGGGATAGAGAGCGAAGTGAAATCTTTCCAGACGCTTATATCTATATATATTGGATGAATTCCGGATGTAGCGCCTCCTTGCGCGCCTCGATATGTCCATCATCAGAACTACGCTGGTTGGGAGTAGCCTTTGAAATTTTTCTACGCAGGAAAGGGATGCGCGAGAGCCTTTTTTGGCAACTATTTTGCTGGAGTTGGGATTTAACGGAATTCTCTGCTCTTTCTAACAGTTTAAGCTCGTCAAAACTTTTTTAGGATAGAATGGTGAGAAATGACTTGGAGGAATTATTTTGTTTTCTTACGGTATCGATAAGTAGAAACAGCAATTTTGATGCAAAAACAGAAAAATAGTGTGAGCATGTATATATAAGATTATTTATCTAAGAAACTGAATACTCTGTAAACTTAAGCTTAATGAATTAACTAATGGTAAAAATATGAAAGAAAAATGCTAAATAAATAAAACTTATTCAAAATGAAATGTTTCATTTTTCTATCTATTAAAATCAATTAATGAGAATAGGAAATACGTCAATTTAAAATACTAACGAAGCATTTAACCTTAAAAAAAGTATTTAACCATTTATTTCTTAATCTTAATAAATAAAAGGCATTTTAGTTGAATGCATATTACAAAATACGTTTTTAATCAAAATTTTGTATATAGAGCAATCATTTATGAAAATATTTTTCTTACATACACAAAATTCAGAATTTAATTAATGATAAAATGAAAAATTATCCATGTTGTCTTTTTTACAACTTCTTTTAAAAACAATTTATTTAACGCCCTGTCAAAATGAGCCAAAATTTCAACAAAATTCATCCTGTATATAAATAAAGACAAAAAATATAATTATTCAAACATTTTGCATAAAAATCCTTTCCTTCTTAAAGTAATGTAAAGTTTAAGGTGGAATTATGAAAATAAAACAATTTATTTCAAAATACAATAAAAATCTTACACGTCTGATACATCAAGTAAGTTTTTGTTAAAATTTATTTTAGTTAAAATTCATGCAAACTAATATTACACGCTAATAAGAGACATCTCACTGAATGTGAATAAATATATACTTTCTTTTAGGCTATATCTTTAGAAAAACAATATAACATTCTAACTTTCCGTTTATGATACCTGGAAATGTTACACGTTTATTTAATCATCAAAAACCAATTGCTCGGAGTTATCCTATTACAAAACACAAAACCAATGAATAATTGCTCAATTATTTCTATTGAACGTTAATCTATTATTTCTATTGAACATAATAATAATATTGAACATAATAATTTAATTATTTCTATTGAACATAAATAATTTTTTTAGTTTATTAATCAGAATTATTAAATTTTCTACACTTAACTATTCATTGTGTAACTATGCAAAAATTAATCTGCAAGCAGTAAATTTTAATTTGTCTTATTCCTCTATCGGTTATTTCAATTTATCCTGTAATCGGTTATTTCAATTTTCTCATTAATAGTGCTTTATTATTGGATGTATTATACTGTGTAGAGAAGATATATAAATAATTTAAAATCATCTTTATTTAAAACTCTAAATAAATTATTGTAGAAATATACATTGTACTCTGTATACATTGATCATAATATTAGTTTTATTGCTTATTAGAATATATTTTCTTTTAAATTTCAAACATGGATGAAAAACATTTTAAGTTCTTTAGCTGATAAGATGAATAACTATTTACTATTATTCATGGGTTTTTAATTGTATAATTTTTTTATTATACAAAACTCTTTTTGTTTTTACAATTTTTATAAAAATGTATAATGGTGTATTCTAAATTTTTTTTATCTTTTTCAACATAATATGCTGCTACATTTTAGTTCTTCTTACATTCAAGTTAAAAATATTCCTGAAAATTTTGTACATAACATTTCTAGGAATGATAATGAAAGTTAAATTTGTCAACCAACAACCTACTAGTAATGTTGAAAAATAGTCAATAAAGATAATAAAAACATCTGTTCTCATTTTCATATACTTATTATTCCTATAAAAAGTCACTTTTTGTTCACCAAAATATTCAGATTTGTTAGATTAGACTTAGAACCTTTGTAAAATTTACATATGTGGTTATATGCTGAAGCTTTGCTTAAAATGTATTTTAAGTAAATAAAAAAAATTACTTTTTTTATTTAATTTTTTAATTTTTAATTTTTAAAAAAAAATTTAAAAAAAACTTTTTTTAAATTTTTTTTGATTATTTATATTGTAAAATATTAATTACAATATAAAATGTTTATTTTACATAGCCTTAGACGTATATTTTAATAATAATATAACTAACTTTTTATATTAAATAAAATTACGATAGTAATAATATGAAATTATACAAACATAATATTTTTATCCCTTCATAATTCATTGTTTTTCCTTAAATTTTTCAAAAATATCCCTTTTAAAGAACTTATAATTTTATTAAAATGGGAAATTACAAACAAATTTAATCGTTTTTAAATTTATAAATATACTATTAATGGTTCAATTAGTTTTATAGTAAATGAAGCGAAGAGACTCAGTATATAATTTCTTTTTCTTCCCTGAATTTACTTCAATAGTAAATTCAGTTTATAAATAACTGTCCAAGAATACTGAATTCTTATTTCCAATTTGAAAAGATATGATTTTTTTATTTGTTTAATCTCTTCAAATTCAATTAAAACTGGGGCTATATATTTGTCTTATAATATTGAATATAAAGTGTTTTAATATTGTAATATCCATTATGTCTCAAAAAAAATAGTATAGAATTACGAAAACTCAATGAGGAAAGAATTTTATGTTAATTCAAATTATTCTTAAAATTAATACATGTTTCTTGTATAACTGTTTCATGTATTTCTGGATAGCTGATCCTGTATACATGCTTCCTATCCACTTATATAGTGGCTAGTTTTAAGAATTATAAAAGAATAATAATTTAACTACTGACATCACGAACCATATATAAGTTATTATATGATTTAGATTTTTGCGTAGAGCATCAAAATTGATAAACTAAACAAATTTTTTTAACTGTACGATGAAAACTGTAAGTATTTAGATCTAATAAGTTTATTCCAATTTTCACATTGATGGTATTAGTCAAGCAAACAAAACAGATAATTCTATAAATCATTAGATATGTTGGACATAAACTTCGTTGAATTCTTAATATATTAATACTTTTTGCAAACCATATATCTTCCAGTATTTACATTTCTATTTGTTTCTATAAAAATATAACATTTAATTCTAAATATGGATAAATTTTATTATGTATTTAAGAATCTCATTTATCATAGAAAGAAATTACCTTTATATTCGTCTGTCACTTTACGTACAGACTAATGCTTTCCAAATATTATGATAAGTCACTAATCATTATGATACATAAGAGAAAGATCAAATTATTTTTTATCTTGCTAATAATCATCTGTCTTAACAATTATATTCTTTTAAAATAGTTACCATTGCAAAAGTATTTATTTCTTGAAATAGAATGTAATACATGTAAACTATATATGAAATATTTATTAAACTTTACTGCAGTTATAAAGAGGAAAATAAAATTGTAAAATACTTAAAAATACTGAAATATTATAATATAGAATTATCTTTATATTTCTTTATATAATATATATATATATTATAATATATATATATATATATATATATATATATATATATATATATATATATATATATATATATATATATATATATATATATATATATATATATATATATATATATATATATATATATACACTTATGCACATAAATAAAGGATAATTCAGAATCGCACAGAAATTGAATTCTAAAATAAAAATTTCACATGTAGGATTATTACACATATTTTGAAGAATAATATGCAAACTGCAAGAAACCACCAGATGGCGCCGATAGTACGTCGCAATGACGAGAGTGTAAAAAAGAGGTATATAAGGAATGGTTGCAAAGAAATAAAATTGTTTACAAGCCCTTTAAAAGACTTTCAATGTAATAACCGCATAGTTATGGCACACAGGAAGCATTTGGGTGATGTTTTATGTGGTAGAATTATCGGCCGTTTTAAATGTATACGTAACCAGTTGAAAGTATCCGAGGAATTTGGAATCACCCAGAGTGTCACTTCCAGGCTTTGTGTAATTTGAGTAGACGTTACAGCACAGGTCACCCCAGAGGACCAGTATTTGGCAGTTCCTGCCAAAAGAAACAGACGGAGCACAGCATCAGACCTGTCTCTTCAGTTCTTTTTATCTATCAGTACTACAGTTTCAAGGCAGACCGCGTACAAAGGTTTAGGGCACATTCTTCTATGTAATCTGTCAGATGTGTTCCACTTATCGCAACTCACTGTTGCCTGCGGTTAGCGGGGAATAGACAGCATACATTATGGACTCCGCAACAGTGGTCTTGTGTGATGTTTTCAGACGATTCGAGGTTTAGCTTTCAGTCTGATTTTTGCCACTTTTTCATATGGAGAGGGCCAGTTACCACCAAGAGAACACCATTGAATGACACCGTTACGGTGGAGCAAGATTGCTCGTTTCGGGAGGATTCCAGAGTTCCAGAACAAACTTGCATGTTCAAAATGTAACCATGACAGGCCACGTCTATCGGGATGTCAATCTGAAACAACATTTACGTTTGTTTTGAGGCTCCATGGGTGCAGAATTCCTGTTTATGAGTGACAACGCCCGTCCTCACCGTGCAAACATTGTAGACGAATGCCTTCAATCGGAAGATGTCACTCGTACGGAATGGCCAGCTTACTCACTGGACTTGAATCCAATAGAGTATGTGTGGGACATGCATGGCCGACGAATTGCAGCCCGTCAATCCCCTTTCTCATGTCTACCTGAACTTCGGAGAGTATTGCTTGATGAGTGGTTAATATTCCTAAAGATTAGATCGGTAATTCTATTCTCAACATACCTAGACTTTGTACCGCCCGTATTGCATCGTCTGGATCAGAACTACATCCTCAGTTAGCATCACCGATCTTTTTTTCTTGGTGAACCTATGTAAGTGTTGGAATTTTTCACAGTACACACAGGAATTAATGATTTTTCTGTGTTAGAGAAATTCCACAAGTAGTGAACTTTAGACGTTGAAAAATACGGTGAGCAGCAGCTTGCCTGTTGATACCATGGCTTTGAACTTTTTAGGAGGAGGTGATGACTCATGTTTCTTCTGTATGATGCCCCACTTTGCCTCAGGCTAAAAGTGATGGTACCATGTCTCATCACCTATGACGATCTTCTCCAGAAACGGGATCTTCATGATATTGAAACAGATGTTGAAGTGCTAGCCCCATATGCGATTCCTTTTTCTGGTCGGTGAGCTGCTTTAGAATTCACTATACACACACCATCCAATAACGCAACTTGTAACAATTGCCCATACATTTCCAGCACTGATACTCAACTTCACCTCCAACTTTCGTAATGTGACATGCCGTTCATTTCTCAATAGTTCCAAAACTTGTCGATCAAATCAGCCGTGATGACTATGTTTGCCTGGGCTGATCAAGGATAGTCAATTAAAGTTTCACGAAAGCGGACATGTACTACTTTATCAGACACACAGTCATATACGGCCACCATCTACCGATGACTAACGGCCGGTTTAACAAATTCAGCAGTCAGAATCAAAAAATAGCTCGCTGCTCCTCAAAAGTCGAATTTTGCAATATGTGTGTGTGTGTTACGCATAGTGCTTTATGATCTTTCTATCTGATTCTAAGAATCATAAAGCACTCTGTAAAGGAAAATATCAAAATGTGAGAAATGTTTACAAAATAAATCATGGGAAAATATTTGGAGACATTGCAGGCCTTTGGCTAAAACATTTTACATTTAAAAAAATTACATCAAGAATCACGTATGTAGTTTTATACAAGATATATACATTATGTGACATTGAATATGTAACACACCAAGAAACAGTGACCAAACAATTGTACCAATTTGCTAGTGGAATAAGATATAAGGAAATAAACCTGTAGAATACGCAATTTCACTGCCGTTATTTCTATTCGGAAAAATTCACGTAGAAGCTCAATTCTTGTTCTAGAGAAAGCATATTATATCACAGAATCCCTGGCTACCATCAACACAAAGGTAGTTCATGCAAGCAAAAGATTTTAATTATTAACTATTCTCTGATAACGCTTCGCCAATCGAAAACATTTGAGATGTGTTTGGATGTCATTTGCAAATATTGTCATTCCAGAATTCAGGAGACAAACTGTAGCTATTCCTCAAGACGACATCCGCACTGCTATTGACTCTGTACTTAAACATGTTGCTTCTTTCATTGCTATTCACGATGATCCAATAAACCACTGAGAAGATATTGTTGTCCTTCTTTATTATGAATATGATTTCAAAATAAAAAGTGCTTATTATTTGCTATCACTCTCCATTTGCAGAGTTTCATCACCTTCACGCCACTCCTTTTTGGTGTTATATTTTCGATATCACGAAATATATACTACTCAATAAAATCACTCAGCTATCAGTTACTTCTAATTCAGCTATAAAATATCATATAATATATATCTTACAGTTATTAAAGTTTATTATTTTCATGCAGTGATTTTAAACTCAAATCACAAGAAATACTTACAAATGTATTTTCATAGCTTATTTAAATAATCTTAGGACATTCTTTAGAATTTCTTCACTGATCAATGGAAGTTCTCTACATTTATTATTCTCGTGAGTTGATGACATGCATATAATTATTTCCACTGAAGTGCTTAATAAATGTATTCGGAAAAACTCGTAAGTGGTTAAAAATTATGAAATTATGAAATTTCTCAAAGCAGTAAAACAAATTTTAAGAAACCTCATGCATGAAATTTATGTGTAAACAAACATATATGGCATTTTGTCGTTCCAAAACTTCACAGAAGCATTAAAATGGTAAATTAATAGTATAAATAACAGTATGAGATTTACTTTCTTTTAATAAAAAAAACATTCAGGTATGCACAATCATATTTCTCAAATTATTTGTGCATGATCAATACTTAATTAACATTTTTGACAAAAATCATTTAATTGTTTGCTTAATATATTTTTTATAATACTATAAAATTGAATTTTCTTAGAAAGAACATTGCTATATGTCAAAAAAACATAATAAATGTTAACGTAGATTTATATATATAAAATGTGTATTTATATAGTGCTCTGTATAAATAAATTCATATTATAAAATCTTTGA
This sequence comes from Latrodectus elegans, assembly GCA_030067965.1. Taxonomy (NCBI): domain Eukaryota; kingdom Metazoa; phylum Arthropoda; class Arachnida; order Araneae; family Theridiidae; genus Latrodectus; species Latrodectus elegans. Next base: position 66,674,304 of record CM057809.1, read on the forward strand.
AAAATATTACAGACAGCAAATATTTTACTTCTATGAATATATTGTAAAATACTATGCAGTAAACACTGGACAATAAAAATAGATCCAAAAATACGGTTGATATCCGCAAAAGAAGGACAACTTCTCAATTCAAAAAATTACTGGATAAAAATTTATTATTTATTTCTTAGATTATTTTCCAAGAACGTATATATATATATACACACACACACACACACACACACACATATATATATATATATATATATATATATATATATATATATATATATATATATATATATATATATATATATTTGTGTGTGTGTGTTAATCTTACAAATTATCAAAAAAGGCTATTTTATCTTGAAGTATTTAAAATATAATCATAAAACATGATAAAAAAATAATGAATATTAATCATGAATCAGCTATAAATAGAGTTCATATTTGTAAAAAATAATAAAAATCTCAAGTAACTCGGTTGTGTATTGTGAACATCATGTCATAATAGAATTTTATTAAAATCCAGTTATTTTAGAGCATCATTTCATAAGCCATTATTTTAAAAAATTTATAATTTTAAAATTTTTATAATTATAAGTGCATATTTTTGGAATATTTAAAGTCAAACATCACAAAATAAAATTTGCTAGACTGTTTTAAGTTTCATTCCGTGTATAGACTTCAAACTCATTTACATTAAAAGCAATGTGAAACTGAAATTGTCTTAAAATTATTAAACCATATGTGAAATAAAGTAGAAATATTACTTGAATCAGGCTTCACCTTTTGAAAGTAAAGCTTCAGTTTCTACAAAAATACCATAAAATAATTTAATATTACTAATGGACTTATGCAAAGTGGTAGTTTCAACAGTATGAATATGCATGAATTTTGAAGAAAAGCTATATCAGTTTTATGTAGATAATATATATTTCTCTGTTTATAAATTAATTATTAACTTTTTAAATAGATTGTAATTATACGAGAGTTACTCTGAAATTTTTGAGATATGTGCAGACGAGAATTTAAAAAATAAAAATAAAGGGGTTAATTTTAAAATACAAAGTATTTTAACACAGAAGACGATTTTTTACTGAATTACTTCAACTTGTTTAGCGTAGACTAAATTTTAAACAGAAGAGAAAATGGAGTTGACGCGAGAACATTTTTGCGCTATGATTTTCTACGATTTTAAAGCAGGATTAAATCAAGAAGAATGCGTTCAACGGTTGCAATTAGCATTTGGTGATGAATCTCCATCTCGTGCTACTGTATTCAGATGATTTAGAGAATTTAGAAGAGGTCGCTAATTTTTTTAGGATGAAGAACACACAGGAAGCCACCGTCGGCAGTAATCCCGGATAATGTGTCTGCCATACGAAAAATGTTAATGGATGATAATTGCTGTACCTATCATTTGAAACAGAAGGAACTTAACATTGGATACGCAGCCATACACAAAATCATTCATGAAGAGTTACATATGAAAAAAGTAGTTTGCCATTGGGTTCCCCATAATCTAACTGAGCACAAGAAAGAGGAACGTGTCAGAATCAGTAAAGAAATTTTTAAAATGCTAAATGATAGTGGCCGCCGCATCATTTCTAAAATTGTAACAGGTGGTGAAACGTACACAACGTTTTTTGACGTTCCAACACGTCAAGAAAGCAAAGTATGGGTCTTTGAAGATGATCCCAAGCCAACAATGGTGAAAAAACAACGCGCACTGAAAAAAGTGATGTAGGCCGTTTTCTTCAGAAGTACGGGATTGGTCAAAGCCATCAAGTTGGAAGGACAGAAGACAGTAACAGCAAACTGGTATACCACTAAATGTCTTCCAGAAATTCTACAAAAATTCAATGTTAGCGGACTAAAGCTTCACAATGACAATGCATCTTCACATACAGCCGGATTAACAGTTGAGTTTCTTAAACAAAAACAAATTAAAGTGATCGAGCATCCGCCGTATTCACCTCGTTATGTGCGACTTTTGGTTATTCTTTTATCTAAAAGAGAACTTACTTGGATGTCGTTTTCATTAAGAAGAAGAGATCGATGTGGCTATAAATGCATTTTTTTTCATCTATTCCAAGAAATGAATGGCTTGAATCATTTAATCTGTGGAAAATTCATCTACAAAAGTGCATTGATGCTGAAGGAGACTACTTTGAACACACCTAAAATTTTGTAAGTATAACTTTGCAACTAGATGTATCTCAAAAATTTCAGAGTGACCCTCGTAAAATTTATAGAAATATATCAGGATAATTATGTTTGTTATTAAGAAAATATTTGAAATGAAAATTACAAAATTTTCTATGTTTTACATTCATAGAACTTTTCTTTTAAAAAATATTTTAAACTTAAGTTCAATATATGCTGTTCACAATATATATTGCTTCAGAGTAGTTCTTGTCATTCTCCAGGAATATATTTCTTACTATATTATTTTCTAAGAACTTTGGTATTTATCGTTGAATAATTTAAAAGAAAAGTAAACAAAATTATTGCAGTGACATAAAAATTTAGCTAGTGACATCAACATTAAGCTTTATAAATGATGTGAAAACTCTCCATGGTGATATTAATTCATGGGTTTTAAAATTCCGTGAAAAGTATCATTTGCGAGGAAAGACTCCAGATTTCTAAAATCATATTTTTAATTTTAGGAATACAAATAAAAGTATTGAAAGTACTGAAGTCAATAAATTATCCAATGATCAAGTCATTGCCATACATTTTTGAAAAATTCAAAAATGTATCATAGCTCTGCCCTATCCATCATTTTTATAACCCCTTCTTTTCAAAGAATCCATGGCTAAATTACAATAATATGATGAGCTATTTGCCTACTTTAGTAATATATAGTTTTTTTGTTACTATGGGTGAATAAAAATGATTTCTATTTCTTTTCACCAGTGAATCTACCCTCATTTCAGGATTCAATTAGAAAAAGGTGAAAATTGAACTTCGTTTGTAACTGAATTTCCTAGATCGTAAGGGTTATTTGTATGTTTCTATAGCTGAAAATATTTTTGTGAGGAAGAGAATCACATAGAGAATTAATAGAATTATTATTGAAGAATATCAAATGAATCAATGTTTGCCTTAGTGTTCTCTCTGTGTGAAGCTTTTATTTTGTCATCATAATAAAGAATACTTATAGGAGTTCCTACCATCTCTTAACCAAGTACTACTCAATTATATGTAACTTTTGACTTGTTGACAAGTATATAATATTTCAATAGTTAATAAAAGTACAACATAAATTCTGTAGCCTTTAAATACACATAAATTTGCTCCTTTTTTTATTCCCTGACATGACTAATTCTTTGTAAACTATAAATTATATATTAGTTACTCATGGTTGGTAAATCATCGTAATGAGGACTTCACTCTTTCATTATTTTATAATCATATAACTAACATTACACTTCAAAAAAATTTTAATGTGGAAGAAAGTGTAAAAAATACGAAGTTCTAAGAAAATATGGAACAGGTTAAAATGAGCAAATATTTAGGATTAGTAAGTAGCCTCCAAGTGTGTGTGTGTGACGAGAAAAACTTCATTATGTTTTTAAGAGAGAGATATATGTTGCCTCTAAGAGCGCATATACTGAAAATTAAAACCTATTGAAAAATTTTAATATAAATAATGTATGATATTTAAGAATTTTTCATTGAGAGTAGTTCACATCAAAATGCTCCAAAGGTATTACTCTGGAAAACACCCAAGATCCCATCAACACAAATTTGCTTTACAAATTGTCTGAAGGCAACATTCATTTCCTTTTGTTCAACATTGATTAATACCTACTGTGAGATATTCCACTTCTGAAAAGGTTGTCTCACAAAATCTTGCACTGTAACAAATCACTTTTCTTCACCCAAAATGTTATACAAGCATTTAACATAGTTTTAATATGGCTTCATGATTGGATTTTTTGGATTTGGAATTTTATCAAGTGAAATTACTCTTAAAGCTCCTCTTCATGATAATTTAAATCTCTAAACTTTTTGGGTTGTATAACATGTTTCACTTCTTCCATGACCAACACGTTTCTCAGGTATATCCCTCATCGAGCAAACAAAAGAATGCATTAGACTGTTATTCGTGTATCTCATTAGTCTCGAAGACAACACGTTTTATGTTTTATTGTGTGTTTCTTAATATTATTCCCTAGCGTGATTTTCATAATTTTTGTTATTCAATAATCACGTTAAGTTCAGACACTTATTAGAATTTATGATAGCTATGCTAGAAAATGATTTTGCAAGAACAAAAAATGATGCTTTATATAATGTAATTCATGTATATGTTTTGCACTTTCAATAAGTAAATAAATTGTTAACCTCTTACAGTTTTTATATAAAAACTCTCTTTAGAAGGACTTAAATAATCTTGATTGAAATAAATAATATGACATTTATATTTATTTCGAAATTAATTTTGAATATATTAATATCTTAATTTTCACAGTATTTATCAATTATTTTGACGAAATTTATGACAAAAATTTTATTTTCATAATCTTCAGTTGCAAAAGACTTTCCCTTCAATCAACATTACATGATATTTTTCTTGGTTTAAGCAGTTCAATTTAGTTGAAAAATAACTTTCATTTCCCTTTAAAGTAAGCAAATATTTTATTTTTTCAAACATTCAACTTATTTTAAATGTAAGACTAATGGATCTTATTTAGGAAAGTTTTTTTTTAATATTTTTATAATGTATAAGAATTTTCAATTGAATAGAAACCTCTAATTATCTTATTAAGAATACTTTTAAGTCATAAAGGAAATTTCATCCGACACAGTTTTTCTCATTTGCATCTAAGGAAGATATAAAAAAATAAATTCTGCATAAAATAAATGTGAAGCTGAAAATGATATTTTTAACTCAAAACTTATAAATATTTTTGCTTCATTTATTAAATAATATTTTTGAAAATATAAATGTTTTCTAGAGATTCAACAATAAAAATGTTCGGGAAATTTATTTAAATGAATAGACACCATACACTTTAATAGTAATCACAATTGAGTTTTTTACTGTAAAATGTTTCTTATCATATGTACATATAATTTTTTGCGTAATTCCTCTTCCAAGATTATATTCTTTTAATTCATTGCTGAAAATTCTTTAATGAAATAAAATTTTCTCTTTCAAAAGATTATTTCAGTTATTCGATATTTTTAAAGAGTAAATTTAGATCTTCAATACCATTAAGCAATTAGGAATTCCTTTCTTGGGCAATGCAAAACAGATATTACTCTACAATATTTAAAAACACAAAAAAATCTACTTTATTAAATTTAAATAAATGAACATCAAAGACGGAATCCTTGTTATTTGCAAATGAAATGCTTTAGTATTTCAATCAATGACATAATTTCATACCCCTCGATAAAGTGAATTTGTTAGGAAAACAAAATTCACTATTCATTTATATTCTACCAATTACGTATATATATAATATATATATATATATATATATATATATATATATATATATATATATATATATATATATATATATATATATATATATATATATACTAATTTTTTTTAATATATTCATACTCTTTGATTACTTTATTACTTATATATATATAATCTTCATACAACTCATTTTATGATTAGTTTTGATACTTGTCCTATAAAGTCGTAATTTTACTTAAAGTATTATGGTCTGTGACTGAGAGGTGAATTCAAATAAAAATAATTTATCTGAAATTTTACATACTTATTTTCCATAAGTACTGTAGTGGATTCCATTATTTTTGTACAAGAGATTAAGACTCATTTTTAGCACTTATGCCTAATCAACCCATTTAATTTCCAAAATGTGTAAGGCGGAAGAATTCCTTTTCCTGAAAGTATTGTGATTCGTTGAATGAATGTTTTCAAGTATAGAAATAAAATTCCAGAATTTCAAATTTTATTAACATTTTATCTTGCATTCAAGGTAAGTATACTAAACACTTTCCATAGTTATGTTTTCACTGCTTGGAAGTTTTGTACTTGGAAGTGAAAGAAGAATTTTAAATAGTATATAATGGTAGTAAACATAATACGCATTATGAGTGAGTAAGTAAATTTGAACTTTTTTTATTTATAAAAAAGCTGCGAAATAACTTGAAAACTTCTTTCTGAAAAAGATCATTTTAATTCCGTCAAATGGAAATTGGAAATTTATTCTATTAATTCAATTAAAGCACATATAGTGATTCATTTTTAATTATAAATGAATTCTTGTAAGCAATACTCTTTATTTCTAGTATTTGCTTTAAAAAAGGTATAATCAATAAATTCTAAAGGCTTTCTCAAATACATTCAGTAAATATTTACCTTAAGTTATTCTGATAATTAAATCCATTTAAGTAAAATCAATTCAATTCATGCTACCGTATTTCAATTTATCTTTATTAAATAGTTAATTATTAATTACATGTTATATTTATCTTTATTAAATAATTAATTATTAATTACATTTTCAATGCTTACTTAATTTAATTTTCTTAAATTAACTGTAGAAAAAAATTTGAAAAAGGGTAATAAATTTCATCTTATGCATTAGTTCTAATATGTTTTGGAATAAACGCACACGCATTCAGATGCAAATTGGAATCGAAATTACAAGAATTTTGTTTTGGAATGAACATGAAGCAAGTTAAAGCTTCTGTGCAATTTAAAATAAAGAATCTCTTGATGAGAGACATCTACAACCAATATTTTTATAACGGAACCAATAACAAAAAAAAACACCTAAGATGCCAGCCAACTTGTCTAGTGGTCAGCGTATCTGACTACGGATAGGAAGGTCCTGGGTTCAAATCTCAGCTCAGGCATGGATGTACTTTCTCTCTCTCTATTCTGTCTTTGTCCTTTCTTGTGTGTGAATGAGGTGGGAATGGTTACCCACCCTATAAATGGGTCCCTATGGCATGTGTGTGCTAAAGAAGTCGGACTCCACACCAAATACGGTTCAGTTGTGGAAGTGGAGCAGCGTACCCCAATTTGCCAGCCTAGCTGGCACACGAGAGCAACAACAACACATAAGATATCTAATTCTCTCTCTTTCCATGATAAATAATAGAGAAATGTGTTTTAATTACTAAACATGTTTTAGATAGTTAAGTATATACAATAGATACATAATTAAAACTATATACATAGTTAAAGTGCATTATATAAACTTCAATTGGAAATAGAATATATAATAAAAATGTGTTCTATGAGTGCATTTATCTACATAATTAGACAAAACTTTTAATATAAACAGATATTTAGTGATGAACTTTTCTAATTTCTTCATATATTTCAATTTAAGTAAAATGCATCATATTCTTTAACAGTTGAAATATAATTTTTATTTTGGGTTGAAATTTAAAGACTTACTATATTTATTAAATTAAAATAAACAATCTAAATAGATTTTATTTTAAAAATAACTCTTGTACATCAATGAACTATTTATATGACATTTATATACAGGAATTTTTACTACGCATTGCCTTCTTCTATATATGTAGTATTATAGAAATGATAAAATATTGCATGTTAGGCACACTAAATTTCAAAATCTGTCAAAAGAAATATAAAATACTAGGATGGTATTTAAGTTTAAATATACATTAAATTTAAATAAAAGTTAATGTATATTTATTAATTTTTATGCAGTTGTGAGAAGGATATTTATTTTTGGCAATTTTTTATTAGCTTTTTATTGTTTATCAAATAAATATTGTTCTTATTGTTGAATGACAAATAAATACCATGAAGATAAAAGAAAAATATTAAAGATAAAATTCCGAAAATAAAATTTTAAAAATATGATATTAATGTGATTAACCAATATGATATTTCGTAATGTTTATATGATTACCAAGTTAACAATCTAAGAGATGAATAATATAATAACGTTTATAGATAGAAAATATGTAAACTAAAACTAATAATGCTTATAATGCTCTGGTGATTATAAAATTATACTTTTATTATAAAAGAACTGCAAAACATTGCTTTAAATCCTGGTTAAAAGTTGAGAATAGTTTCCCGGTCTCGTTTAAGAGTTTTACATTGTTAACAAAACATTCAGTTTAGGAAAGCTAATTTCTAAGAAACAAGTTGCTTTTCTTCACTAATCAACACTATTTTCTCACTACACATCATTTTAAAACTTTGTAAGGAAAAGTTTTGTGCGGAATGTTAAGAATTTTCTGTTTGTGTTGTTTCAGCATTTTGTAATACACCCACTATATAAATGGCATATTTTTCTATTAAATGAAATTTTTAATTGAAAACCTAGATTGGATTCATTTTTGTATATTTTATTATAATATTAAATTTTATGATTAAATTCATGTATATAAATAAAGTTTCAACAAAAACCCCATAAAAATGTTTAAAAATTAACATGTTTTGTTACAAATCAAAAATATAATTTTTTGTGATACAAGTATAAATTGACATCAATTAGAACAATGAAAATAATATGAAAATTATTTTACTAATAAATCAACTTTTTAATTAGTATCTAAGTCCTTTACACAATGATATTAAATTATTATGTATAGTAAATAATATATAAATGTCGATAAAGAAACAAAATTATACTATCTTTTTACTTTGCTCATGATTATAGTTACAATTAGAGATATTCTTAGCTGTACTCTTATGATGTAAAATGCACAATTCTTATCTTATTAAAAATATACTTTTATACTAAAAATAACAAATCATTTATAAATGATTGGTATAAAAATAAGTAACTTCAATCTATAAGAGAGATTAGAAATTTAGAAAACATATATATAATAAAATAAATGATAAACAAATAATAAATATAAATATGTATGCATATGTATATTAGTTTGTGTAAAATTGCTTAAAGAATACATACTCGCATATAATAATTGCTTGTAACAAAACAAATTCTTTAACAAATTAATATGATACATTTTACTTTTATAATACTTTTATTCACACGATGAGTAATCAGAAACTTCTGCTTAAGCCCTTAGGAGGTTACAAAATTTAAAGTAGTATTTCGAAAGAAGTTTCTTGTCTCAAATTAGTGCGTGAAAATAGCAGTTCTCCGGTATCGCAGTTAATTGTTATTCGAAATAACGGCATCATTCTAGAAAAGATACTTAAATTTTCAGCTCAAATCTCTGGAATACAGTGATTTTTTTAAATATTTTTGTTCTGTTAATTTATCATAACATTCTTTCGAATCTCATGAAACTTTTTGCGTCATAAGTTTAATCTGATATATTTAAAATATATTACATTTATGACGTAACTTTTATTTATACAAGAACAAATTATTAAACTTTAAATGACACCTAATGTTATGGTTAATATATGAATAAAAATATCAATTTTATGAGAATTAAACTGTTACATTAAGGATAGCAAATTGTGTGAACTTATTTCAATAAAAACTTCATATGAAATATTAATATTTGATTGCTCGATTTAAAGTATTGATATGTAACAGACAAATATTGTGAATAATTGATTCATTAATATTATTGATATGTTTGATTAAATGTAAAACTCATTTCTAATCATATTGTTAAATTCATTAAAGCATCCCGTAAGTTCTTAAATTTCACTTTTAGTAACCCATATATTCTATCCCATAAAGATATAAATATTCTAGAATAAAAACTATTGTACATAATGCAAAAAATCTTTCCTATTAGCAAAGCTGATTGAATATAAAAAGTATTTCTTATTACATTATTTTGCTTAAAAAAACTTATTATTTTACACCAAAACTTTGTTTTTGGTCTAAAAATATAACACAAAACATGATATAACTTTAAAATCCTAAGCCAGAATGAAATAATTTTTCTTCAATCTTTAATATTGACTTATTATTTACCTAAATATGCTTGATTTTTTTTCAAATTTCCGTACACGAAGCATTTTAATTAAGTTATGGAAATATAGCCGAATGTATTCGCATGTTCAAACATCCTGCTTTTTAACCATGATACATGTATAAATCTCAATTGAATTAATTTATATATTTTTCCCATTTAATAAAACCATTGGTGATCTTCTTAATATCAATATATATTATTTAAATCAAAAGATTTTGTTTCATTTTTCTTGACAATCCTTCTCAATTATATATATTAAGTTTCGGTTTATTATTATTATAAACAAAGTATTTATTCTTCATTTCTGTTATACAAAAAAGTAATATTTTTTTTGTTTTAGTAAAATTAGATTTAAAATATATATTCTGGAACAATCTGTTTCTTTTTATTTATGGAAACTGTTTATGAGACTCATAAATGCTATAAATATATAAGCTTTTTAACTGCAAAATATTTTTAAGTATTCTTGGGCATTACACAAAATATTTATAATATTCTTTACCACACTAATACGCAAAAACAAAATATAGCCTTTATATAACCACTCATTAAACATAAAAATATGTTTTAACTACATTTATTTTGACATGCCAGAAGATTAATGTTATTGCATATATTTTTCCTACATCTTAATCTTAAGTGATAAAATATATAGCAAGACATTAGAAACACAGAAAATTAACTAATAGGATATAGTAAAGAAAGCAGACATAAAATGAATGAAAATAACGAAAATATTTAAAATAAAAACCTATAATAAAAAATATTTTTAATTAATGTTTTTTACCTGTGACTTTTCTTAAAAAAGCTTATTTCTTATATATAAATATGGCATTGCGTTTTACGCACTCCTTGAATTATATTACTCATCAATATTTTAAGACAATATTGCTAATTCACTTTTGTTTGAAGTATACTTTCGTGAAAAAGTAGTTTTATAATTAGTTACGATGAATTTAGTATAGTTTGGATAAAACATCTTACTTTTCTTATATATTATTTTAAGCAATTGAAAACCTGCTTCAATCTGAAACTAAAATTTGAAAATGTTTTCAACAATAAAAAATTTTTGTTATCTAAATCTAAGGTAGGTAGTAAGGGGACGGCGATCCACCAGTGGACCACCAAAACATTCTGGGTTGATCGTCGATGCCAATTTTTATGATTCGCATACCTAAAAACACATTTGCTTAGCTCCTGATTGTTAAAATAGGTGATCATGTGAGACAAATAAAAAAATTAGAACTGTTGTTCCTGACCCAGAAAAGTCTGTGCACTCTTGATATGAATACTCCTACTCCAAAGAAATTCTAAATTTTGACTGGAGAATTATTACTCAGAGTTATATATATTCATTAAAAAACCACTTATCAAATATCTTTAAATTTAACATTATTAGAATAGCCAACGGAACATGTAGCAAATAAATTATTTATATTGATAATCACGCCAAAATATTTTACTAAAATTAATGTCTTGCATCAAAATGTTGTGAGATTCATCAAAAAGAGATATTTAATTCATATCTTATGTTTCAGCGTTTATGATATTACTTAACAGATAATAATGAGAAATTATTAAGCAAGATTAATTCATTTTTCATATTTCAGTAAGAGATAAATAATGCAAGTAAAGGAATACATTTTTCTTCTGTTGCTTGAAATGCTCATAAAATAAGTTCTTGCACATATTAAATTTAAAATTACTATATCCTATTTAAAGTTTTTGTGGACAATACTTTTAATCACATATGTTTAAAAATATTAATTACGGAAATATCTCCATTGATTATCAAAATAATCCATTATAAAATAATTTCTCTGTTAAATTAACCATTTATATTATTCTTATATTTATAAATCAGTAATTATACATATATATTTCATTCTTAATTAAAATAATACATTTATCCACATTTCATTTAATGGGAAACATAATTTAAATTCGAAATAATTTCAATTACATTTAATTTGATCTAAAACATTTACTTTTATAAATGAAGGATACTTTTAAGAAAATTTAATAATAAATGTCAGATTTAATCACACCAAATCCTTTAATGATACACAAAAGAAATCAATGCATAGCAAATTGTAATATAAAAATATTATTTTAATTGTATTTTATAAATCATTTCAGTTCTTAATTCAATAATGCGAAAATGGAATCATACAGCAAGCGTTGAGAAACTGAAAATTAAAAGCATTGTTTATCGAACAATCAGATGGTTTTTACCTATTAAATTTATAAAAATTAAATAAAAAATTTTAATTTTTATTAATTTCAAAATTTATTTCTATCAAATATTTTTATGGAAGCCCTAAGTTTGTGAAACTTTCATTTAATTTTTATATTAATTCTTATTTAATTAATAAATGATCATCAAGAACAAAATTTTTATACTATGCAATTTTTAACAGTAATTTCTTAAACAGAATTTAAGTGAATATTTCAGAGAGTAGTTTCGAAAAATCTAATAAAAATAACTACTCTTCTTATTTTTTAATATTTTATATAATAGTTTTGCATTTGAGAAACATTTATTAACTTGTTGACATATTTATTTTATGTAAGCATAATTATTTCGATGTAATCATTAATAAATTCAATGCCAGCATTTTTTAAATCAAAAAAAGAATCCTTGCATTGAAATAATTTCAAATAACTAAAAATTATTTACTATCTAAATTTACTGCAGTTTAATTCTTCAAGGAAAAGTCTCTTACAGTGTAGTGCTAAAGAAAATCATAAAGGTAATTATGCCTCCAGCTGCAAACTAAGGAAATTTAATTGTTCCAAATCAGGAATAAGTATCAGTTGATGTTTTTCGTCGTATTGCTGATGAAGTATTCAGAGAAATGTTGTTGAGAATGAAGGCCCTCGTCAACTTTCTCTCAGAAAACAGGCTGGCACAACTCCAAGTAACACAAAAATACGGATACACGAACGAAGAAAGTCATGACTATTATCATAATGGTTTTCACTTAATGATAGACATTTTGCAGTTAACGACTAAAACAGACCAGTCACATAACTTACTTAGGAGTAGAAATGAAAATGAATTAGATTTTTATCGGAAGTACCAGGGAATTCATAGAAAATGAAAATGAAATGCAATTTCAAGCCATAGTTAAAAGCCTTTAATGTTAAAAAAAAAAAAAACTCTAAATAAAGCTGCCAAAAACCAGAGATACCGTATTCATTTCATCCGATTCTGTGGATATGAGTGTCTTCAAAAATAAAGAATATTCAAACATAATCTATATTTTCGGTATACTTTCCTGTATTCTATAACTAGAAAGAAATTGCAAATATTAAATTTAATTCTATTACCTTTTTAAATGTTAATAAATGTAGACTTATAAATACATTAAAATTTTAAAGTACAAAGGTAAATTTACCGAAGGAAATTAAAAAAATTCATTCTGTAAATTAAAAAAATAAAACTTTTCTTATTCCATAAGTCATGTTACAAATTAATAATTATCTATGAAGTACCCGAAATTTCCGCTGGACATAGTTACCTTTTCAATTTTAAGTCAAAGATAAGCACTTATAACTACTTTTTATTTCGTGTGAATGTAATACGTGTAAGTACTTTCAAATTAAATAAACTTTTAACGCCATTGCTTCAAATATTTTTTCTGTAAAGGACATGAAAGATAAATTTCACCACCATCCTCAAGTCTCAGTATTAATAATTAGTGAAAACATATTTATTTTCAATTGAAAAGAAACGATTGATCTGATATTTAAGTTAATTTTTCAAGTTATATTTATTCGGAGAGAGAATTATTATTAACTACCTGTGAAAAATATTTAAAATTTAACTTCAAAATTATTCAATACTATCAGTAGTACATCTAACCCTACATATATTCAAAAACCATACATGTACAATTGTACCATTAATTAATGAAAATCAATACCATAAATTAAGGACAATCAATATATTGTTATAAAACCAATCCAATATTTAATAATGTGCTTAAGATTGAATTGTAATTTAATATAGTAATAAAAACAATCATAAAGTCCAATTTTAAATTTATACATAAATTCAAGTTCGCCTGTTATACTGTGAAAATTTTAATAGAAAATATAAACATAATATATTTTCTAAAATTAATACCTATTAATCAAACCAGTCTGAATTAATTTATACAATTTATTTTTAAAGATATTAACGCATTTCATTAATTAATTCAGACTAATGTGATCTATAAGTATTAAAATAAGAAGTATATGGCTCGGCTTGAAGGAAAAAGTTATGTTTAATGAGCGAAAGAAGTTTTACACGAGTTACCAGGACAGGACAATTATTTGCAATTTTAATGAAATTCTCTAGTTTACTTGTAACAAAATAAATTTATTGCTTATTATTAATAATAATAATTTATTAATAAAGAGTGAAAAAATAAAATGATAAGAGAATAAAATGAATAAACTAAGTATCCGAATTTTACTAAATACTGTTTCTTAAAAAATGATAAAAGAGCTTATCAATGAATATAAAATTGGGGTTATCAATCACAAAATTTGGCATTTCGAGCTTTTTACTAATTTTAAGAAAACTGATATTTCTTTTTTAATATTACTATTTTAAGCAGAAACAAAATTTAATGATTTATTAGTATAGAAAACTGAATTAACACATAAATGAGAAACATCGTACTTCATATGAAAAATATAGTTCCTGATTCAAAATAAATTTTGTACATAGTTAAAAATGTTTATGCAATTTTGAATATTTTTCCAGATGGCTATATATATATATATATATATATATATATATATATATATATGTGTGTGTGTGTGTGTGTGTGTGTGTGTGTGTGTGTGTGTGTTTTATGTTTATATACGATTAAATAAATAAAATTTAATATTTTTATTTATTTAATATATATGGAATACTTGCTCAGTATATAATTAAGCAAATAAAAATATTAGTTTCTTCCTTCTCAATCTTATTCAAATTATATTCTTTAATCTAATTTCTAAATCAATCAAAAAAATTAATCAAAATAAATCATGCAAAAAAATTAATTTTTTACCATTTTGACCATTTTTGAAGAGCATAAATATGATGCAAAATAAACAACCATTATTAACGGAATTTATAAATTATTAAAATGTATGTGTATGCATTTTAATAATTGGTATGTGTATGCATTAATGTAAAAATTTACAACATACTTTTATTATTAATATTATTTTATAATCTCTTTCTTGAAAATTATTACTGGTTATTAAAGGAAATCGTTGAAATCTTCTTGAATATTATGTTAAATACTTAATAAATTTGAAAAATACATTTCTTTTGAGCATTTTGTGTCTGATTCTGATGAACTCAGAAATAGAGATTTTTTCATTCTAAAACTTGCAAAGCTTGTTTTCGGTTAAGTTACTTTGGTACCCTGCAATAGTAAGTTTTCCATACAAATTTTAAAAGCATAAACTAATATTTTAATTATTCTAAACATTTTCGAAATCTAATAAGAAGTTGTCATTCTCTAATGTCATAAACATCATGCAAAAATGTGAATAAGGCTTTTGGTACAAAAACATATTGTTCATAAATTAATATTAAATACTGACTGACCAACATTGAAAACGCAACACCAAGAAGAAGTTGACAGAAAGTAATGAAACGTGACAAGCAGAAAGAGACAGCAATGAACAATAAGTGATCACATTTTTATTTTGAAATGATATGTGCCTACTACAGAGCTAGAAAAGGATCGGGTCAGGAGGTTGTAGAACCACCATG
The DNA here is from genome assembly GCA_030067965.1 of Latrodectus elegans. NCBI lineage: Eukaryota > Metazoa > Arthropoda > Arachnida > Araneae > Theridiidae > Latrodectus > Latrodectus elegans. The sequence goes on from CM057809.1 coordinate 66,689,956, forward strand.
GACAGTGATACATGAAGCAACACGTCTAGTCACAAAGCTAATGAGAGTACGGGTGGCGTTCTGAGGAATGGCTCTCCATTCCATGTCAACTATTTGCCAAAGTGTGTCTTCTGAAGGAGGCAGTAGCAGGGTTTCCAAATGGCGTAAAATCATATCCCAAACGTATTCGATTGGTGAGAAATCTAGGAAACATGGTGGCCAGGAAAGCAACTGTACACCTTGCAGGGCATGTTACCAATGCAAGCAATGTGCGTTCGTTCGTTATCCTGCTGATAAAGAGTATTAGGATCTCCCTGAGTATCACCAGCCACAGCACATTATCCACGTAACATTGGACTGTCATAGTGCCGTGAAGGCTAACTAGAGGTGACCTAAGATCGTACGCAAGTGCGCCCCAAATCATGATGCGACGCTTTCGCGTGGTAGTGTGTTCTCCAGTTGCTGTTGGATTGGACCTATGTACACGTTGACTCCACTTTCATATGCGGCGACACTGAAGAAACAGAACTAAACCGTGTTTCATCTGAGAAGGTAATCCTGTGCCAACCATGGTCCACATCGCTCTAATCCGGCACCATTCCAGAATTTGGTGTCTATGCTTTATGGTCAATGTCAATTTTCTTAAGGATAATATGAGTGCAGGCCACTAGCAATCAATAAATGGCAGATGCTTCTACTTGATATAAGAGCATACAGGGTGTTTTTCACATATTGCAGAATTTTGGTAGACTTGCTTTGCAGAGCCACCACCTCCTACTATTGGAGGCGTCAATCCACGCGTACTGACGTCACGCTGGTTTCACCTTCACCTCTCAAATGTTCCGGAGTTCTTTGTTCCAAAATCTTCACTGCAGCCGGTGCACTGTGAATGTTTCCAAGTGTCTGTCAGCTCCAATTTGCTGTAAGGACCAACTTATCCTACTATGTCCGATCACTATGCCCCCAGTAAACTTGTATTGCCAGCTAAAACAGACTCCATTGACGATGGCTGGGCATTCTCTGCAATTATAAGCGTCCTTAGTGACAAGAACAAACTTTAAAGGATTATTTTCCAATCAGCAATAAGGGTGCGAATATTGCTCACTCTGACAGGTTTCTTACTTGAGATCTTATCCTACCTGATCTGGAAAGCTTCACATTTCACATTAGTTTCATAACTCAGTACGGTGTGTCTACCCTGAAATTTGCATATTTTTCTGGCAATGCCTTCTTGATGTTACATTTTTTTCAATGTCGGACAATTTATATATAAATTATGAAAATACTTATAAATGAATATAAGCAACTTGACTAAAAGCAATTAAAATTTTTAGAAAGAACAGAAGAAAGAAAAATTTGTATTTTAATAGTAACTTTTATCAAAAATTTGCTTAATATTTTAAAAATGTATAACTCATATAATTTTGCTCTTAAATTTGAAATAAATAAAATTAAAAGCACTCTAATTAATTGATATTAACTTTAAATTTATATATATATATATATATATATATATATATATATATATATATATACACAAACTTCAATACAGCTAAAAGGAGCATTATGATAATTATCTTATTTAGAAGAATGTAAATACTTAAAAAATATTTCTGGTGTATGTATACTTGTGATAATATGCAATGACTATCTGATATAAATTCATTATTAATTCTTTAACTTAAGTGTGTATATTATAGGTTTTTAAGGACTTATTGTGAAATATATTATCTTAGTCTAGATTATATATATATATATATATATATATATATATATATATATATATATATATATATATATATATATATATATATATATATATATATATATATATATATAAAGATTGCGTGTTATTAAGAGGCTATAAAAAATTAATGTACATCAAAGCAAACGTTATTGTAATTTTTAGTTTGACTGATTTCATTGTCTGAAAATTCTAAAATTTTCTGTTTTGTAAGATATATCAATTATTACTACAAAAAATATTCTTATTTATGGCTATGCTACTTATTCTACCAGTTTTAAAAGAATAGGTGCTTTTATTGAAGAATTATAACATACCAAATTAATGTACAATACTGAATATTCTCTTAGAGTAAAGTAAAATGCTTCTGAAAATACTTAATAACAATCTTTATCTTCAGAGCTCGATCTAAAACATCGCATTTAGATGTTAGTGAAAAAATTCCAATTTCCACACAGCATCCTAACTTCACGAACACTATCAAGTGAAGTTCAAGTGAATTATACATGATATTACAATCATTCAATACAGTTTCCATCATAGCTGATCCATACAGTTAATGCATGTCATCACCTTCTGAAGAGTGATACCTTTAATAAAAACCAATCTATTTCTAACAAAGCCTTCCTACATTTTCTGTCCTTCTATATTTAGAACACACTTAAAATTGTTTCAGTATAGAATTTTTCTTATATTCATCAGTAGAACTCATTATCTGTATAGTCGAAATAATTCCTTTAGTTTTATATAGATTCCATACATTTACGGTAAACATTAAATTTAAAAATACTTCTTTTTATATAAATGAATAAATATATCAACAGATACTTCATGCAGTTTTATCTTCAACAATATATTTCTTTTTTTGATTTGATAGCAAAATATTATTATTAGAAACTTTATATACATTAAATTTGCTTAATATTTTCCTATTCAACTAAAAATACGATCATATATATGATAAACATTATGACATACAAAATAATATATATTATAATGCATAAACTAATAAAAAAAACTATACATAATGAAGCATGATATTTAATTTTAGAAAAATAAGATATTTTCTCATAAAATAAATAAATTTCTCTCAAATTTTATCAGTTTAAAAAAATTAGTACTTTTTCTTAAGTATACCATGAATGACCGAAAGATACTTTCTAAATTAAAATACAAGGACTGTAGCTTGAATAGTAGTTCATTAGTTTTGTAGAGTCAGAAAAATGTGAATACTTTTTATTAACCAACCGAAGCAATAAATTGATCAATTTTGCAATCAAATTTAATAGATTGATTTGAATACCTTTACGGGCAATTAATTAAAACTTTCATATGCTAATTTTCAGTTCATCAATGATGCATTTTTCTCTATAGCATAAGAATACTGACTTAAGACCTTTTGTTTTCATTTCTTCTAATCTAAGTTTTACATTTGAGCTCTTCCAAGCTTGTATTTCCTTTATGAACAAATGTCTAACAACTATACTGTTAGAGGTTTTTGCTAAATAAATCTTATGAATTAAAACGTTCCGTATAAGAATTTTTCCTGATTCAACGTCTTACAAATAAAAAATATATAATATCATATTAAAAGTGACTTATACAAACCATGTACAAAATAATAAATAATTTAAAACACTTGACAGTTTTAGATAGTGTTATCAGAGTTAAAAATATCGTCATAGGTTCTTCACGACGTGATTGGAAAACATCCAAACTGTTTTACCTTCTTGGAAACATTTTCATCTACATGGCATTATGTATGAAAATGACAATTCTTTTTTCAAATTTTTATTTTAGATAATATACAAATTGTGAATTAGGCAGGAATTATTGAAAAAAAACACTTACTCTCGGTTTATCTCTAAATTGACTTGTATTTAAAGGATACAAAGTAGTTAAATAATTTACATAGCAGATATCAATACATAATCCAATTATTCGTTTCATAATTTTCAGTAAAAATAAATAAGAAAAGTTTAAAATATTGTTTTCCCATTATATGTCTTCTATGATTTCATCAAAAATTTTAAAACATCCAGAGCTCAAAAATGTTTCCAATAAAAGAGCACGAAGATAAAATACCTCATTTTTGAGCAAAATGAATTCCGAAATCTGTAACCCTATAAATGGGTTACTAGTTTTTACTCGTAAGTGTAACTGTAACCACGACAACTCGTAAGCACCCACGTGATTTTGCATGCAGCTTTTCAAGAAATCTCATTTACACATTTATCATTGTCCATAGTAAAGTTAGGAGAAGTCACCAAATTGCATTACCTTCGGAAAAAATATAAAAAATAAACTCTGGTGAATGCTCTTATAAATAACTGATTATTATCATTCCTTAGTTATTATCACTCTGCTAGCTTTTTTTCCAAAAAATAAACAAGCTTAATGAAAATTCTCTTTTTCTTTGAAATTTTAAGAACTACTTTTCCTTGAAAGAAGATTCGTATTACTATTTAATAGTATAGTAAGGAATAATTGAAAATATTGTTAAAATACCCAAAGGGGAAAATTTTAAACACTTTTATTTTGATTTATTAATGAATTTATTATTTGTGCAAATATTCATGAATACTAAGTATTAAAGTATGATGAAAAGTATTTATATAAAAAAGTTTTTAAGTCGAAAAATTTTTAAGTTAAAGTCAACAATATTTCTCATCGAAAATTATTTGTCCTTATGTAATTACATATATATTTATATATACAAGGTGTGTCCCAAAACAACCGCATAAACTCTGCACAGCTAGATTCTTAGTTGGGAGTACATAAAAACTGCCCAAAGAAGCATTCCTGTACAATCCATAGTTTACGAGAAAAATACGTAGAACAAAGTATGACGTCACTGCCGGTGCTATAAAAAGACGCCTTATTGGACATATCAACAACAGTATTTGCATATCTTTCCAGACGATAATGTTTAAAACTTTCGCTGCGCATATCGCGTAATTCATGCGCACTCCACGGAACGACGTTAAGCCGCATTGAGCTGATATTTAAAAGGCTGCATCCTTGCAACTACCAGTAGTCTTCGTATGATGACCATGTATTCCGTTCGTGAATACTGAGACATGTACTTGGTGTACGGCCAATGTAATGAAAATGTCTTTTATCCCAGTATGATGGCGATCCGACGCATTTCTGTGGTCCTGTACGTGGTTGTCTGAATATGGAATATCCCGACCACTGGATCGGACGTGGGGGTCAGGTTCTATGTCTCCCAAATCTTACAACATTAGATTTTTTCCTATGAGGCCATCTCAAGTAACTGGTGTATCGAGATGTAGTGCCAACAACATTGGACTTGGTTGCTCGTCTCCATGCTGCTTATACTTCGGTGGATATTACTATAAATATTTACAAATATTTCCGCAATGCTGCAACGTGTTATGACAGCAATTACACGGCATCCTCCAGCCTGCCTAGATATTCAAGATGGACACTTTGAACATCTGCTTTAAATTGTGCATATACTGCTGTTGATATGTTCAATAAAGTGTTTTTTCTTACACCGGCAGTGACGTTAGACTTTGTTTTTCGCATTTTTCTCGTCAACTATAGATCGTACAGGAACGCTTCTTTGGGCAGTTTTTATGTACTCCCAACGAGGAATATAGCTATACAGTGTGTATGCGGTCGTTTTAGGACACCCTGTATATACATATATATTCGAATATTTTTATTACAATAATTCACATATAATTTAAAAACAGTCTGAAGGAGAGTGTTAAAACAGTGAATGAGAGACACAGATACATTCCTAATAGTATTTACTTAAAGAAAAGATAAAAACAAAGTAAAATTGTTTATCTATAAAATAGGTGTGACCCTTACCATGGTTAGCAGGTATCTATATCGTGCTACTGAAGGATCTCTTATAGGGGATGATACGGGGTTGTTGAATGGTTAAGAAAGGTCTTAGGAATTCTCTGACACCTGTGTCTTAGAACCTCAGTGTAGGGGTAAAGTAAGGAAATATCATTCATAAACTTAGAATTGTATTAAATAAGTTACATTATCATAGAACTCTTATTCTATCAGTTAAACTTGTCGAAATTTTTTATATTATATATATATATATATATATATATATATATATATATATATATATATATATATATATATATATATATATATATATATATATATATATATATATAGCGAAAGAGAGAGTTTGTACTGTAGTATGTAGTTAACATAATCATCTTAATTTAAGTAATATGCTTACGAACAGAAATAAAACGGTAAATTAATAGTTTTCTTTAAATCATTTACCTTGCTTTACTTAAATTCTTCATGAATATAGTTTTAATTTATTAATTATGTGAAATTGAGAGAAAGAGATAAATTGTTAAAAACAGTATATATTTCATATCCCCGAGAAAAATGCACTTTTCGTGAACGAAATGCTGTTTCAATCTATGAATGTTATCCTTTAATTAATATAAATAGACTATATATTAAGAATCATATTTTGTTCCAAGCAGATATTATAAATTTAATTTTTGCCTTCTTTTAAAATAATAAATTTGAAATTATAAAATCGTAAATTTGAAGTTATGCAATTTTTATTTCCTTACTTATAACAATGATAAATTTCAAGAATCATAAGAAAGAATGATCGAATAAATGCTAGATATGATTTGATTTCTCTAGAGAAAAACTGGAGGTCAAATACCTGTTGAAATTTGTACTTAGAAACCAATGGACCTTTAGTACGAACTCAGATTTCAAGAGTAAATATAGTTTCCTTTCCACGGAGAGAGGAGAAAATATTGCTTCCGTTCTCAGAATTTGCATAATATCAATTCTCAAAGAAAACGATGTGAGTAAGGAGAAGAAAAAAATGTCTTTAACCAGTATTTATTTTAGAAATAATGAAACTTACTCTATTATATAAATGGACATTTTTCAAAATTTGTCAGCAATTAAATAAATCTTAATTGCATTTCCAACATTTCAACTGGTAAATAATGTTTAAGGCAATTGTCTAAGTGTATGGAATCGATGAAAAAACGATCTTTTATTTCATGAGACAAGAAAATATGCCTACAAAGGCTGATGAGGCAACAAATACCCTGGGCAGTTAAGAACAGAAATAATTATTTCAGTTGTACTGGATGCAGAACATCACTTTTAATATTGTGGTGAATTCTGAACAACTACATGAAATTCTTCCTTATTAATTATACTTTCTTGGCAATTTATTTTTGCTCTTATGGAAATATGGATGCAAGGACCCTACAGGTTGCTTAGAGTGAAGATGCTCACTTCTATCTGAAATATGTTGACTGATTGGTGTCATGTCCATTTGATGGCAAGTCAAATTATTCCAAGTGCCAAAATCACATCTGGAATATGCAGAAATATTAATTTAAGATTTGATCTGAGAAGGAAAACCATATTTACCAAAAAACTCCATTGTTTGAATAAAGATAATAGAGTATAGTAAAATTAGTTCATCGTTCATTATATGTACTGACTCCTTTGGAAAATTTGCGGTCTCAAGTCTAATTATTTCTTAATGAATTTAAAAATGTAAACATGCTCCATAAATTTATAATACTAATACCTAGATCAAAAATGGTCCTAAAACTGCAAATTTACAATGCATTATTCGTGCAAAATTAAGGCAGTAAAAATTTTCCGAAAATAGTTTAATTAACAAATTTTATACACCACATCTTGGCCTGGTCTATTACTTGAACAAAATGTTATTGCTTTTATGCATATCGAGTAATTTAAAGGTCCATATATATTTATGAAAAAAAGAGAAATTTTTCGAACTTGATTGATTTAAAAAGAAAACAGTTTCAGCATGTATCATTTCTCAATAAAAATACTTCTTTCTGTAAAATCAAATACATAATACATTTTATGCACTACTTTTGATGACGATAAAGAGCATGTTGAATGGATCCGTGAATATGTGTGTGATTACAATATAGATATTGTAATTGAGATATTTTCTTCAAATATATTAATGCTTTGATTGCCTTGACCCAGTGTTACGACACTTCGATTCAGAACAAAAAATACCAATTCTATCGCAGTTACTGTTGAACAACGGGAAATGAATGTTGCATAATTGCCATATGTATGCCTTTTAGGGTGGTACTTGAGAACTTTTATAGTTTTTCTGATTTAACACATAAATATGGCCTATTATCAATAAAAATTCTTTTCGGAAGGCAATCACGCCTTGTTTTGTCTCGTTATTGAACATCAAAATGCCTTGACCTTAGATGGTAGGCCTTATACCTTAGATGGTAGGCCGCCCACAAAACGGGGACAAAATATATTAATGAAATAGAATTTTTATCAATAATTTATCTGTGGTTACTATTTTCGAGTTAATGGATTCTCACGTGTTATTTCAGGAGAGCCATATCACACTTACTCTAATTCGTGTAATGCCTACCTGGTGCCTGAATAAAACTTTTCATAGATGGCGGGCCTTATTCAAGTGTCTCAAGGGAATCAGTCCAGAAAAATCCCAAACAGCTATCCCACAGACATGTATACAAAAGTCAGAAACACAGCATTTATTTCCCGTTCTTCATTAGTGGTTGGAATCGACCCCGTCACATTTTGCTCTAATGAGTTATGTGTTATCCCCAGCCCCAGTCATGTATGTGTTAATGTTTTACAACCATCCAATTTATCCTAGCAATAATTGTTAACAAACTAATATAAAAATTAAATTACTAATTCTCCTAGTAATTAGAAATGTGAACCATCTATTCCTTTATCTGGGAATATAGCCCAATAACTTTTGTGTGGATGAAGTTTACACATTTATAAAATTTGGAAGTACAAAGTGATTGAGATTAAAGAAAAGTGTTTAATTTAAATTAACTTTGTGCCTACAAAATTCAAAAATTAACATTTATTATGTTAAAAATTGTTTATAAACCAAGAAATTTAATATATTAACATACTATTAAAGTTTATTACTTCGAAATAAACTCTTTATGACCTTCTGCTGTGTATCAAATCCAATATCACATATTAGTTCTTATACAATTACATATTTATACATTTGTAATCAAATTATACTATTATTTATACATTAATTATCAAATTTCGCATATTATTATATAGTATTGCCCTAATTTCTTAACAAATAAAACGGAACAATAGAATTTGCATCATTTTTAATCAAAATAAATTAAAAATAAATGAAAATTTTAATTTCAATGTAAGGATTTTTTATATTTAATTAAGAACATTTTGATGCTAATCTGAAATTTCAGTAAATGCTAAGTATAGAATCACAGAAATCCTTAACTTTAATTATCTTTACGAATTAAATGGAAATTTCTTTGAATAGAACAGCCCCGACAGTGTGTGAGTGGAAAATTATTGAATGTTAAATAGTATCCACTTAATAAACTTTTAATTATATATAAAAAAATAGAAACACATGTTTATATTCGAAATTATATAAGGAATATGTATGACTTTAAACATTCGAACCTTCAAAACAATTTCTTTAAGCCAATACAAACGCAAACAATCCAAAATAAATTTGTTCGTTTCAGCAACATCTGCCAAGACCATTTGTGTCAATGTAAAAGATAAGTGTAGCGTCGATTTCCAGGAAATAGGACACCTTCGTTTCACAGAAAATCTCATTTCTCACACTGATGAAGCAAGAAATTTAGGACTAGGCATCGTCAATTAGTCATTCTTTCCGTCGATAGATGTTGAAATCTTCTGCTTGTTCAGCTTAGCAAAAAAGGGCGTAAGATAACTTGGGATATAAGACATCCAATACTACTGGCTATTTCAGACAAAAGGCACCTTCCAGATTAATCTCCGACTCATTAATTTCTTTTTTTACAATTTATCTTGCTATTCAGAAGATAGGTGTATGGTCTAGTCATTGATTTCTTATTGTAAAAACTCCCCATGTTTTTCTTTGCAATAAAATTTAATAATTTTAGTCAAATATCTTTATCATAACAATTTTCAGAACTCTGAAATTGGAATCTTATGAAGAACCTTAAAGAAATTTTATCTTTTTTAACGATTCAAAAATGATTGCTCTAACGCGTTAATAATAAGTTTATACTATGGTCAAATAAAAGAAATTTCGCTAGTTAAATATTTATGTAATATATTTTAATGTTATAAAATGTACATTCAAGATTTATATATTTTATGATGAAGATGTGGTCTGTATTTTCATAGATTATTACAGATATTGCCATAGCTAATTTCTCTAGATAATTATTTTATTTCCTCTCAGATGTATACCAAATTGCTTAACAGTGAAATCATATAGAAAAATCCATGATATTACCATCCTCATTCTAATAAATATCACAATGACATCAATAAGTTATAATGAGAAATTACTTTTTATTTATATAAAATTTAAAAATAATAAGTCTAACCATATAAACAACATTTCTAGAATTTAATATACATGGGGTCTAAAATAAAACCGCGATTATTGAAGAGATCAGATGATAACTCGGTTACTAGAATGATATTTTCAACAAACGATGTCAAGACATGCTCATCACTGTTATCGAATGAATTTAATCATATTTTATATTAATAGCAAAATGCATAAAATTAAAAAAATTATTACAGTAAAAATAACTTACTTTAATTCATTTAATAATGAGTCATTAATGTCATTTATTTTCTTCAGATGTATTAGACGGTACTCAGTTTTGAAAGCATAATTCCACACTAAATGTTATGCATCATATCCAAAAAAAGGAACAAATTGAAATTATATGCAACATCTTATGTTATTCATACATATAAAAAGATAATATATATATAGATAGATAGATAGATAGATATAGATATGTATATGTATGTATCTTGATAAAACAAAATGATTTCATTCGTTTTCGTTTTTTCACGTTGATTAAATATTCAAAACACAATATCATAAATGCAATAAAAAAGTGCTATAAATAGATAAAAAAATATATACTTAATTATAAATTATGTATTTGTGATCGAACTCTTTTCATATGCATTCGTGATTAATAATAATAATAATAACTTAAATTATAGTTTTTATAAAAAAAAATGCTTATCTATTTCTTGAAAATTTGTAAAATTCTAAAATATAAGTATTTTATTTCTAGTTTTTATCTGCAAATGGACATAGCCACAAACTATTCATAAGTACAATTAGATAAAAACCACAATCAATTTTGAAATATAGAAATTAAAATATTCTTGAAATTTTTTATCCCCAGTTATGCGAAATTATGATAAAAATCAATTTTTAATAATTTATGCATCGTATAGAATAATAAAAAAAAAATAAAACTACAAAAAATTAAAATTCGTTCCTTAAAAAGGGATAGTTAAAACTTAAACTAACAACATTTAAAAATTTGATTAAGCAACTGCGACAAATATATATATACATATATATATATATATATATATATATATATATATATATATATATATATATATATATATATATATATATATATATATATATATATATATATATATATATATATATATATATATATATATATATATATATATATATATATATATATATATATATATATATATATATATATATATATATATATATATATATATATATATATATATATATATATATATATATATATATATATATATATATTTATATATATATATATATATATATATATATATATATATATATATATATATATATATATATATATATATATATATATATATATATATATATATATATATATATATATATATATATATATATATATATATATATATATATATATATATTTATATATATATATATATATACATATGTATGTATGCTTATAAATACATGTTATTATGAGTACCTGTGTTAGATTTAATACAACAAAAAAGTTATTACTTCATAGATTATAACAAGAACATGAATGAAATCTGTCGTTATTTAGCACAAATTATTAACTTGCTAGTAATACGCTGCGTAGCGATTACCTTGATTTCTTTACTTATCTTCTTAGAGAACTAACTTTCAATTTATAATTTCTACCTTCAAAATAAGTGAAATTTAGCCATTATTTTTGAAATTCAGAATGCGAACATTAGTTTTTCGCTTTGATACTCAATTTTTTTTTTTCGATTCTCTTCTAACGTTTACATTTATTATAATTGCTAATTTTCAGTTCCATGTCATTAAAAAGTATTTTTATATAATTCTTTCCCTTTGAAACAGTAAAAAGAGATGAGGGCACTTTTAAATGAGATCACTGTTACAATCCAAAACTAACGTTATAAAAAATGGGAAATTTATATAAATTTAATATAACTGGATTTTTAAAATTTTTAAATAAGACAGAACAGGCTTAAATAATTGCTATTATAAACCACACACTGAAACATCTCTTCTTTCTTTAAAGATCTGTTAATTTCTGAAACATTCATCACTTGAGAGAATTCAGATCTATTTAACAGTAATTATATCAACTATTAAACTTATATTTGATTTCTAATTGCCTGAATAATTTAAACAAATGTGTTGACTCTTTAAGAAGCTGAATTTTATTATCTTGCAACCAATATTAATGAGCTACAAATAGATGTTTTTGGCTTGCTAAAAGTAACTTTTCATTACAAGTTATACCGATACTAGGTATACCCCTTCAACCCACCCCCCATTAATTTCTTGTAGTAAAAATTTAGTCTTTCCTGTTGACTGGCTAAAAAACATACAGTGTAATTTTCTTTTGTTTAAAAAGATTAAGTTTTCGTTAAATTTAATCTTTTTAATGAATTTAGTCCATTTATTTCTGGCTTATATTTTTTATTTTTTAAATAATATGCAATTTACATAATAATTATAAACTATCAAGAGAAAAGATAGTTATACACACACACACACACAAACAGATCATTAATTTCTACAATAATATCATTAAAAATGTTAAGTAAAATATTAAATATATAAATATATTTAATTAATTTTAATTTACTTCAAAAATTACTTTTCTTAAAATGATTATGAATACATAATTAAAATGTTAGTGAGTATACACATATTTTTTACCAAAAAGAAATAAGGAAAGAAAACCTAAATATAAATTTGGAAAAGTGGATGAAAAGTAATCACTAGAAACTCCCAAGCGATTGCCAAAACCTGAGTTTGAACATAGTAAATAGTGTATCATGCCACTTAACGTACTTTTATCCTAAAAGAAAGCCTGTGAAAGAACCCGGCCAAGTCAGGAAGATATAGTGTAAGGGTACGTAATTTTAATTTAATACTTTTAAAATTTCTATGCTGATGCGCTAAAGTGGATGAAAAATTAATCTATCTCATAACTTGTTTAATTCTTGTGAGAAATAAAATGTCACCTTCAACATTGAAATAATTGAGTCTTTTTGGCTAGAAAATATGATTCTGACATTTTGTATAAATGTTGCAAAAAGCATAGAATGATTTGTTGTGTTCTAAAACAAGAAATTTTCCTTGCAGTGTTATGATGAGTTTTTTTTTAACTTATTCGTATTTGATAAAAGAAATTAATAAATACCATTATTATACTTTTACTTTAAAATAATAATTACGTAATTTATAACAACAAGATATGAAAATAAGCAATATATATATATATATATATACATATATATATATATATATATATATATATATATATATACATATATATATAATTGTAATAAAAAACAAATGACTGCTCAACTTTAAAAAATAAGGTGACTTTTATATTTTTATGACTATCAAATATACTTATATTGTTCTCTCAAGACATTTGAGATCTTACTCAGAAAATGTCAGCTTCTGCCCTTATTTATGAAGTTGATTTTAACTACACTCAAAAAAATAATTATCATATAACCGAAGAAAACTATAAGGCTTTTTATATAGACTCAATATTACAACAAATATAAATTAGGAAAATTGACAATTTTGTCCCATATTTTATTTCCGCGCAAAAATAATCTCTTATTTTATAGTGATACTAATAACAAAATACTGTATTTTAATTTTTGCTATTAAAATTTTTCTTTTATTCATATTAATATCAATTTTTATTCATTAGTACTTTACACATTAATGTTACCTAATAAAATGAATTGCATTTATCAATATTAAAATTAAATTACTTCTGACGTAAAATAGTTTTCTACTAATATATCCTTTAAAAAACGTTTTAGAATTAAATTTCCATTCATAACCAATATTTTTCTCTTAAAATATAACTTTGAATTCTTTCTTTAATCCTAGAGAAATTCTTAACAAAATTATGCTAATTTAATTCATCTCATATTCTTTCTATTAGCTTAGTTGTGGTTCAAGTGAACTTCAATTTTTTTCTTTGATCTTATATGCCTTTTTAATAAATATTTGCAAGTCATGAGACAAATTTATGTGATAGTTCACATCGAACCATAATCAAAAGCTATCACCATTATTACTCTTTTCATACAGCGATCACTTTCTGCGAAAATTCCATCAGTAAAAACAGTTTCCAATTTAGTTTTTTCAAAACTTACTTTTTTGATCCAGTAGATTTAGTGTCAATTGAAATATTCCTTATTCTTTACTATTTTTTAAAAATGCATTGTTGTGTGACTGTATCTCGTGTTGTATCTTTTAACTTTAAAAGTATGATTTAGTACATCTAACTGTAAGCACAAAAATACGAAACCTGCTTTTGCTTACATAAAAAATCATATTTTCTATCTAAAATACCTATAATACTGAAACTAATTGTTTCACTTGTGCTCTTATATCAAATGATGATATTTCTTCGTCTATTCTATACCATTTTAGAAAAATACTAATATCTATAATTTATGTAGGAATTTCTTATTTAGTAATCTAAAATTTAATTTTTGTAGTTTACATTTTTCTAAACAATAATTAACATTTTATAATTTAAATTAACCACAATCAGAATTTCATTAACATAATATATTTTTAATCTGTATTTTATATATTTTAAATCACATATCAATTTACTCTATCTTTTAGTATCAAGTATCATCAGAAAAGGTCATAAAATCAAAAACATAATATTTTTTATTTGCATAATATTAAAAATTAAAACATTCCATTCTTGAAATGAAGAATTGTACAGAAAGGATTAATGTACTTTATAATGTATTTTTAATTAGGAAAGAAAACTAAAAGATTAACGCAGTGGTTTTCAAAGTATTATTCTCGTTAACTGCTAAAAAAAAGTTGTAAAAGAAAATTCTATGTTTTAAACTTTTAGTTTTCTTTCTTTAATAATTTTAAAGAGAATTGTATGTAATTAATATTACATTAAAAAATAAAAAAATAATGAAATGTAAGCTGATAAATAGGATTATAGCTCAATTATATAGGTAAAAAATAGAACTGTATTCCAAATTTAATTTCGAAATACTGGAGATATTTATTAAATGTATTATTTTTCCAAACAGTTTAGCCACATCTAAATTCTGGTTATTCAGGCAAAACATAAATAAAATTTATTCCTCTATCAAAATTCCTTGATAGGAAAATTTTTATATTATATTTTTATAATTTATTATTGTTCAGTATGTTAATCTTATAATCTAGAATATTTGGAAATTGAAATATATATACATATGAAAAATAATTTTCTAAATTTTGCTAAGACTATGGAATTATTCAATTTTATTGTATCTTATTTGCGAATAAAACATAGCAAAGATAAAATATCAGTATGATTTTATCATAATTTCTTAACATTAACAAGTTTTTGTATTACTTAATGATTTTTAATAGTGTAAAAATAATATCTTGGATACTTTTGTTTTTTAAATAAAAAATATTTAAGAGATTTTGTTATCAATGAAAGTTATTTTAGACCATGAATGAATCAACTAAAATGTTTTAGTCCCTAAAATATTTTTGTTTTCTCACATTCATAAACATAATGCTGTACTTTGCTCAAAAATAGTAAAATTAAATACTGATGAGCACCGTAACAAAATTCACTCATTTGTTTGAAATTTTATCTGTGAAGTTTAAATAGAAAAATGGTACTATGCGAGAATTATAAGTTTGAAAGAGAAGCTCTTTCTAAAGCAAGTTTTTTTTATGTTCGTGGAGAAGTTAAAACATCTTTATTAACTTTTTTATATTCTCTGTCAAATGCATATTTAAACAAAAGTTTGTCCAAACTACGAAGAAAAAGTTTTAATTTAGACAAGAATGTTTAATATAACAAAATGACATGCAGAATGTAATGTGTGAGTAATGTATGCGTGCCAGTGTGCTTTCTCGATATTAATTTTTAATTTTAATGAAACATGCTTAGCGATTTGAATAAAGTAAAATAAAAACTTGAATAACAGAAGAATAAAAACCGTAAAATGCTTGATGTCTTATTTTAATAAATTTTAATAAATACAAACTATATTTTAGTTGTTTTAAATTGTCATGAGTAATTTCGAATTTTAATTTCTAAATAATTTACGATTGTTTTCTTAAATTTGAACAAAATTAGAGTACTTAGTGAAATACAATACAACAGTTACGATGAATTTCTGAGTTAAATGCAGTTCTTTGAATTTCCTATTACATCGAAAATGCGATGAGAAAATTTTGCGTACACGTTCAATAATTGAGTATACATTCTGTGAAATATAACACATACCGAACAGGCTTTATATTTAATAATATGTTTCTTTTAATACATAAATATGTTTTTAATACCAAAATCTATTCAGTTCATCAAAATGTTTAAAGTTGGGCTCTTTTGTAATTCAATTATTCCTCACTGGATCTCAAAACAAAAACAATCTCTAGAAGATATGACAGAGGAAGACCTATATATATCTTTATTTTTAAGGGATGCTAAGAAATAAGTTTTCTGTACCAACTTAATGTTATAGGCTTTTACAGCATGTATAGGAAGGTTGTAACTGTGCCAACTGTCTGAAGGAAGTGTCAGAATAGAAATTTATGTAAAACTGATAATGCTGGATATATTCTTCACTTACTGAAATCAAAATTAAAAATTTTATTCTAAAAATAAACCTTTCAATCACAGTTTTTAGCAATGGATGCCTTCATTCCTTACAAAAAAAAACTCCAAATTTCATTTCTTTACTAAACCTTGGAGTTTCTTAATCTAGTAGTAGCCTGTAGTATGTTTGTTTATATGATAGATAGGTGAGTAGACAGATATATTTTTAAGCAGTCTATATAAGCGATTTTCAACCTGAGGGACGTGCTTCCTTAGAAGGCCGCGAACATAATAAAAGGGGTGGGGGGTGCGAGTACATCCAAGATAAAATATTATTCTAAATATTCATCAACTAAAAGAATGGAAAACCCACACATACAAAACAAAATACATTCCGGATTAATATTTAATATATAACTTATTAAATTAAAACAACTTACTAAGTTAAAAACAATATGATAATTATTTGATATTTCATGCAGAGCAAAGATTTTCAAAGGAAAGCTTAATTTTAGAAATAGACTCAGAATTTTCAGTTCTTTTTCTATATTTATCTGAGTTCTATGTTTTTTTTTTTCAAAGAATCCTCCACAAAAAATCATGTTTTACAAAGGTAGGATATTGAAAATGGTAGTAGAATGCGAAATGCACTTACTTTTAGTGCAGAAAATTCCTCATTTACTCTTGGCCAAAATTTAAAGACTGATTTATTACTAAATTGGCTTTTTGCTTCGCTATTTCTGAAGTCTGTGGGTTTTTATTCAGCAATTGAGAGCCTATTAGAGGTATTGTGAAATGGTTTCCTAACTCCCTTATAACTTGCCATCATTTTGTTGTCAGCATGAAAATATTCTACTGTTCAACAATTCCAATTTTCTACAGAAAGCCTAAATTTTATCATTTGTATCTAATACATGTGCATTTGATTCTTATTATTGAAGGTTCAAGTAACTTGACTTTTTAAATTTCTAACTGAAATTCATTACAAAATTTCTCGTTTTCATTTAGTATTCCTGTTCAAGGATGATGGAGACTTCATCTCTCAATTCACAAATAAGTTACAAAAATTTTCCATGCAATAACCAGCTTTCCTTGCAATAAAATAGTAACACTGAATGCATTGCACCAATGTCTTTCCAAACTGCGGAAAAATTTCCTAATTTGAGAGATCTCATTTTTATGAAAATTTACTAAGGCTGCAGCAGTAGTTAACACAATATTCACAGACCAGAACTCATTTTTATGGAAGCAGGAGCTTTTCTGTAAATCATGCAAATGTCCAGATTCACAGTGATGAGATTTATTTTACAAGTGCATTGGAATATCCCTGATATTGAAAGCGCAACATCATTGCAAATTCCAGTGCCAATTTTTCCGTTCCACGTTTGCCTCGTTCCTAAAACCATTTAAAGTAGCAAATAAAGTGAGTGCTGCTGTGTTGAGTTCTGTTGGTTTTCCGAAATGTAGTCCTATTACTGATATATCATCACAAAAGGAACATAGACAATAAAATGAGTATCTTTATTAATATCTGTTGTCTCAACAAGCTCTATTAAAAAATTTGCTTTGAATCTTCGAGGGTAGTTAACATTGTACAATTTCAGTTATAGCACTACTTTGATGGTAACAAATATCATTTGAAAGAGGTATGGACTGCAACTGTTTTGCAAAATTATCTCATAACATATTTTCCACAATCTCAATTGATGCTGTCAAAATAAGCTGTACACCAATGGTGGGAGGCTTTTTACATTTGGCAATTTAACGTGAATGTTTGTAAGAGGCAATTAAAGCTTTATCATTTACAGAAAAAGACTTTAAAAAGATGATTTTTACTTTACATATGATTTTAATTTCAATTCGAAGAATTCTGTGGATTTGTTGACAAACTACCATGAATCATTTTCAAATGTCGTTGAAGTTTATTAAATTTTATGTTGTCTGCCACCAACATTTTTGAGCAAATCATGCACGGTTGCTTTTTTTCTTTTACTTCAGTACTGATAAATCCAAAAGTTAAGTATTCTCAAAAATATTTTCTTAATTTTAATTTTGGAACTTCATATACTGCTCATATACTTGTTGATGCTTGACTATCATTTGATTCTCCCTTTCACCCGCTTGAAAATTATCATAATTCTGCATAAATCTGATGCCGGGAATATTTAATATGGAGAATTGTAATTAACATGAAATAAATACTATATTCAAATTCTCGATAGATTCAAGAGAATTAGAAGAATCGACTCGAATGACACTTGCTGGAATTGAGACTAGCGTTATCGAACATTCTCCTTCTCCCTCCTATAAAACATTTGCTCACATCTGAGCACATTCGAGACCTCATCTTGTCAACGTTCCAAAATGTTCAAAACAAAGTGGAACTTCTAAGAAACCGCGAGAATGCCCGACATGGTTGAAACAAAACCAATAAAAACACACCGGATTCTTTCTGTCAATCTGAGAATCTGCATTACCAAATGTCAATAAATTTCTGTATTTTTGGTAATTTGTTACGTTTGAAATTAAGGTCGTAATGTGGGTTTATTGCAAAAAATCAAATCTTATATATTTTATAGTAAGTGCGGAACATGAGGATAATTATGCTTGAAAATTGGGCCACAAATACTGAAAGGTTGTGAAACGCTGGTCTTTATCATTCCAAAAATCATTGTCGACTAATAATTTTACGGACGGTGCATTCTTATTTTAATTAATTTTCTTTACTCGGGTACAATTAATGACCACTTCATCATAAAAAAAAATGATTTATCATACAAAAGATAGGCAGTGGAAACTTTCGTTCACCCAAAGATCATTTTCATGCTAATTTACTATCAATCAGATTAAGCATATTCGAAATGTTTGATGAAAAGATTTTAAAAAATAATGGAATTGACTGGGAAATTAAAAATTAAATAAAAAATTGTAGTGGCTCTTCCAAACTTTTAGTGATATGGCATGTCTTAATACAATAATATGCACTGATATTTTTTCCCTTAAATAAAACTCATATATTTGAAAACAAACATTTTTGTCATTGCCGTAACAGCTGTTAAATGTGGTCACATTTTATAAAGAAAAATTATCATCTTTTTTCTCAAACATTTGTTAATTGTTTATTACTCTTCAATATTACTCATGCATAGATTCTTAGTTACTTAATTTTTTGTTTACCTTTTTAAGATTTAAGAAAAAGAAATTAAACTGTTATTTTCAATTTAGGTTTAATTTATGTAAGATACTAGGATAAGTGCCTCTGCTAAATATTAATAAATTGCATGGAATAGAAATTTCTACCCTCGTTTTTTTCATTTTTGAAAACAAAAATGTATGCAGAAAACTTTTCAATTAAAAGTTTATTTGGTTAACGACAGCAATAAAAAGATCAGAAAAAACAAAGAGTAAACATTTATTTATTTATTATTAATAAATAACAACCCGGAAAAAATTTTCAAACTATTTCGTGATTAAGGTCCAAGTAAAATTCCTTCTGTAACTTAATTTCAAAATGGGCATTTTGTATAAAAATATTAGGTGCATTTAATGAAATAATTACCCTAGCTACAAAAATCAATGCATTTGATTTCCGTCCGTTGAACTTAGGGATACTTTTAATGGTTAACGAAAACGTAATTTGCTATTTACACAAATACAAATAGTAATGTATAAAAATTAAAAATACATGTACAAATAAATTAACTATAGTTGCCTAAAAATATAGTAGCTGTGTGTAATGATTAAAGTAATTGTTTTGAAATGTTTTTAGAAATTACTATATTTATGATAAAGTTTTATTTAAAATATTTCAACTTGTAAGTAATGCAATCATCTTCAATTAGACAGAACTCAGTGTGCATAACTATAACCAATAGTAAAATCCGGGTTACCTTTTTTATACCACAGAAAAAATTTTTAGTCATTATAAGCATTCATAAATAAATATATTTATTTAATTTCAGGTGGAGAGTTTTAAAAGGCATATTTTCAACGTATTAAATTGTTAACACATCTTCCAGCACAGACACATATGGAATAAAATTTGTTACTTAAAATCAAAAAGTGGATTTAATTAATATTTTAATTTCATTCAACAATACTATTTTATTGAATGGTCTCGATTTAATTCATTTACATTGGAATATTAAACATATTTCTTTCCCAATTACGCCTTAGAAATAATTAACTTCTAATTCTTAAAACAAAAATAATGTGGGTTGCTTTTCATTGCACTAGCAAAACATCATTTTAATTTTCTTATATAACTCATATCTAATGTTGTTTGTTATGCAATACTTTTTTATATATGATTTATATTCTTATTTAATTTATCTGTAAGAACTTCATCTTCCGAAATAATTCCATAACACTTACTTTTACACATCATCCCCTTAATAGCAAAATTAAACTTAAGCTCTAAACCTAGTTATGCTGTAGTTAGAAACTTGCGTTGATTGCTATACAGCATTGAGGACGTGTCCACGTTAGTCTGAGACGTCCAAAGTTCATCCACTGGTGTGGCAAGGAGTTCTGCCATGTAAAGAGGAAGGGGCCAGTTCAAATGTAACTTTGTCAGCTGCATGTGGTTAGAAAATTTTGAGGCGCTCAGTTATGAGTTAAACTTAAATGTCTGGAGCTCGCTTGCGCCGTTTTGTATAGTCATGTATATCTGTATAGTTTTTCACTAATTAAATTTCATTCCAGCTTGAAGCAAGATGAGTGAATAATGTGAAATTACTTGAAAACAAAACTAGATGTCTTTGAATCTTAAGTTTTATGCATATGAAAAACAAATTGTTGATATTAATGAATTTGAATAGAATTTTAAGTTGCATAGTTAATGCAAACTGAAAAAATATAACGATAGAAGAAATGGACATGTAAAAGAATACATATAAAAATCAATATTTTTTCATTTATTTTAACAAACTATAAACTTACAGATTACATATTAATGAAAAAAGAAAATTGAACATAAAATTCATTTCAGTGCTCTTGGGCAAAATGATAATTTCGATAAAAAGCAATAATGGTTCCCTCATTGGTCTATGAAAAAATTCGTTCACCATAAATCATTTTGTCAAAAAAAATCATTATCCTTTAATTTATAGCTACATTTATTAGATTCTTTTGTAATTATAGCATCTTCTTCTATTGAAAGTAAAGTTCTTTTTTTTTTTCATTTTATCCATACAAAGGTGAGCTCAATTAATTGGAGTTACTAGAGCTTGATACAGTAATTGTGCGTGTGATGGATCAGCTGCTGGGCTTATGTGTTGTATCCAGAAGAATATTGCCTAGCTTGTTAAAAAAGATAATCTCAAGCTAATAATTAACGAACTGAAATAGAGACAAAAGAAATGAAAAACTTTTTTCATTACAAAAAGCAGACTAGAATAATTTTTTAAGAATATATTATCCAAACTTAAAGAAAATCTTTAACAAGCAAAAATTCTGAATTGTTGGGTAATATATTATATGTAAAAAAGTCGTTATTATAACTGAAATGGGAAAGTAAATGAATTTTAGTTATCCATGTTAAAAATAAACGTGTTTTATTAATAACATTTCATATATATATACATAAATTCATCCAAATAAAAAATGTTATATGGGATGAAATGAATTTTTCTAGTTTCTATCAAATTTTTACTAATACAAAAAATAAAATGTTTTGAAGAAAAACCCTAAGTAATTAGATTTATACTTTTCAATGTTATTTTTTGTTATCATTTAATCATCGATGAACCTTCTACAATAATACATGCACAAATTTTTATCCATATAAATATATATTACACATTCTAACAATACTATAAAATACTTTTATTTTTCAAATTCTGTTCAATCAAAGCATTAAATAGTTTTCTAAATAGTAAAGTAATATATTAAATGGTAAATTATAAAACTCCATGATTATTGTTCGTACCATATTGTGATAATTTATATAAATGTCCACAACTTTAGATATAATATACAGGAATTCAAAGAGTGTGTACAGATTAAACAGGTAATTAAATGTTTAATTTTTAATGTGTTTTACGAAATTGAAAAATCAAACAAGAAATAATCCTTTGAATGCGAGAGAAATCGGAGGAAACTTAACATTTTTCGCTTGGCTCGCTATGTTCGCGCTATATAATTTTATAGACAAAGAGATATGAAGTGAAATAAACTATAGCACCATTTTAATATAAATTCTTCATCAATATAGCAAGAAATTTGTGAATAAAACTGAAAGCTAGATTTCCATAATATTATATGAAATACGACATAGTGATCTAACGAAGATAGGGTATTAAATCTAGATAAGAACTGTTTGAAGTGTTGTGCAACATGTGGCAGAAATTTCCATATTTATCTGAAATAATAACAAGGTAATTACAAAGCAGTTTCTTCAAATACGAAATCTAACCATAGTTATTATTAATATTTACAATGCTTCAAAATATTAAATTTGAGCGACTATCACTGTTGAAGTGGATTATTACCAGATCAGTAATAATTATGTGCTGAGGGTATTATTCAGTCATCACTTTATAGAATGAATTGTGAATGAATCAGTAGCACATATTAGGTGAGACTAGTGATCTACTTGCTTCTACATTTTTTCAATAAGCATCGCTTTGTTGAAAAAATGAAGATTTTCATCTGATATTTATGGTATTCAATACGGTCATAATAATTTGAAATTACCACTTTCACAATCAACATAACTTAAAATTTGAAAAGGGAAAAAGTCTTATTGTTTAAATTTAATTTTTGTGACAAAAAGTGAACTTACATTCTTGGAAATTGTTATTGAATGGTATAACATAGTAAAACAGGATCGATCCTCAAATAAGCTTTTAAATAGATTATTCCCACATTGTTGTATGAGAAAACAACGAAGTTATATGAAATTCTTTTCTATAATCAACATAGCTCATATAATTTCTCAGTTTTCCCATAAAATAATGGCTTTTTAAATATTCTTTGAAGCTACCCTATCACTGATAATTTTTCTGTTATCAACAGAAATCAGCTTTTATTCCTTATGAACTGTAATAGCTGAAGCTGCTTTTAACTAACTTACATGGGACATATTGTTCCACCCTATGAGAGAAGAAAAGTTATTGTAACAAATCCAGATATTATAAAAACAATTGTGTGTCATACACAACAGTTCTAGTTTAACTATTTGCGAAAATATCAACTCATTTAAATAATGTTTGCAATGTAGTTTAAATGCGCGTTAATGATGTTCAATTGATTATCCCTAATTTCATGTTACATTTCATGTAAATATTCAATACATATTTTGCCTGTTCATATTTCCAAGCCAAATTTCGTTAGCTGTTTCCTCAGTTGGAATATACTTTTTAAAAATAAACAATTTTTCTCAATAAATAATTTCTTGGAAAAAATACAAAATTATGGTAATACGATTTCTATTTTACCAGATCAATTTTGGTCTTTGCCACTGCAATGATTCAATAGGAAATAGGATTCATCATGTTAAGGAAAATTGGGGAAAGTAAAATTACTTACAAAAATTTTAAATAAGTTAAATATTTCAATTCTTCGAGGTTTCATAATATGAATCTCATATATCTGACTATTTTTCCTTGTTCATTGCATGCATAATAAACTGAATTAGTTTTTGAACTGATAAATAGTTTCTACATCTCATATAGTGAAAAATATGGCAGCGTCTTATAGCTTTTGCAAGCATCTTCAAGCATAACTTCAGTTTCTCCTCTTGTTTCTTGTTTGCTTCTCACCAAATATCAGATAATTTGTTTTGTCAGAGTATTCCTTAGCTGTTTCAGACTAAAATATGTCTAATTTTTGGCTAAAAATTTCATATATAATATTTCGGCTGTGGAATATTACACATAAATAATTGTTTTGTAAATGTTCATTCAATAATATCTTAAGTGCTCATAATCATTACGTATTCAAAGGAAACAATTTATGTGATTTTCATCTAGAATCATAAGTATAAACTGTTTCCATTAATATTGAAAGATATTTTAATATTTAACTGAAAAAAAATTAATTCCAATTTTGTGATTCAAGAAAGAAAGAGGAATATAAAAAATATGCTGCACAGCTTTCTTTGAAAAAATGAAGTTCTTGAATCAATAACAGAGATATCATCCATTTAAGAATTTCAAGTGTTTTTAGTTTGATTGGTTAATCCATAAGTAAAACTGGTTGTGAATAATGGAATTTTAAGTCAAAATGTTAACGAAAAACTTTTTACTTTAGCACGATATAAATTTTACACCTCAGCTTATAAAGAATAACTCTATATATATATTAAGATAAATTACATATAATTATTTTAACTACTATGTTACTATCAATTTCCTGAATCGAAAATCAGTAAACTATTCAGTTAACTGAAATTGAAAACAAAAGTAGTACAACAAAACGTAAAACAACTATAAAATAAGACAAATACAAAAAATTTGCAAATGAAATTTCCTATAGAAATCGGTAATACACATACTAAAATATTTCAAAAAGTTAATTTGAACTTGAAAAAGTACGAAATGCTTTATTCAATTGATAATGTTATTCCAACATTTTTTTAATTATAAGCCCTTAAGTAACATTTTATTGAATAAAAAATTAACAGAAATTTAATATATTTTTAAATTGTAGTTGTAATATTTATTGAATAAAACTTTTTCAAATATTTTAAAATATAAATTTTCTTTCATAAAATCTTATCAGTTTTATAATTTGTGTCACATTATTTTCTCATGAAATATTAAGTAGAACATGGAAATTGTGTTTTTCATTGATGTAAAAAGTTTATGCAAAATCAAAAATAAAAAGATAAATACTCATGGCATCAAACACTAGTTTCTTTTTATTTTTAACTCTATTTTAACCAATAATACAACAGTATATTCAGTATTTTTACATGTTGCTTCTGCCATTACAGTTTAACAAAAAATAATATTAACTCAAATAAATATCTTTAATATCATTGTAAGAAAATTTGTGTCTAGATAAGTTTTTATCAAATGTAAGAAGATATACCGATAGTATGATTTATTTATAACTGATTAATAGTCATTAGTTTCGAGGTAAGTGTAGCATGAGATCACTGAATAGAAAATTTGTTAGTTATCCGGATACATAAATTTTTATGTGATATAAAAATTTAAAAAAAATTTTAGAAATAACAAATTTACAGATCTAGGGATAAAAATATTAATTACAAGTATTTTTTGAGTTTTTCAGTTTTCTTTCAAAATAAAATAAAAAGATTCCATAATTATTATTAGTCATGATAACATTATTCATAATAATAATATTTTGAGGTATGAACTATAATTAATTGTAATCCTAAAAATGCATACTATCTTATGAAAGTAAAATGTTGCTGGAGATATAGTTATATTCATTTCAAAATATTCTTATCCTTTCAATTTAAGATATTTTAAGAAAGTCAAAAATAGCCGTATTAAAGTAAATGTTCTATAATAAGAGTGCATTTTTTGTATAGAACATTTCTCTTAACTTCTCAGATTGAAGAGAAAGGAAGATTATCTTTTCAGTAAATACGAAAGCATTTTACTGATTGAAATTTTTATTCTTTGAAAATTGATGATCCTTATTTCTTCATTTTTCCAAACTTTTTATGAAATGTATACTGTTTCTAACAGTACTTAATAACTCTTGCTAAGCATAAACTAAATGCTGAAATAAATATGTGATACACGATCCTTTTAAGTAATGTATGTGTTTTCCTAACTTTAGATATACAAAACATTACAACTACATAAGTATTTATTATATCATAACATTATTTCTTCAAATATATCTTATAAATAGTCACATTTTAATGTTCATATTTACTGTAATCATGATATGTGCCTCTCTCAAATATACTGATTTAGCATTTTCAGCATTTAATATCTTACAAACAATTGATAACTAGTAACTAATGTTGTCTCTACGTTCACCAAAATATCATTTTTTTATGAAATTGTAAGCAATAATAGTAAATTGTGTGTAATTAATAGTAAGTGAGTAAGTAAACATTCAAGATTGAAATTTTTGAATTTTTTCAAAAGTAAATATATATTTTAACTATTAATTCTTGAATTAATAGTAAGATAAAACTACGTATATTTTTGATGAAAGTTATCTTAATATACTTATATTATAATATTATTTTAAAGATATGCAACAAATTTAGCACATATTTAATTTAAATTTCCACTGAATATGGATTTGATCAACAATAATTTCAAAATAATGCATACATTTATTGAACACCGATTGTAAACAGATTTTAGAAATCTCACAAATTAAGATAATAAAAATTAAAGTATAAATTCCAGATTCTTATTATAAAATACTTAATGCAGCATATTATGAGAAAAATAACATATTTTCTATTATTATTCATATCCCTTACTTGATATTCTCAGAATACATATAACCAAAAATTATATCTTTCAGTAAAATGAATTAAAATATCAGAGATCTAATGAAAATATTTAATTTTTGTCTAATATGGGTTTAATTTTTATTACAAAACATGGTCGATATATTTATAATTCCTTTAAATAAATGTTTCTCCTTACTTGATTGGCTGAACAATTTTCTTCAAACTTTATTTTCATAAACACAAATTAATCAAAAATTAACAGTTTATTTTTTTCAGGATTATAAAATACTTATTTTAACTGTAAATACTCCATGTTTAAATAAATGAAGTTTAGTAAAGAGCTGTGAGAGAGAGAGATAGAAATCATTATCACAATAATTAATCTCGCCTTAAATTAGAAATGTGAACAGTATACAATATATTTAGAATTAATTTGATTTTCTTAAAAGTATGTTTTTTTTTCTTCATATTGTAATACCAAAATAAAAAGCCTTATTGTAATATCGGTTTGTCATGCTTTTAAATAGCAGTAAACAAAGTAAGTGAATTTTTAAAAACAAATTAATTTAAGAAGTATATATATATATATATATATATATATATATTAAATATTTCAGCATTTCATCTATTTATTTATACTTTACGTTCACGTTCTTAATAATTGCTGCGTTTGTTTAATAATAATCATTTATTGTGATGTTTAACGATATAAATTCAGTTAAATATCTCACAAATTGTTGAAATAAAAATGTCGAAAAAATGGTTTTAATTTAGCTTTATTCAGTTTAATATATTTATGTATTTTTATAGATTTAAATATCATTCCTTTTTAGAGAATTTATGAGATCTGATATTTCCTTTTGAAAACTAATTGAGAAATATTTATTATATGAATCACTTTGTCGTAAATTTAGTAAACATAGTCCAATATATTATGAAGTCCACTAGTATAACCCAAGTTGTTTTCTATTGATTCAGTTAACTTAATATTAAACAAAACTTGTATTTTCAAAAGCACTAAATCATGCATATATGTACGAGCGTGAATCTTTGCGCATATATATATAGATTAAATAAAAAAGCAAGCATACTTGGATACTAAAACTATCAAAATTATATAAAAAAAATTTGAATTATGCTCTAGTTACAGTATGCTTAAATTCTTGTTTGAGAAGTAAATAAAAGTCAAAAAAAAATTTCTGCTTCAGCTTCCAACGAAAGATAGCGCAATAAATGTAAAATAAGTAAAAATACTTAACTATTTTTTCTAGAGACTTAAATATTTATATTGTACATTTTATTCCTAATAGAAATGATATGCTTGTTTCCAATAAAACAAACTTGAAATTGTATCATTTCTTACTTTATGGTTTTTATTACAAACAAATTGGAACATAGATAAAATTTTCTTCATTATTCTCATCAATTTAGATATAAAACTAAAAATAAAGAGACTTTCGAGGTCGTAAAAATTATAATTTTTAATATAATGTAAAATAAGTCAAGTAATTAAGCATTCAATTTTTTGATATTAGTGAAAACTGAGTTTACTTTTTTTTCACTATACATAAATTGAATGCATTAAAACTTCATATGCTTCAATAGTTCAAAAAACACATAAACGTAATGTATTATTTAGAAAAAAAAATAATTCGCTGGCACATATATACAATTCAATATGATTAAGTAGTATGATTTTTGTACATGATTGATGTCACCCTCTCTTGAGCAAAGAGAGATGTATATGGTGCTTTTTCTTAGTGCCTGCAAATTTTTCCCAGTGAGGGCTTGGGAATTTTAAGGTTTTTCCTTTTTTTAGCATCTATGAAAATTACTTCCAGTAAGCAACATATAACAGATTTTCAAATGCCTTTCATTGATTTGCAGCTACAAAGTTATCCAATAAGCGGTATCAAATTCTGGCATTTGAGTTGACAAGTTGAATGAGAGCATTTAAAGCCAGAGAAAAAATATTTCAATCTTTAATACTTTTTAAATATTTCTGTACTGTAGAAAATTTAAGTAACTTTAAGAAAAATGAACTTACAGTAAGTAAAAATTTTTAAAACTCTTTATAAATTACTTAAATATATAATTGAATCATGTTTTTTCATGCAAAAAAAATTCAATTTAAATTTTTATGTAGTTCTATTATCGACTACTACCTTCTCATAAAAATAATGTATTTCCATTTTTAATTGCAAGAAATTTAAATAAATTAATGTGATCATAAAATGAAGGTCAATAAACAAAACATGAAATGAAATATATGCACTTAATAAATTCTAATTTATGCATCTTTAAACTTAAGTGAACGAAATTCTTTGAAGTAAAGTAAAATCACGTTTCATGCCAAGAATTTCTTATTCTTTTCAGCATAAAAACGCACTTTTATACTTTGATCCTTAAAGTACTTTCTTTTTTCATGTGTTGAAATATTTTGTCTTTTTGTCTACCATAGAATAAAACTCTATGGCTCTGATCTCACTTTCTCTCTCTGTTTTTCATATGACACTTTTTTTATTCTTAATAGCTTCTAAGATCTTGTGGTTTGTAATATGCTAAGTAGGTCCCTGTATGTAGCCAAAATTATTAATGTTTAATGTATTACATTATGTTTGGTAAAAATTTTATTTTAACAACTGCATGAAATTTGCATATCAACAGTCTGGATTTAAAATTTCTTTTCGATGCAAAATTTCCTTTTTTCCAGGAGATGAAAGTAAAATTCTAAACTATTTATAGATTTTTATTGTTTTTTTTTTAAATTCCAATAAAAATTACATTTCTTAAAATTATAAATACTAATATAACTATAGCCTACGTTTTATGAAAATTGTTCCTAGAAGGTATAATTCGGAAAATTTCAAGTACAGTTTGGCATGAGTTTGCTGCTGTTAGTATTTTAAGGAATAAAAAAATGTATTTTTATGATTTTCTCATCAAAAGTCTATGAACTTGTTATTCTGGTTGGAAGACATCAAACATTGTCATATATAATTAAGTGACTTGTCTATTTCATATGTATTAAGTTTTTTCAAAAGAAAATGTTTATTACATTTCGGAACTTAATTTTTGAGTAAATCCCCACACCATTTGACAATTTGATAGTAGTCTATTATAAATAAAAAAATACCAAAAACTTTTGGATTTTTAGAACTTACAATAATTTACATTAAATTCATCAATGCTTTCTGACTATAAGTCAAAAATTAGGTATGTAATTATCAATATCATCCATCATGATTATGTCTAACGGATATGAATAAGATCTCTTTTAATGGAGTTGATCGAAATACACAGAAATAATTAGTGTGTTACACAAGCAATTTCTAATAAAAAAGTTCTTTTCAAGTGAATGCATAGATTCATAGAAATTCAATAAATGTAGAAGTCAATGCATCTTTAAAAATATTGTGGTTGTGTTTAATTACTTTATAATGAGAAAGAAAAGCTTCATATAGCTATCAAGCAATATTATTATATAAAAAAACAAATGAGTAGTATCAATTGCCTAAACATTGAATATAAATTTAGTTAAAAGTATATTCCTGTATGTAACTTTATTTTATTAGAATTTGTCATCAAATTGTGTGATAAAAATTTCCATTGAAATATAAAACAAAATTTCTGTTAAATTCATATAATACAAAATTCGAATGCCACGCATGAAGTTTATATATATTACAGCAGAAAATATGCAGTTTTTGTTTGCATTGAAGCATTCATAGAGGAAATTAATGGCAATCTATGAAATATGTTTATAATAAGTAAGTACATTCAAAAACACATTCCTTTAAGGATATCAAATTGTTATATATTTGAAATTACAAACTGTCCTACCTCTGTTACATATTCTTTCAAAAACAAGATGAAAAGACAAAATAGTAATGACACAAAGAATTAATGCAGATCACAAGAAAGTATTTTATTATCATTTCATTTTATTGCTAGAACGAATATGATAAATATTTTTTTTTACATTTATTGTAAGTAATTAAGCAATACCAGTATTAGAATCGGTTAAAGAAATTAAGAAACCAATTAAAGCAGAGAAACGCCTATTTAAAATTTTAGACACATTTTTATAATGCTACCTGAAAAGTTTAATTGCCTTCATTACATAATAAGAAATATTTTACTAAACATGGAAGAACTTCTACAGTTCTTTTACTCATATTTAATTTTAAATAATTAAAAAACTTTATTACATTTAGGAAACTTGTTTGATATAAAAAGTTTTAGGAAATACCAATTTGTAACAAACGGCAAAATTATTTACAAACTGAAGGCTTTGTAAAACAACCTATTTTGCCTTTATTATAGGAAATAATTAAATTCATGAAAACAGCAATTGTTCCCTTTTGAGTTAATATAGCAAAAAATGAAGTTTTCTGCGGATATATAACTTTCGTAAAATAATTGTAGATATCAGTTAAATTTAATTCACATTATTAATCTTTCTATAAAATAAATAATTTAAACTATTGCAAAATTCTATATAATTTTAAATACTCTTTTTCAATCGTTGCTAACTATAATATTTATCATTTAATTTCATAAAAATAAATTTCATAAGTGATAGCAACTCTGATATCTGAAATCAAATTTTGATTATTCTATTTGTTATCATATAAGTTTAATAACTATTAGTTAGAGGCATTAATTATTATTAAATAGGCGCTGTACCATCCAAGAGTAAATTATTTGATGCTAATTAAGTTCTTAAGCTACTCTTTAGAATTCAATAATTAAATCATAGGAGTTTTTCAATCAATGCTTTCCTCTTTTGTGCAGCAATCTGATAAATTCAAGTTCATTCAGTAAATATAAGTGGACACCAAAGTTTAATAATAAAATTAGGTGACAAAACGGGAAAAACTGCAAATAAGCCCGTTTCAAATGTAGGTGTGTAGTGAATCCAATGTAACGTGCTATAATGTTGAGCAGTGTAATTGTTTATGAAACTGTTCCAGGGCACAAGATTTATTCAGAATAATCCTAAGTAAAATCACTCCAAGCGTACAATAATCAAAACGGATCACACTTTTTCCATTAAAGCGAAATATTATAGATATTGTAGATCTTTTCAATTATCTCATGACATTTATGTAATCACAGGAAACCAATAAGGCTTCGAAACGCGAAAGATTTATGCAAGACCTGCTGTTTGCATCTCCTACTTACCTGTGTAAGCAGGAAAGTCGGTTTACTATGGTGTAAACATCATTAAGATTTAAGTAAAATTCAATCGACGATCATTTCCTTCATTGATGTCTCCAATTGTAGCCTAATCATTGATTTTCAACGGATTTTCAAATGAAAGTTCCAGAAATGTCGTTGTCTGAGCTCCAAAGTCCGAGAACTCAGTCATTATATCAATGAAGGCTAAAGAGTCTAGGAAGGCATTTTGCTGGAATGACGTATTCCCTACCACATCCTCAAAAGAGGAAATGAAATGACTGATATATTTTAATGGTTAAATTTATCTAGTGGGCCTAAGCTTGTATTTTCGTGACTGAAATTGGTTTCAATCTCCTTTTAATGAACCGCAACACATGATCAGGTAAAGATCATCAACTGATGATTTGTTCAAATTAAAGACATTCACATAATATACTGACTAACTAGATCTCCAAATCTTAACCATGAAAAAATGTCCAGAACATTCTGGAGAAAGGAATTTCAACTTGCAACTTCTTGTGGGAGTTATTACAAGGTTTTAAAATAGAATTCGTCAACAAGTGGAACCGATTGTAGCAGGAATTTATGGGTTGTATTAAATCCAATAAAAAGTAATAATGTGATTATTACATACCTATAAAAGAAACTATACTTTCTATTAATCCATTTTTTTCTATTTAGTAATTACTGTTTTATACCATTTAAATTCTAATACATTACCTATTATCATGAGTCTGTTTAATAATTGTTAATTTCCATTTTTTTGCTATTTCACTCCGTGTTTAAATGAAATCTTCTTCACATTTGTCCAATATTTCTGAAAATAGCAGACAATATCTGAAATTCTCTTAATTTTTAACGTCAATGTATATCATTTTAGTAAAAATAGTCAAATTCACTTGGAAAAAAGAAACAGAAAACTTTGTCATAATGTAACAAATAGAATGACAATGAAATGAAAAATAAAGAACGCAAAAAAAACAAACATTTATAATTAAATTTTCTATGCCTGAATGTTTGATTTTATAATAATCAGTTTTGTTAATGTAAATGGCTTAACGCAAATAAATGTAATTTAGATAAAAGACTTGGTATAAAAATAACTTAAAATTAAGATAAATCCTTGCGATAGAATTTTTTACTGTGTTGTTCATGCTACTAAAGATCAGTTAAAAAAAGATAAATATTTCTCCATCGTTGAATTATTTTTCTTTTTCTTCCATACAATCAATTTTAAGAAAGGCGCAATGCAAAAATTATTCCCTTATTGACAGAATAGTTATTTCTTTTCATGGCTATGTTGGACCAACTCCAAATCACATATAATTTTATTTCAAGCATAAAAAATCACACATTTCATGTTATGATATGTAGCATACTTTTATTGTTTTCTCAAATAAGATTAATTAATATAAAATTGAATAATGCATGCAAAATATTTTTAGTTTACTTTTTTCTAATCTTATGTATTTTCCATAAATTTAATAAAAACACATTACAAGCAACTACCTTAATTTAAGTAAACAATCCACAATGTAGCAGTTGTGCAATGAATATTATCTACTACTAGTTTACATTTTTTTAAGTTTTGAAAGATAGATACTTTGTACAACAAGAATGAATTTTAAAAGATATTCTTAATGAAATTGGATAACATGCTACAGGTTTAATTAACTGCGTATTTTTTTACTTTATAAATCAAATCTTGATAAATTCTACAGTTATTAAAAATGAACTGAATTTTGATTGAATATTTAACTCTTATACTAACAATCTATCATAAAATAATAGTACAAGTAGTACAACTGTCAAGAAAAAGGAAAATAATTATGTCTTCAAAAAATATCACAGTCAAAAGAATCATCTTAAAATCTCTTTATAAAGATCACTTTATAAGGAATCACTTTAAAATTTATTATCTTTTAAGTTACTCACCTTATTAATTGCATGATACTTTAAAATCATATGATAATATTTGTGTGGTTACAAATTATAACAAATTGAATAATGAGTATCAAAAAATTTTCTCAGTAGTAACGCATTTCGATTAATATTTTTAAGAGAATAATTCTCATGAACTTATGACAATTAAATCTTAAGCTGAAAGAATAAACTTCATTGGCAAATATATAGATATTTTATCAATGGTTATGAAACTGAAAGATTACTATCAATGTACAATATACAAACAAGCAAACTGGTTATCAGATTTATGTAAAAAACATAGACTAAAAGTCACATAACTTATTAAAAAATATATTAAAGAACTGCACTCATACCTTATACATCTTATTTAACTTTCACTTTTCAAACAAATAAAAATTAGTTTATACTACTGATGAAATTTTTGAATGAATGATTTACATTCCTAATGCATGAAACACTCCATTTAATAAAGAAACTTCATTTCAACAATGATGAAATTTTATAAAATCTGTTGAAATAATATGGAAATCGAATGGGATAAATTAAAATTTAAAATGAAACCATACCTGCTATGTATCAAATTATATATAATTAAAAAAATCGAATAAAATCTTCATTATATTTTTTAAAGATGAAAGTAATCAAAGAAAACTATAAAGGAACTTATAATTAAGCTTTGCAGATAAAAAATCAATAATTCAAAAAAGAGAGAAATGGTTTCATTGTTTTAAGCTGATTATTTAATCCTGTTAAAAAAAAAATTCTGCACTAAGCTCATTGTATCTTTTATCTCGGCGAATGCATTCCATTCTTTGTTTTAGAGAAACTTTTTATAAAGATCTAAATTTAAGCATTTAATAAAAGAAATTTGGTAGGTAATAAATCATTTAAAATTCAGACGTTATAAAATTTTCTTTCAATTGATTCAGATATAAACACTTGATTTAATTAAAATAATCAAATTAAATGCGTAAGTAATATAAGAGAAAGAAAATATATTATTCATGATAAAAGTATTGAATCGTTTTTAATGTATAGTGTAAAAATAATGAACCTCGCAACTGTTCTTCTCTTTTAACTAGTATAACAAGCTTTTGAATGGCATTGGTATTGAAATTCAGAAACAGATTTCAAATCAAAGACATTTATCTGAATAATATCAATTTAAGATATTCACCGAAGTAATTGAAATAATTCTTTACAAAGCAATTCATTTTAAAAACATATACTGCAAATTTATAAATTCTAAATTTAGAAAACTACTATCCCTCATTTATAGTTCTTATAGAAGTAAAGAAAATGTTTAAAATCAGCAAGTTTGAAATAAAGTTGTTTAAAATATTGGTCAGTTTATGCGTATTTATGTTCTAAATTGTATTGTGCAAGGTTTACTCCTTTTATAGGGGAATAGATAAAATCAATAAAAGTAAGCATTTTATAATGGCTTAGGCTTACATATTTTTAAGCAAACTTAAAATTTCAGTGAAATATCCAAATCGGATAAAAATATTCATGTTTGAGAAATATATTCAAATATTTAAAATGAATACTTTTTAAATAATTAGTAAAATTCATGTATCTATGAGTGAAGTAACTCATATTAACTACACATAATAATTAATGTGATTCATCGATTATCAATTAAGTAATTAATGTGATTCATATAACATAGATCACATTAATTAGCTGAAAAATTGTTTACATACATTTAATGAATAGAAAGCTTTATAAAACCATTTTATTATAGGCTCTGTTAAGAGGTTTAGATAAATGAAAAAATAAACTTAAATGATTAAAAAGAATTGAGTTAATATTATTTCATTGAATAATTATTACTTTAGTTTATAAGTTTTGAATCAAATCCACAGTAAAAATCTCTGGAATTTTAAAGTTTTAGTTTTATTTATTATAAAATGAATAATTAAATTATGAAAACGAAATTCTCAATTACTTGAAAAATTAGTCATTTCCTATAGTTTATTGCGAAACATTCTATTTTTCCCTTACAAAATCACTGGATCATTTTTGTAAACTCTATAACATTCATTAAAATCAACTTTAAATTTAATAATGAAAATATGCTTATCCTTAAAAGTAATTTGTGATAAAATGAAAATCTTTTTAAAATATTCCTTCATTATGAATTAAAAGATAAGAGTGTTTTCTTATTTCATAACTAATAAATTATAATAAACTAAAATACATATCATTTAAATGATAAATATAGATTATCATTTTAAACATTGGATTTTTTTAAAAAAAAAAAAGGATTAGAGCGATGGATGAAGCTTTTAAAATTTGCTGAATAAATTTTCTGTAAAATGTAGGAAATGTTAAACTGCAGTATTCAAATCAAAAAACATTTTAATAACTTATCACAGCATATTTATATTTTTAAAAAAAAAAACAATTGAGTATACTATAGTATTTAAAAAAAATTTTGTTGAAATATTTCTGTTGTTGTTATAGTTATATATGCATTGTCAGTTTTTATTAAGAATATTAAAGGAGATACTTTTTGTAATTACTACAACTGATAAAATTTGAAATATATTACAGTTGATTATAAATATCAAATCGAATGCAAAAAGCATATACTTCTTAATTACTAAAATGTCAGCTCAGTATTTCATGCAATACTTAAGTAGAAATTAATTTGCAAATACTCATAGCATGTATATGAAATTAATAAGAAAAATGTGTTTTAGTAATCATGAAGACACTTTATATTCAATTTAGCTTTAATAATTCCGAATATTTAATACATTTCTTTCATATCGATAAATTATTTCATTTAATAAACTAACTTTAACTTGAAAGAAATTCATAATTTTTTAAATAAAATGTGTACTGTTTTCTTCACTGTTCTCAAACATTATTTGTAAGATTAACTTATATTTCATTTTATTTGAAGTGTGTATAGTAATAATTTATTATTCATGAGGATAGTAGCATTTAATCTGTTCGATAACAAAATTAGCTATATAAATTGAAATTAAATGTTTTCAACATTAATTAAGCTTTCTGTTTTTAAATGCATTACGTTAGGGTGGTAAAAATTAATTTCACCATCATCAGTCATTTTTCTGCAGTTTAATAATAGAATATCTAACGCTAAAGTTTCTATTAAATATATATTTCTTATTAAAATTTCTTAAATATAATTTTTAAAACAATCTCTCAGATATCTTTATCAAAGTTTTTTTATATAAAAATATTAATTTCTTGTGTTTGCTATTTATCGTGGACTATTTTTTTAAATACTCCAAACGCATCCTTTTGTGATACAACTTTGGTAAACACAACCTAACTATATCAAGCCCTATAAAAATTTTCAATTTTCTTATTCTCTTAAAAGAAATACGATAAATTTATTACGTAAGCTGAATGATCTTCTTTTTTTAAACTTTTGGCTCAATTTGTCTTAATTTGGACCTTACGCTACAACCAATCTTGTTTTTAAAACTCTTAATGAAACACGGATTAAATCTGTAAGCATTTTAGATATTTTAATAACTATCTACATATATCTACTATATATATTTCATTCATAATGAACTTTTAATTAATTTATCAATTATAATATGATTAATCAACTACATAATATTGAGATTTTAAAATATTTTATAAAAATTGCAAAAGCTCTCAAGAAAAACATTTTTAAGCCTGAATTTTTAGAATTGATTTTATTTATATTTGAGGCACAGAATCTAAATATAAAGTCAATTTTTATATCATAACCCATGTGGTGATCGGATGTGGAAGAATAGTTCCATTGTGCTTCCTGAATGTCGTAAAAAGTGACTAAAATGAGTACACAGTGTCTCCATGTTTTCTTGTGTCTAGTGAAGACTACAAGAA
Source organism: Latrodectus elegans (assembly GCA_030067965.1). Taxonomy (NCBI): domain Eukaryota; kingdom Metazoa; phylum Arthropoda; class Arachnida; order Araneae; family Theridiidae; genus Latrodectus; species Latrodectus elegans. The sequence goes on from CM057809.1 coordinate 66,727,994, forward strand.
AGCAAAAGGAAAAGGTACGTCAGACAAAAACATACTTCGCTCATTTTAAATCATTTTAAAGATGCTGAACATCTACATTGATTTAATAAAAGCAGATTTTTCTTTCATGGTATAAATCTCGGCCAGAAAGAGTTCAAACCTAGAATTACTGCTTGTATCGACAAAAACAAAGTGTTTTTAAATGACGGGAGAGAAATTCTTAACTGATGGAATGTATATTTCAATGATTTTCTGAAAGAGAACTCACAGGGCAACGTTCTGGCCACCTCTATTTCTTATGCTAACAATGAATTTGTTCCACAGCCATTCTTAATCAAAATTACAGAGTGAGTTGAGAGACAGAAAACAATAAATATCCTGGGCTAGATTCCCTTACCTCAGAACTCATTAAAAGCACAGCATCTAAACATTCTGAAGAAATACGTCACCTTATTGATTTTTGTGGATTCGTAAAGTTTAACCTAATGACTGAGCAAAACCTGCTTTATATACAAAAAATTCGATGTTCAGAATGCTCAAACTACAGAGGAATCAGTGTATTTTGTATTTTCTATAAGTTAATTTCTATTATATTATTTAACAGGTTAACTATAGATACTAAAAATATTATTGACAACTACCAATATGGTTTAAGAAAAGGAAGAACAACAACAGAACAGATTTTTAACTTAAGACAATGAGTGAAAAAAACCAGAGAACATGATATTAAAGTTTATTTGCTCATTAAATTTCAAACATTTTATAGCTCAATGAATATAAAATTACTTTTACAGTTAATGGAAGAATTTAATATACTTCGAAAACTCATTAAGTTAGTTCCAATCCATTTGATTGAAACTTAGCTAAGAGTCAAGACACAAAACAATTTGTCGGAACCTGTATGTTTACAGATGGTTCAGACATGGATAGGAACTGGCTTCCCTACTCTTTAATCTTTCTCTCCAAAAGATTTTGTTAAAGACGTTGCAATCAACACTAGACATTTTTCCCTAATCTGTGCAAATTGCTGTAGTCGCAAGGACGTTTGAGTCTCTAAAACAAGCCTTCCTTTCCTTCGAAAGTGAGGCAAAAAAAGGAATCTTAAAATCAACCAAACTATAATCAAATACATGAGGACTACCCTTGCTTTGAAAGTAATATCTTGAAATAGGAGACTTCAGATTTCAAGCTGATAACAGTTTCACCTATTTGGATTCTGAATTGAATACTGTAAATGGCGCAACACCAGTGATCCGTAAGAAAATTATTTCTGCTATTAAATGTTTCTATGGATTATTTAAAATTTTCTTTGGAATATATTAAATGTTTCTATGGATTATTTAAAATTTTCTTTGGAATATATTAAATGTTTCTATGGATTATTTAAAATTTTCTTTGGAATATATTAAATGTTTCTATGGATTATTTAAAATGTTCTATTTATTATATTAAATGTTTCTATGGATATTAGTCTAATTAGCAGGAAAACAAAATTACTTCTCTATAGAATTTTGATAAGGTACAGAACCACATATGCTGTTGAAAATGTGGGTGATAACCAAAAGTGATAAAGAAATCCTATCAGTTTTGAAAGAAAGATTCTGCGAAGTATTTCAGGAGGTGTAAACTGCAATGATGCTAGAAATTCGGGATTTTATAAAATATACATAGAGGCAGACATAATAAAATTTATTTCAATACAAAAATTGAAATGGACAGGACACTTGATCAAAATTGGTGTTGATAGAGTCACCAAAAAGATTTTCGAAGCTAAAACCAAATGAAGCCCGATAAAGGAGAAAACCGAAAATCCGATGGATCGATTGTCTGGAAACAAATCTGAAAATTCTAAAATTAAAAAATTGGAAGAGTCTAACATAATACAGGGTAGCCTGAAAATCAACTCTGCAGAAGGTCATGACCCACCCTTTGCTGATACGTCACTGAAAAAGTAAGGAATCTAAATATGAAATCAATTTTTTATATTATTTATATACTTTTACCTGTCTGCATTATACAGGTTCAAAACCTATTTTTGTGCGTGTTTTTCAATGAAATCTATTTTGGTTTTTAATAATTTGAAAATCTTGGAACCTGGTATATATCTTTTCTGGCTTTCAAAGAAACAAGAATAATTCTCATCACTCTGATTATTTTTCGAATCAGTATCACTAATTATGGGAAAACTGAATAAAAATTGAAAAAAATGTATAATTAAGAATTTCTGTATAATTTTAGTATTTATATTCAAGAGACAAAAATATTTACAAGAGTAATTTGATGCCCTATATTATATTTTGAGCATTTTCTTTTGTAAAAATATAGTATGTCAAGTTATAAGGGCTCGAACCTTCATTTTTGTCCTAATATATAGAAGAGAGACCACTGTTTCTAACTCCAATTATATGAAAAATATGAAACTGAGAACAAAGCTTTCTCTCTTTCTAAAATAACATTTGGATAAAATACATTTGCTTCACTCGAATTATTTTCATAGTTTTGTCAAAATTTCTGGGAAAAATATAAAAAGCAATGGTAAAAAAATTGATAATTGAGAATTTTTCCCTTTACTTAAATACTTATATTAAAATTACAAATGTCATTCTAAAGGTAATTTGACGCCTTGAAATCATTTCTACCATCATTGTTTTGTAAAAATGGCCTTTTTACATTATCAAATTGTAGATGCTTATTTCAAATTTCTCTTCCATGATTTTTGCTATGGAAAAATTCTCTATCTCATCCTTTAACAAAATAAGAGACTTGAAATTTGAAATATATATTTTCTGGTTCCCATAAAATGTATCACTTCAGAATGAACGATGTGCAGTGTAATTAAGTTTTAATTCTTTTACTGTGGAAAATATTAACGATGCAACTGTGTCTGATTTATCACTCGTATAAAAGATTCTATTTATCCTCACGTGATTTTTAATGATAATTTTTTAATCACCATCGAGTGAAGTATCCAAGGTTATCGAAGTCTTTTTACAGAGTTCTGATTTGTAAAAATACGTTGCCTAAATCTGGAATGATATACAGTGTCTATGTCATTTTTAAGATAGTTCTAGAGATATAACATTTTTACATTTTAATGAAAAATCTTTCTATCTATAATGTTCAAGAAAATTGCAATTTTTAACTGTAATTTTTTTATGTATTATAAATAACATGTAAGATAAATGATTCCATCAAGAATTTGTAAGGTTGTGCGATTGAAAAGGGAACATTTTGTGTAGAGAAAATTAAGTTTTACCAATTCCATTTCAAATAATAAGATTTGCTGGGGAAATATCCTTCCAGCCTAGAAAACTTACAATGAAAACATTTTCCTTATTCTGACAATTATAACAGTGTGTGATTTTACTTTATACACACACGACTTAACTATTTGTTATGTTTTAGCTGATCCCCGTCTACATGTATTCAATGTACTAAAAATGAAGAAGTTAGCTTTAAAATAAGAAATGATATACTCTCTCATTGCTGGCAATACAAAGAAATTTCCACATTTTTGGAAGAAAAAAACAAATCCTCTCAATGTATGAAAATAACATGAATCACATAGTTTAAAAACATGAAATAACATTGCTGCTTTACAATCTCCGTCGGTCACTATTGACTAAAATATACAAGATTATTAAAAATATAATGAACAAAATCTCTGTAGCTAATTGAGAAGGCTTAATTCGTTGTATCTATGCTATCATTGACAATAAAAATGGCCCTAATATTGAAAAAAATGGTTAACCCAAGGTAATGAATGAGTTTGTTTTCCGTATCCATGATAAAGGACACGAAATAAAATTCGTAAAGTGCATTGAAGAAAATTCTTATAATATTCGGAACTTTTGTTATGTACAAAATGAAAATATACAGCATGGCTTAGAATATAGTTAAATGTAAATACTAATCAGGCTGTATTTCGGATAACAAAGAAAATTTCACACAGATAACATGAGAATAAGAAATTGCAATTGTTTGAACATTACATTTTCACCAAATATAAAATGTTCTTTCGGATTAAATAATTTTCCCTAACTTATAATGATCACCGGAAACTATGTCTTTAAGGAAGTATATAGTCGTTTTTCTAATATTAAATACTCTCTTGCGAGTTTTATTCTAATTCAACCTTAATGATACTTAAAGAATGTATGTATATGTTTGTAAACTATATGTTTGTAAATGGACAACTGTATGCAAACAGGTGTCTTATAAAAAAATATATTAATAGGAATATATATGTGTTAATATAAATTTATTTAATTCTTTCAAGTAAAAATTCCTTAACATTTCTGAAGTTTCAGTTCGTATTCAGAAAATCAAATCTTTAAATCTCAGTAAAATACCTCAATGAAAGATTTATATACTGTAAATATTTTTCAAACTAATTTAAGGCTGTTTTTGAAACATTAATGTTAATAATTTCAGAAAATATTTTAATGTCCACATTTTCTTCACAGTTTTCTTTAACAGGGGTTATATCTATAATGATTTTGTGGTCTCTTTATTTGAATGAAAACAAATATTATAGTATAGAAGGAACTTCTGGAAATAAAATAATCTGATTTCGAAATTAATTCTTTGTATTTAAATTCGATAACATTCACAACTGTTTTCATTTATCATTTCTTTTTGGCTAAAATACTGGCTTTTTTAGGGGAGGGTACATCTACAACGATCTTCTATCTTATCAACAATTATTAATTATCAACAATCCCTTCATTCTGTTCCCCTTCTATTTTTTGCACATTTCTCATCTAATTAGCTGCTCTCAATAAATTTAAAAAAGTATTTAGCAGAATTTCTTTCTATACAAAATTGAATTCAGTCTTGAAAGTGTGTACTACGGATTGGGAAATATAAACCTGTAAAGAATATCAATTCTTTGACTTTTTGACAGATTATCAATCCAATCAATTTCATTTATTTAATCATTTAACCATGTGATCATTTGACTCTGACATGTTGTGTCAAAGAAAAATATTTTCCATTTTCCTTCAAATTATGTATTTTTTTCAATGATGCCACATTTGGTTTAAAATGAAATAATACTTATTTTTTATAATTTTATGTCTTTTCATTTGGTGAGCTTTATTTGAAAAAAATTACAATCGTTAAATTTTCATGCCAATGTGTTGTATAATAAATTGTAATTGACAATACTGAAAAACAATAAATAAAGCACATGATGAAATTGATGTTTTAGAGGAATTTGTAGACTGTTGTAGGACGTTCGGCTTAGTTGAACATGCAAAGATTTACACAAAGTTATTTATGTAGCAAGTATCCATTATTTTAAAGTCTGCTTATATGAAACATTTGAAACTTACGGAGTTAAAAAATGATCGAACTGTTATTTCCTAGAAACTAATTAACTAAAGTGTCTTGTGTGTTCCGAGGCATAATTTCAAAGACTAAAACGATATAAAAGAGAAATCTGGACAAATATCGTTACAGGAAATTTCTGATATTAGAGTTAAGCAACAAGAGATGCAAAATAAGAAAACGAGTACTATACAAAAACGACAACTTGCCTAAATACCTTGTTCACAAACATTATCATTAACAAAATAGTTTAACAATATTCTCCAAGCAATATTTATGTCTGTTAACGAGTTACCATTTCCAAACTATTCTTTATGACGCATACAAAGTTGGAAAAAGATATTTTCCAAAATCATAAGCCATGAATAATGCAGTAGATGAAAAAATTTCATATATTAAAATGAATAAATCTTTAATTACATCTGCCAACTGACATAATTTAAGCCTAAAGATGCGCCGATGCATCGATGTGTTTAACAGATTCTGGATAATAAATGGAAATCTATTAGTGTATAATCAACCGATTTTACTACTACTCTACAAGATCATGCCATTGGCCAATATATTACTGATCTCTTTGCATATCTCTATAAATAAAGATATAAAAGCACCGATTCACTCACATAATCTAGGGCTTAGTTTAAAGAACACACAGGTTATAGATGTGCTTGAGCGACATCTACCGTAATATTAATTTACAAATCACTGTACAATGCTTTGATGGTGGCATATTATCATCTATATCATCTGTCAAAAAATTTCACATGTTTTGAATATAATTATATTATACATTCCTTTCTTTAACTAGAATAACGACTGTAAATCCATTTTTTCAAAATTTACAAGTAGTTCTGAAAAACCATCGTCATCATATTAGTCCAGGCTGTACGTTTTTGGAATGTTCCTGCAACTTTTTCTACTTCCGTTACATCATATTATGTTATAAAGGAATAATTTTATTCATACTAAGATTATTTAAAAAACAAAAAAGATGCCATTGTCTTTAAATAATATTTAGTTTTAATTTTGAGATACTTTTTTATAATAAGAACATTAAGTCTATAACATTTTCATTATGTGGTGAACTAGTTTCACATATATAAGTTATACTATTTAAAAAATTAAAACGACGAACAATTTTGCTGTTTGTTATATTAATAAATTAAAGCAATGAGAAGAAGATTTCTTCCTTAATTATTTTTTATAAAGTAATGTTTTGTCAACAAATGCGGAGAAAATAGTTTTCCACTCAGACATATAACATGAACTCAGTGAACATTATTTTTAAGATTTTATCACTTTCAATTTATCTCATTCACTTAATTTTTTTCTTATTCGTTAAAGTTATTAATTAAAATGGTTCGATGTACTTCTTCTTAATTAATGTTTGAAAAAACTTCAGAACAACATTTTTGTAAATTTCTTCAGACAACAAATGTGAAAGAAAGGTGATTTTTTTATTCATTGTAAATTGATAAAAGTGTGTTTTAGAGATAAAATAAAAAACTTACTTTTATTTATTTTTATAAATAAACTTGTTCAATCATGGAGACACTTAATTTTATTCTTTTTCCCTGTTCCAATCAACTGTAATCATTTCTTTTTTAATTTTTTTAACATTTTAAATGCACAGAATCCATTAAAGTTTTTTTCGTTTATATCTTTTAATAATCTTAGTTTTACTTTTAAGTTATTTTACACAGTTCATTGTAAAAAAGTATTCCATATTTCTCCATCAGTTATTATTTGATTCATATTAGCTTTCGTGTCTTTAACAAAATTCTAAGGAAGTAAACATAGTATTTAGTAAACTGGTTAAGCCCTAAAATCGTTTTTTAGTCTTTCATATTATAAAAATATACTGAAGTAAAATGTATAATACTGTGCCAAAAACTAAATTACTCTTCGTGAAATTTTATTTGAACAATGTAAGAGATTATAAAATCCATTTTTTTGGTTAAAGTGTTTGCAAACTTTTACTGAAAAGTTTTTAAGAATTTCTTAGAATTTTGGATGAAACAAAAGACGTAAAAAATCATCTTTCAAAAAATAAAATAGATTTCCCTTCTCAATGTGTAAAATTTCAGACACATATTTACTTAACTCAGTCATATTATCTGTAATTTTAAAAATGAAATTCTCGAAGTATCAATTTTTAACCAGTATATTCCTCTCTGACACATAAAAGACTTTAAATCAATAAATAATAAAGCATTAAAGTTATTGATCATATACGCAGACATTTATGAACGTGAACGTATTCTTTTATCAAACAAGAAATTCCTTAATAAATTTTTTTCATAACTATGTAAAATGAATAAAAGCAATTGGACAAGTAATATTTGAGCTTAAGCTCACATAAGTGCCTTCCTGACACTTCAATTTCTTATCTTCATTAAGATCTCGTAAAAAGAATATATTTCTCGAAAGAATTAATTTGAACTCAACGATAAAAAAGATTATCGAATTATCCCTTTTTATTAAAGGTAACCTCATAAAAAATTAAAAACCTATGCTATTTTATGACGTTTATGCTTTATTTCTCACAGTTAGTTGTTTAATAAAAAGTTCAATAAACTAGAGTAATTTGATATTTTAGTTCTAAAAGTATTTCTTTAATATTCTTCAAGTTATTGAGTTGCTTATTTCTTTAATTAAATAAATAAAAGTGTAATTTTTTTAAAGAACGTTTTTTATTTATATAAAAAATGTTTCGAAAAATAACAAATAAAAAAATAAAACTTTACTCATTTCAACATATGCTTTCTTTTTAAAATACTCCTTAATATATAACTTCAGTTATTTAGATATATGTTTTGATAAAATGAGAATATATTTATTCTTCAATTTTTATGTATGAAAATAATAACTGTAGTTTTATGTATAAAATAATATTTACATTTAGCCATTATAAAAGCCATAAATTTGGTATTACATATCCCTGAAAATTTAGTGAGTTAATCTGTTTTTAAAATATTAAATACAAATCAAATTGCTAAGGATTGGGACTTGTATGCTGAGGCTTTTAAATTCAATATTTATCTTATAATTACCAATACTTACATTTGATTATAATCAGTTATTCTTTCCTTCCCAGTGGATTTAAAATCAATCATAATTTCCTCTCTGACTAATTTTAAATCAATCAATGAAAGAAGTATGGTTCCATAATGGAACAGAAACATACTTTTATGTTTAATAAGAATCATCTTTCAGTTCTCTTTATTTCTTATTAATTCACCGAATCTTGGCAAATCTCATTTATGTGAATTTATTATGCACGTGTAAGTGTGTGTATTTTTAAAAATATTCTTAATGCATTTCAATAAATAAGATGTATTCCCCTTCACAAAAAAATTATGCAGATTAAATCAAAATGAATGCCTCATAAATTTTATTAAAGAGTAATAAATAACTTTTTCCCAAAGGTAAAAATTAAAAATATTTCCTTTATTCTAAGCATTTTCTTGGTGGTTTTATTTTCTTTACATTGCTTACAATTCTGAATCTTATTTCATAAAAAATATTTTCAAGAAATTTTGCGATAAAGCTGAATACATAGTCTTTTCCATAATTCTAAAAAGAAACAATTCTATTTTTGAAAAAAATTGGTTTTTATACAATTGGGAAATACGATTTTTATTTTGAAAAAAAAAGCTCATTTTAAATTCAAATGTTATGCATCCATGAGATTTTTTACTGTAAAAACTTTTTTTTTCCTTTTATAACGCATTTATTTGAGATTTTTGAAGTCCTTAAGACATTTTTAACTTTTAGCCTTTGCAAAAAAAGAAATTATACTCTAAAATCCCCCCTATGAATGCATTCAGTACTATTCCTTTCATAGCTAATGAATAATGTTCCTCAGTAATGGATTATTTAACACTGAATGCCCCCAATTAGATTGTACCACTTCATTAAAACAAGAAGTTACTCACATGAGAGTTGGAATTTTTCTTACAAACAGAATGGACTTTTTTAATTGAAAAGAGTGTTAAGAGTTAAATTAATTTATTACATTTTAAAATATTAGAAATTTAATATTTTGCTCACAAAATTCTTTTCTAAACTTTTTTCTAAATATTAAAACTAAGATAAACTTGCATATATTTCCCAATAACTTAGATATAACAATACAATTACAAATGCATATTAAGAAGTAAATTAACCTTTTAAAACAACCTTTTCTAATTCACCAGTTGTAAGAAAATAATAATGAAATTATTGAAACATTTTTTTTGAAAGCTCAAATCTAAATAAGCTACGGATTGGTAAAATCATGTTAATTTTGGTGTAAACATCATAACTTCAATTATTTTAAGATAAAATAATCATGCCTTATTCAAAAATAATTTATCATAATGAATGCTTTATTTCCTTATACATTATAATATTAAAAAAATGTCTCTAAAACTAAGAAAAATTTAAATATTTATGATCTTTTTAATTAAAGCAATTTTCCGATAAATAAAATTATCCATAAACTAAATAAAACATCTTTGTTTTGTAAGAAACTTAATTATATTGTCATAACCTCTAAATAAATCGGCATCTTCTCACTTCACATCCAAGAATATATGAAGTGATCAATAATAAAGAAAGACATTAATTACAGTTATCACTGCTGACAGTAAGGATTTTTGTTGGAATCAATTAAAACTCTTGTTTTTCTTGATAGACATATTCAATTCTTGACAATATTTATTTTTTATGATAAAAATGTTTAGCTAAAATACCGATGTTTTTTAAATTAATTAATATAATTTTATGATCAACTGATATGTCATTATATTATAATCAACTGAGATATATGAGATGTTTATGTATTCCTTATATCAGTTGAATATAAAATAATACATATATCTTCTCGTTTAAAAATATTAAATAAAAACACCAATATCTTAAAAATTATATAAAAATTAAGTTTTAAGAATATTATTACATAGTGAAAATTAATTACGAATAATATTAAACTGTAAATATTTTCAATTAAATAATATTATTATTAATTTATACTGACTTCAAATATGATTTACACTGAGAATAACTATAAATAATCCTATATGGCTATTATTTTATAAATAGAATAATAGTTCAAGTAAAAAAAATCATAGGAACGCATAGGTTGCTTCCTTAATTGTACATTTATTTGATTTTTCGAGGAATATATATTAAATCTTTGGACTATAAATTCTTACAATGCTTATGCTTATTGTAGACACGATGCTTACACTCATGCGAAACATTTTTCATTTTTGTTAATAATTTGTAAGAGTCCTCCCATAAACAAAATTTTTTTAATTTATTTAAAACAGATGCGGTTCTTTTATTCGCTTGTAAGTAAATGATAAAAAATAATGTTTCTGGATTAATTATAAAAAACTAACAAAATATTCCAAAAAATTATAATATCTTAGCATTTTTAAGTGTTTGTACACATTTTCATACCAGTTAAAATTCTATAGCCCTTTATAAGCAGTCTGCTATTGAAAGTTACACAAGTAGTCTTAAAATTCAGCCATGAAAATAAATCAGAAAAATTTGATAATATTTTAGATGTGTTTTTATTGAAAAGTTTGTTTAACTTCAAAAGATGGTTATATATTTCCAAGCTGAGTTGAATATAAAATAGCATAATATAATTTTTACAAACATGACAACATTTCTATTGAAAGAATTCCTTAAAAAATTTATTTAAATATTATTCAAAAGAATAGAATATAAATATTTTTCAAAATATTTCATAAAATATATATTTTGATTTGTCAATAATTTTAAATCTAGGCTTTAATAAATACCTTATTTTCAAAATATTGCAACTAAGATACAAAACCATAAATAAAAATCCTTTTGTTACATTCCTATAAATAAAATCGGCTTGGCTCTATAGTTATCGTTTTGAGTTCAATTGAGAAACCGCTATAACACAAATATTTTACAGAATTAAATTAAAACAATTTATAAAATTAGTTTAGCTGCACTGCTATAGTTTTGAATTCAATTGAAACCGTTAGATCACGAAATATCCTACAATGTTTTCCAAACTACTATTCAGAGAACATTGCTGCTCTGGGCCTTCGAAGCAGACACTTGTTTCATGAACCTATGCTGGCTGATGTTCATCGGTGACGAAGGCTGGAATTTGCAGGTGAATATCGCAATTAGACGTACACTGAGTGGTGATAGGTTGCGCTTTCAGATGAATCTCGTTTCTTGCTCCATGAGACATAAACGTTGGCGTATATGACGTGAAACCGCTGAAAGCAAGCCCTATGAAACCATTGCCTGAACATTCCATACTGAAGGCGGGAGCATTTTGGTTTGGGGAATCTTTTTCTGGCACTCTCTGGGTTCCCTTATCATTGTGGAAGGCATGGTGGATCATCAGAAGTACAAATTTGTCACTGGGGTCCACTCCTATATGCACATTGTTTTTCCTCAGAATGATGGCATCTACCAACAGGACAATGCGATGTCTTATCCAGCTGGTAGTGTACGTTCGTGGTTCGGAGAGAACCAGAATGAGTTTACCATTCTCTTCTGGCCAGTAAAATCACTTCACTTAAGCCCTATCGAAAATATGTGGGACCGTATCGATAGGGTTGTTCGTGCCAAGGACCTTCACCCATTTAATTTAACACAGCTGGCCACGGCACAGGAGTATTGTCTCTGCTTCCAAGAGAACTATTTCAGGAACCTAATTGACAATCTTGTAATCTCTCAGCAGTCCGTTTAATGATTGATGACTATTTTGGCTTTTGACAGGTGCCCACGTTAATGTGACTAGGCTGTAAAATATTTTAAGTATTTTATATCACAGAAACTATGCTTAAAGACAAGAAAAGGCAGTACAAAGCAACACTTAATTTCAAATTATAATTCAAAATGCCTTTCTGAGATCCCTTTTCCATTTATGCAATTTCAATTTATTGCTTTGACAATTATAACAGCAATTTTATGTTACATAAAATTTAAATTTTGTAAAAAAATTGCAATAAATTTTACAATTTGCTTGTTACAAAAGTTCATTCTTAGCCGAGAAGAAAAGTAACTAAGTCTCTCAGAAGCCAAAGTAGTTGAATCTAAAAAACTTAAATTGAGATAGTTACCGTTTTTAATGTATTAATTTGCAAAAATTTTAATTGATTTATTTGATCAGAGTAGTAGATGAGCTCTTTATTCAAATGTTTCAGTTCCTTAATAAACTAGAAAAATAATTTTCATCTTATTAAAATTTATAAATATCAGAAGTAATCAAAATATTAACTCAACCGCTTTAACTTATAAGCTACTGATTTAATATAGTATTACTAATTATGAGAGAAAATTATACTATTGTAAGAGAATTAATTATGATAGAATGTTTGAAATATGATTTAGTTGGCTCCAGATTCGAGTGCGCAAAAGCTAAATTCAGTAGATAAAATAAATAGTTGGCTAAGTAAAGTAAGTTGGCAATGCCTATAATTTTTTTGTAATGTCGTGTAAGAAATCGTATGACAGATGAGAATATATTTTGTTTTACGTGTTTTCTATATATATTCTAGAATTTATAATAGGCTTTGCTTGGTTTGTCTGCTCTCTAAGGACAAATTTACACGCGATGATTAATTGAACCGGGTTCTACAACTTAAGGCGTATTCTGAACCACTGCAAATATCCACAACCGAGGTGAGAATAGAATTCATGAAATTTTGGACTAAAAATCAGATAATTAACTTTTCCGCTCCTTGATTGTTATTATAAATGGTGGAGAATGGTTGTCTCAATTTCTTAAAAACTCATAACTATAAATTCTCTATAAGTGACAGACCTGGAAAGCAATGTGGCAACATAGCCATAGTAAATCCCTTAAAGGGGAATCAAACACGCATCTTCCCTATCCGACGAGAAATCTAGCTCAGTTGTTATCTGGATACGGTCGTATGAAGATCGTATTATCACTTGTTTATTTATGGTACGGGATAATTATAATTGAAATTAATTATATAGAATTGTTGTTTGTTAGATTGTTGTTGTTAGATTATTAAACTTGCTAAAATAAAAACGTTAAAAGACAAGAAGACTTATTATATGAATAAAAGCCAAGCGAATAAAAACATGATACGAAAAGCAGCAGTGGAATGCTTTCTTCATTGAAGATTATGCCAAAACAAATGAAATACAGTTGGATATTATTTTATTGAAATCTTCGAGCAAATTTCAAATGTATTCTATAAACTTAATAATATCAGATACAGTAATGACTTCAGTCCACTTAACTAATTATTAAAACAAGTAGAAATGATCATTATGTCTAAACTCACCCAAAGGTTGTATAAACATGTACTCCTAAGACATTTTTCCATATAAAACCTTCACATAGTAGCTAAACCCATATGATAATGATAAATAGTGGCTATCAATATTTGTACTATTCCTAGCTTCTGCCAATACGTCTGACATTATATTGCATGCAGAATTGTCATTTATTCAATAAGTCGGCTTGTTGAAACTCTTGTGTTCATTATCATTCTACAGCAGACTTGCCTATGTTTGCTGAAGCGTTAAGAGAAGTCTAATAACGTTTCCAGTCCTGACAGTCTGAGGTCACACATAATTCTTAATGACACTTATTACCCTGCATATGAATTAAAATCCTTATTCCCCTTACTTCACATAAATGCAAGATCTTACGAAGCTAAGAACGACATGCATGTCATGTTGGGATTAGTGGAGTGGGTCCTCTGAGATCATTAGAGATAATTAAAATAATTATGCAGGTCTTATGAATTCTACATTCACTTCACAGTCATTTCTATGAGTGTAAAGTGAATATTTCCATGAAATTCTTTTAAAGGAATATGAAGAACTGTGCTACAAAATGAAAACTCACAATCTTGATTATTTCTGATCTTTCTGCAATAAAATTTCTATATGAGAAAAAAAATAAGTTACCTTTATAAAAGCAAATCTATTTCAAATGTTGTACCCGAATGAAGAGATTCTTTTGAAATCTTCCCTTTTTATAAAAATTTTAGTATTCAATTTTCTCATAATTTTAGCTACACACAGAAATGCTAATAATTTTCATATTACAGAATATAATATTTATCCTACAAATGTGACATTTTTCACAAGTCGTCTTTATAGTCCAGTTATTGTTAATTACAAGAGTTATAGATTATGCACAAAATCGTTTAATATTTGTCGTAAATCAGTAACTACATGACATATGCACATCGAAAAGATTGGACTATATTGTTATGAAAAACCGGAAAACTGCTGAAGTACATCCCAATACCTTAAATTCAAGATTTCGTTCAAGAAAATATTGGATCAATTTTTAGAATCTTGAAGAATATATCGTTTGAAAAAAAATTTTCCCAAGGAAAAAATTAAACTATTGATAGACAACTTGTTAGAAACAAAAGAAAATTAGATATTTTTATTGCTTTTAAGTAAAGGTCTTCACATAAGTAGGCTATAAAGGGTTAAAGAAAAAGCATCTGAGTTTAACAGAAAATTCGAAATATACACAAGTGCAACAACTTTTAAAATGGTAACCACAAATTTTTGAGTAGACTAATATTTAATCCCATTTTTCTTCTGCTAGAAATAGAGATTAAATGATGAAACAAATTAGTTGAAACGATAATTGTAGAACAAAATAATTGTAAAAAAGTTATAATCAAATCAGTTTATATTAAACTTGTGACAGCAGAAATATTTTCTTCTTATGTATAAACTTAGGTGTAACTAAAACGTTTCATAAAATGTGCTTAGATAATATATTCTAATCTTAATAATTTTAAGCATTATTATTCTTATTAAACACAGAGATCCCATTTTTTCAGTGTTCATAATTATTTAAAAGCGTATTTTCTTAGACTTTAAAATAAATATAGGAAATTTAAATCTATTTTCATTATTCGATTTAGATTAAAAATACCACAATTTTTAATTACAAATTGTAAAATTGATTCTTTTCATAAATATGCGAATTAATTTTTGATAAATGATCTTAGATAACTATTAATTTCGTTTATTTTTAGTTGTAAATGTTTATTTTCAAAAAAATCTGTTCATTTTAGTAACAGATTCTTATAACACATTTAACTTTGTATAATTCATTCAGTTTTCTAGTTGAAGCATGCTAAACCTATACAGTACTTCTCTTGCAATAAACTTATCCGATAAAGATAGCTATAAGATATATATATCTTTCCATTACCAAACTAACTGAGATTCTATGCCTGATTGCATCACCATTAGTATTTGCATTTTTGCTTAATCATAGATACTACCTCGGACACTTTCTAACAATAAATTCCTTTCAAAATCTCTGAGTCCACTGGATTCTATCCTACCTCTCAGAATCGTCGTCACTTCTATTTGCGTTTGTTGTAACTTCTATTGAGATGGCAGGGAAATGCAGAGGGTGACTACTTTCATAGTTGTTGAGGTGTGTATTGAATTTATAGCCGAGTCTGCAAAGAAAGTAGGTATCAATAAATATTCTCTCTAATTTAAATTTATTTAATTATTTTCGTTTATAAATTTATAAATTTACCCAATAAAAAATATTTTAATCTGTATAGAAACAAATTATGCGTTTCCTATTCTCATTTTAAAAACAATTTTTAATGAACTTTAATAATGTTTAACAGGTTGTTGAAATAGCATAAATATCACATTTCAATAGTTACATAACTAAGATACTTCTAAACTATTAATAATTACGTGTCTAGAGTTTCATACGAATAAATTCTTTCTCTCAAAAAAATGAAGTCATTTTAATTTGTCATGAGGGGAGATGCTACTTTCAATGAAAAATTATTTTGCTAAAATGAAAATTTTTTCATTAAAACTGTTTTGCATTTTTCTTCGCACAAAAAAATTAGCAAATTTCTTTAAACTTTAAGACATTTTTTTGTTTGATTGCTATGGAATGAATGATATCTATGAAACTTTTAGTATGTATATAACAATATTACTTTTAAGCACGTATGTTGGACCAAGTTTTTTTCATAGATGTTTGATCGAAGTATTTCATTCTTGTTTTTACTTCCTGAAGAACATATTAAAGAGATCTCATTTTGAATGAATTTAAAGATTATTAAGAACGAATGAATTTAAAGTGTACTAATTATTATCATAGCGATATTTAAGGAATCATTTAAGAATTATTTTATTTATTTTGACAATGACACAAATTATTTTATTTTGACAGTAACACTAAAATGACCTTATCGAATCTCTTAATATATAAGAGATAAACATCAAGTAGTCTTTCTTTTTTTTTTTTAACATAAATGTGGTTACCAATCGACTAAATATTTGATAACGTGTGATGATAATGAGATTTGTATTAAAAAAATTTTATTTCCTACATAATGTGTATATATATATATATGTATATATATATATATATATATATATATATATATATATATATATATATATATATATATATATATATATATATATATATATATATATATATATATATATATATATATATATATATATATATATATATATATATATATATATATATATATATATATACATTATGTATGAATTTAAAAATTTTTTAATACAATTATTTAATACAATAACAAGATAAAATAATTATTTTGTTATACAAATGATCTACTATTTTTCTAGAAATTTTATAATTGAATAAATTTATTCCATAATAAAATTATAATTTTGGAAATGTTTTAGAAATTGATATATATATATATATATAATATTCTAAAACATTTAAAAAATTATAATTTTCTAGAAAAATAGTAAATCATTTGCATAGTAAAATAATTATTTTATCTTGTTATTGTTGTATTTTATATTGTTGGAGAGAACAGAAAAAATTACAGCTTCAAACGCTCAATAAGTACTTAGAAATAAAAAAGTAAAACCTGTCTTTTCGTAAATTTTTCAATGAAAAATACCAAAGATATTCCTCAAAACCGAAGAGTTCTAAATCAATTATATCGGAGAAATACATTGTCATACAATATTCTGCTATTTATAGCAAGAGAATTTGCAATAAATACATAAAAAAAAATACATGCTTTAACATATTGCGTCAAAAAGACATATTTAAATTCTCCTAGTAAGGAATTATAAAATAATGAAGATTATTATAATCAGATAATATTCTTAATAATTGGCAAAGTATCCATGTTGTTTATATTATTTATATTCAAAAATAAATGGTAACGGGATCTAAAAATTATAGGGTTGCTTTTAAACTGAGCTTTATATCTCTTGACTAGAAATATGCTTTCCATTTATTTAATAGTTGTTATTTTTAATTGAAACTGTGTAATGTGATGTGAGAATGTAGCGACACTTTAGCTGAAAGTTTTAACAATACAAACTTGCGATGCATGATTTCTTTACAGAAGAGTTCCCTTCAAATTCATTCATGGATGGAAGCAATGTTAAGAGAAAAGCTTGTCACAATCCTCTTGGAAATAGCTTACAGCGAATAATTCCATGCACTGCTGTACTGCATGTACAAATTTTCTAAGGTGTACAAACTAGTGCATTACGATAAGAACATTTTCAACTCCAATCCGATTGTTGAGACATTTTAAATACTTATTATTTGGGAAGCTAAGCATATTGTTTTTCTCATTGTAAATTAAGTTATTGTACAAGAATTATTTCATGATAGAATGGTTTCGTTGTAATAAAACTATATTGATTTCATTATAATATTCATCAATAAAACAAATTCTTTTGCATATGAATTACCACATGAAAAACACCACTCATATATAGAATACAAAACATTCAAAGACATAAAAATTTCTATCAGATATCATTATGAATTTCCTTCACATTGGCCTTTTACAATTTACTATAATGACCGAATTATAATTTTTATTTAACTATTTTATCACCTTATTAATTAAATTAGCTTTTGTTAATTATAAAAATTTCTAGATGAGATGAAACTTTTTTGAACATTTTCTGATAAAATCAACAAAGTAATAGTAAAATTGTATTTTAAGTAAAGATGTTATTCCTCTCATAATCAAACAGACATTATTAAAATCATTTATCAATCATAGTTCATGTTTTTAATTGAACTAACTTAATCAACTGAAAATTATTTTTCAAATTCAAAGGATTTGTTAGTTTAAGTTTTATAAAATTTTTAATCAAACGTTTCTTTAAAATAAATTATGGAATTCAGAATATTTTATTACACAAATAAATTCTTGTAAAATTACTGAATTATATGTTAAAATTAAAATATGAGAAGGTAACTTTTCAAGCATCAAATATAAGAAAAACTATTTTTAATTATCAAATATTAATAAATTATATTCAGAAAATACTTTATTTTTGAATATATATCCACATTAAGTTTAAATATATGAGTATTCTATATGAGAATACATTTTATTAACTTATATTTTTTAAATCACCAATCAAACATAGGTATGAAACAATAATATTATTAAAATTAAAATAATTTAAGCAGAAAATTTATACTTCAAATAATTTTTTTAAGATAATGATTAAATTAATAAAATAAAAAAGTAATTTATCTAAAAAATTTAATTAAAATTTAGTTTTGCAAATTCCTTACAATTTTAATTTTAACTAACATTTTCAAAAAAAAAACTATTTTCTATTAGTAAACAAGCACTATCGTCATTAACACATCTACTGTAGTTTTTCTCATAAATTACTCAGCACTTTTAAATAATGAGATCATAATTTTCAGAATATAACTTAAAAATTTCCTATGATTAAGAGTTCTTATATATAGCAAACATATTTCAATAAATTTGTACACTAAATTTATACCATAGTAAAGGTATAAAATTTATGGTTAAGTAATTTAAAAAATGTCCAAATAATAAAACACAAAACCGGAGATCACCACCCCTTTAAGGATCTTAAACAAAGTTTATCTTCCATAACTGTAGGACTTACTTAAAACATTTACAAATAAAAATCCCGGAAAATCTTAATTTACCACAGAAAATATCCTTCAAGGAAAACATTCATCTACATTATCCTTTTTTTTTCTTCTGAATGTAAATCTTTCAAGAATTTATGGCTCAAAAATACTACCTCAGGATTATAAATTGATGTCTATAACATGACCATTGTACATTTTTCCTCGAAAGGTTTGAGGAAATTGAGTCAATTTCTGTTGTCTATCCCTAAAATAAGCTTGTCCTTTTTAGAATGAGGAGAGAAAACAAGCTTCTGATCGAAAATCGATGCCGTTTTTATTTTCCTATGGGATAAAAAGAAAAGGTCGAGCGCGAAATCATCAAACCATGGCTATTAGGGTCAAACCTTTCATAGAATCCGAGAGTTTCTTTCAAAAAAATAAATAAAAAAGAACTAGTGATCGACAGTCAGCCTTCGATGTTCTACTCGAAGGTGGCTTTCACAGAATATCTCACCGTTCTGAGAACAAATACGCTCTAAGCTTCTGGCACTTTCTTGAGAATTTCTATTCCAGAACTTTTTAGATGTGTCTTTTATTTGATTTTAAAGCTTGAATTGAGAATTTTTTAAATACTGGATTTACGACTCAAAAAAACTTTTATACTTACGTAATTTCAAAAAATTTTCTCGTGAATTATCAATGTTAGCCAAACGAAACTTTCGGAAATTTCAGCTTCAGTTCTATTGAATTATGTTCCAAAATTGTAAACGATACTCATTTATACTTATATAACCTTAACACTTTCGAATTATTCTTTTATCTTTCATAGAAAGGCAGCTTCAAGCTCGTATACCAGAGCTTAATTGGTTACAAATTGGAAAAGAGAGGCTATCTTAATTAAGAGATTAACATCTAAAAATAATAAATTCGAAATTTAAATTAACGAATATAATAAAAAATTAATTTTTAAGAATATAAAACTTTTATTTTTATAAAATGGGATCATAATAAATCTTTGAACTTTATTTTCTTTTGTGAAAAATATATATTTTATTCAAAATTATTTTTGAAACTTTATCTTCCGCAGTGATAAAATTTTCTAACAAATTTGTGAAATTGTTTTTACACTTGAAAATAAATCTAATTTAATTTTAAAATTTGGAATTCATAAAAACTGAGTAACATTATTGTGTGTTTAGATTTTTATATAGATATTATAATTATATAAAATTTCGATTTTACTATTGTACATAAGGGCTAGGTTTTTTTTTATTTTATATAAAGTGATTTGACAATAGATAAATTTAATAAAATTAATAAATATTGATTTTGCGTTTTTGTAATATAAATCTAAATGCCTCTGTTTTTGAAAGTTTGAAATTTTATTACTACAAAAAAAGATTCTAAAATCAAAATAAAATTCATATAAAGACCATAAAATTTATATTAGAGTATTGTTATATATATATATATATATATATATATATATATATATATATATATATATATAAATGCTGTCTTTTGTAATGAATTATTAATTAAAATTACAATAACCTACAGACTCGACTTTGATTTCATTAATTTCAGAATGTATAAAATACAATGCCATGTAAGCTTATCAGTATCCTTCAATTCATGAATGGTTTCAAACTTTATTCCGAACATCAGAAAGTTGTAGAACTATATCTAAATTAGAAAAAATGAATAAACACTATATATATATATTATATATATACATATATATATAAATATATATATATATATATATATATATATATATATATATATATATATATATATATATATATATATATTGAATAAAAAGTATTTTACTTAAAACTGTGAAGGATCAGAGAAAATTTTGATTGGGAACCATTGTTAAGGTATAATTATACAAATTTAGTTACGAAAATTTTTCTGCAATTCAGCAAAGAAATCAGTGTAATAATATGCTTCATGAAAATAATCTAAAACATGGATGTCTAAACTATTACCGTATGAGGGCCGCACTGCATAGAAAAAGTATTTGCTGGGCCACATATACAAGGATTTTTGAACAAATTGAAATAAAAATAAATCTATGTAGCTTTATTAGAATAAATAATCTTCTTTGTATTACTAATTTTTTTAATTTAAATTGGATATGTGTAGGTGCATATTTATTTTAAATTTGTAAAAAAAATTTCGTTTCATTTAGTTTGAATTTCATGAAGATGGAAAAAAATTCAAATTAATAAGATAGATTAATTTGGTTTTGTTGAACAAGCAAATCGATATCGGGTTCAATAGACGAAGTTGCAATATATTCTTAATGCATTTTCAAGATGTTTTTCAGTGATCTTTGTCCTATTTCTGTTTTTGTGTATTGAAAATAGTTGTTCACAAATATAGGTACTGCCAAAAGAATGAAGACATTAATAATGCATGATTATGAAAATTATGATATTTATCACGGGTTAGGTAATCTTTATAAAATTCCAATAAAATAACATTTCCAAATTTTTCTTTCAACTGAATGCCACTTTGCAGTACAATGCATTCCATTTGAAGATGTGAAGGTAATTTATTTATTTCTAGAGAATATGGGGTAGATAATATATTGAAATACCCTTCCTTTTTTCGAAAATGTTGGATTCTATTTTCAAACTCTTGAATTACATCAATAATTAACGTAGCATATTATAAATATTTTGCGCAACTCCCAGGTTTATGTGCAGCCAAAGTACTGAAATGTGTCAAATCCCTTTTATTTGATTGGGCTAAAAATTTAACTTTCTTTCAAACTCTGTTATTGTTTGGATCATATTATTATTAAACTGATTTTTCCTTTGACGTCTCAAACTTAAATCATTGAAATGTTCATTCAAATGTTCTGTTAAGTCAACTAAAAAAGCTGACTCTAAAACCTAATCTTCTCCTTCAAATTCAGTCTCCCTTTTGCGTACAAAAGCATTTTTATTTCAGTTCTTAAATTATTAAATCTTTTGAGCATTTCCTCCTTACTGTGTGAGTCATCCTACTTTTCTGTAATAAATAACATCTGCAAATTCAGTGCCCATTACCATGAAAAATTTTGAAATTGTCTGTGAATAAGTCCTTTTTCCCTCATTTCCCTCATAAAGTTACTGGATTTTATAACAACGCTTAATACACTTTCCATTTTTTTATTTTTTCCTTATCAATTGCCCTAATGTACAATACAATAATATGCTATCATGATTATGTTGCCAGCAGTGACGGCTTCATCTTTAACCATTTTAACGAGTCTCCTATATTTATCAACTATAGTAGGGGCTCCATCAGTTAGGTAGCTGATAACTTTTTCATAGATAAGAAAGAGCTTTTCATCGTGCATCAAATAAATGTATAGACTTGGTAGTGTTCTTTATCGATACTAATGCTATCATTTCTTCTGTAATATTATAATGTTCATCTATTCCTCTGATAAAGATTGCCAGTTGTACCGTAACAGAAACGTCGATGCTAGCTCATGGCTAACGAATAAAATTTAAAATTGATGCATTTGCTTTTTAAGGATTCTTAAATATTCCTCAATTCTTGTGGTTAAAATTTGGTGAGATAAACTGATTTTAGAGAAATCTACCTTTTTTCAAGGCAGATTATATTTACTGCACTTTTTTTTATAAATTTGCCATCAATAAAGCATTTTAATTTTTTCGCTATTAAATTTGCTTCGATATAACTTACTTTTGCAATGTTATTGCTTTGAGTAGCTGCCCTCTTAAAAAAAATTTGATGATAGCCTTTTTTAGTTCTGTGATTTTATCTTTACAGCAAATGACTGGATATACATCCTATTTTGTGACATGCTTTTGACAACAATGTCGTTTCAAATTGTAGTCCTTAAAAGCTGACACTAAGTTCCTACAAATTAAACAAAGTGCTTTACTGTTCTCCTCAATAAAAAAAGTATTTCTCCTTCCAGCTTTTATTATTAAAAACTCTTTTTATCATCTTTAATTTTTCTTTTTATAAGTTGTGCTTGGTTTTTTAACGACATGGAGGGCATCTAAAAACAACTGTATATTTTAATTTTATTTGCAAATATTCATAATGAATATGAACTATGCCTTTTTAAGTAATTTAATACAAGAATTAGGAAATAAATGCAATATGAGGTATAAAATATTCGGAAATTTGTATTCATATTTAAAATTTTATCAAGTTTAACTGCGGCAAAAAGACATTGAAAATTAATGGTAGCTTAAAACTTGTTTTTCTTTCAAAAATAAAATAAAAAACAAGAATAATTTCAGAATACTGATTACATTATATAAATATGCTACATATAAACAAACCTGAAATCTAGTGATGTTTAAAAGCTGATAGTGTTTAAATTGAAAGCTGGAAGCTAGAATCAAGAAAATTTAGAGACAACCAATTCTGGGCTTTTCTGTTGTCTTTCTACAACGGCAAGAGATTGACTTATTCATGTATACAATATCAAATTATGAATCACTCAGTTATTTAAAAAGTCAAATTTGCCTTTATCTAGAAACTTTTAATAATCAAAATAGTCTTTGGAACTCAAATGTACTTGTTATTTATGGTCCGATTTTATTCATGTTACACATTTATAGAGTAAAATAATCACTTAAAAAATGATTTGCAACTTCTTTTTAACTTTACTTGAATTGTATAAATGATTTTTTAGCCAAACTAAGTTTAAAATTAATTTCAAATGAAGTAACAGTTTTTCTAACTAACATTTTACCGTCAAAAATAACGGAAATCTGTATTCTTAAACTATCCTTTTCTATTTTTCAGTTCTGTAAAAACTGAATTGAAAATTTTTAAATCAGAAAACAATTTATAATTTAAATTAATAACAATATCGGATTTTATGGGAGAATAAAATTTATGTGTAAATTTACTCAACAATAAATTAACCGGTAAAATCCAGAAAATGTTTTATTATAATTATTAAATCATCAAAAAAGAAACATAAAGTCTTCCTTTAATTATTTCTGAAATACTTTTATTTTGAAAAGTATCTTTCTAAGCAAAATGTAAATATTTGTTGCTTCACTAAAATTAGTGACATTCAAACAAAACTCTGGATACAAGGAATAATAACAAAACAATGATATTTATGAATCAAATCTGATATGTAAAGCATCCTTTAACAACTCATCAAAACTATTGGTGTTGTTTTGTGTCAGATAAGTTGGCAATATGGGATGCACTGCTTCACTTTTCCAACTGAAATGTAATTTGGTATAGAATTCAACTTCCTCAGTACACATATGCCATAGGTCTTCGTTTATAAGATAGGCAATCATTCACAACCCATTCATACAAGGAAATGACAAAAAAAGAGGAGAGAGAGAAAGTACATCCATACCCGAAACGGGATTTGCGCCTAGGACCTCCCTATCCGCAGTCAGGCTTGTTTACCATTAGACATGATGGGTGGCTATTAAAACTATTACATTTCGATTTTAAAATCAGTTAGTATGCTGTAAGTTCTAAATAAGATATACTTTGAACAAAAATTTGAAATTGATTAAAATAATAAAAAAATTCTCTGAAAAAATGAATGTGACAAAGAATATTTAAATATTTATTTCATTTATTCTCAATGTATTTTCTAAGTTATGAATCAAACATTAAACTCGGAAATTCTGCAATCAATTATGCACTATTATAGCGGTAAAAAATGTTGGGACATGATATTGAGCTGAAAATCTTTCAAATGAAAATAGAAAAACTCACTAAAAAAACTCACCGTGACGTACATTAAATTTATGCTCAAATATTTACCGGATTAAGAACTAATGATCGATAAAATGATTTAAAATTCTTCAATTATTTGTCATTCACTAAATCGAAAATCAAACAAGCATCAGTTAAATTGAGACATTTTGAGTCAAATACTTAAGTAAATGAAATGAATTGAATTACTTACAAAACTTTAAGATTTCATAGTACTTACTTATTTTTATACCCCCAAATATATATTTATATTTACATATATTTGTAAACTAGTTGAACATATATAAGCTAACAGAAACAAGAAATGAGGATAAATTAAATCGTCTTAGAAGAACGAATTTTCCGAGACAATGAATGATTAGATTTTGTCTCGATCGGATACATGTTTTTATTTATTTTACTTTTGAATTTTAAAGCAGAAAGAAACATCTGGTTTTTTAACCAGTACTTACTCAGAAATGCTTTTATTTAAATTTTTATTCAAAAATAAATGGCATCGAATCGATTATACATGAATCACATTGCAAACATTTATATTTTTTAATAAAAATGTGTAAAAATTTTAATATTTTCACATTTTGGACCGCATTTTAGACAAATTTGATCTAAAACGAATAATTGACTCAATTTTTTTGTTCTTTATTGGTAGATATTCTTATTTTTTAATTTTACATAAAACATGACTAAGATCATTTTTATTGGCATTCTTATCTTAGATAAAAAAAAAAAAATAAAAAAATAAAAAAAACAAGGCTTATATTCTATAAAATCTATTTTATAACAATAATATTTCTTGTAAGCTACTCTAAACCACCAATCATGGTAAGTCATATTTAAACTGATATAGCTAATAGGAATGATTTAAGTTCATCTATGTATATTTAATTTATGACTTTTGTTATTAAAAAGAAAATGCATTTATGCATCTAAACATTTAAAACACAAGAATAATTTATTTTAATATATAAAAGCTAAATGTTTTTATAATTATCGTATTGTTTGAGAACATCATGTACACAATTTAATAAAAATATCTAAAATGTATGCTGCTTTATCACTACTCTATGTCCACAAAAATAGAAATATTTTACTTAATATTCCACTAATTAAGTTTTGAATCAAAAAAATGAAATTAATTAAATGTTTCTTTATTATAATTATTTTCTATTATTCACTAGGTGTAACAATGGAAATGTGTTTCCCAAAAATAAGTCTTTTTAAAGTCAGCTTGTCAGATTAAGTAGATAACTTTAAAAAGGTCATAATTAATTAAAAATTATGAATTATTCATAATCATATTTAATATCTTAAGCATTTTTCTTAAAAGATCTACATTTAAAATTTAAATATTTTCTATAAGGTAAACAAGAAAGTTCTTGCCATTTTCGCTTTGCCATTGAATGAAGTAAGAAAAATTATTGAAATTAGTGTATGATATGGTTGACACAATGGTCAGTCGAGAGTAGGAGTATCAATTGTTATAAAAAGCAGGTCCACCGCGCACATTCATCTATCCTATCTAGTATGCTCCTGAAGGAAATGGACATGTCGAAGTAGCTCGTTCGGTGTTGTTTTTCTTATGACTTCAAAGTGGGCATATCAGCTGCTGCGTCAAGTTGCTAATATGTCAAGTGTTTGGGGATATTGCCGTAAATGAATATACGTCAAGGTATTGGTTTCACTTCACAAATTCATGTCGGAAGATTTGCCTCTCTTAGGTGAAGCTGGTATTTGGTTGGCAGTTGTCAAGTGGTTCACTATGAGCTGCTACCAACAGGCCAAACGGTCACTGTGGAATTGTACTAGTAGTAACTGGAATGTATGCAACAAGCATTGCAACAAAAAGAGCCAGCACTGGTTAATCGCAAAGGTTACTGTTCTTGGCCTATAAAGTCAGGTCGCATGTCACGCGGGTGGACAGGAATATCATACAACGACTTGTTTTGGAGATTTTGTCCAATTGTCCTTACTCTAAATATTAAATATTATCCATTACAAATCCTCCAGATAATTTTGAAATTATTTTTTTATCAAATGATACTGTAAAAATAGTTTAATAAGGGTTGCAGTGTAACTTATTTTTCCAGTATTTCATCTATATCCATAAATACTTTACGGCAGTGGTAGCCTGATTGAAAAGAGCTTTATTCCTTTCAATGTAAAGTAATGAGTTCTAAACCGGACGTAACCGAAGATCTGTTGCGCCCAATTATGGTGAAGGAGAGATGTAAAACAGGTTGTGAGAGCAATATTTTCCATAATAATCGATTATTGAAAAGTATTACTACGTTTGGGATCTTCTGCTTGGTTTCGGCTTTTACATTGGGAAAATCCATCTGCATTCGGGGTGATAATGTCTCACTGGCTGAATCCCCCACTACATAAGTTGAAATCAATTCCTGTGCTGAATAGTAAAATTCCCTAAGTAAAGAAGTAAAACAATTAAATTAAGGCGTATATATAAATTAGAGAAGAAACCATTTCAGCAATTTAAGACATTTTTATGATCAGCAATATTTAGTTTTGCTGTTGTCGTGTCCATAAAGGTGCAAAGCGCAAATGAATTTTATATTCCTCCAAAAGTCCTGGTGGCGAGGTCTGCCAGTTTTGGGGCCCAGAGGCCATGGAGGATCTCGATTGGTGGGATTCCAAGAAAAATGAGGGAATTGATTATGGCTTGACAGTTCAAAACATGTTCCGGCATCAGTTGGGATTGAGGACAGTGCTTTCAGTGGGGATAGGATTTTAATACCAGACGCAATATTCAGTGACTGCAATATTATGAATCAAATTAACATTGATGATGCTAAAGTTGAAACTTTTTTTACCACATAAATGAGTTAATGAAGCTTCCCATGTAACTAGACGAAATACCTAGAAATAAGAAGGAATAATATATAAGAAATTATGCATAAGATATATAAGAGAAATAATATATAAGAAATTTTAATATAAAAAATACTAGAAATTCTATCAGTGACTAACATCATTTTAGAAATACTGATTTCAGAAAAATGAAAAGGAAACATTTCTTTCAATAATTTGAAATCATTTTATAATTGAGAAAATCTTAGTGCTATGATGTCATTTGAAAAAGTAAAGAATTGAAATTAAACTATTACAATTATTTATTTCATAAAAACTAATTCGCTGAATTAGGGATATTTTAGCAATTTAGTGTAAATATTAAGTGCACTCTTTTATTGAATGCCGATGAAATCTATATCCTGCCAGCAGGCAAACTTATGTTTTGTATCTATTAAGTAATGTGCTCATAACTATGTATTAGATTTCCTCCTCAACAACCTCTTGATCACTTGAAATACTTTTCTTGGTTAGTTAAAGTAACACATAAATAATTTTCAATTTATTTAAATATACTTTGTCTCTGATTTTAGAAAATAATATTTCAATTTTTAAGGGGAAGACAAAATAGGCACCATTTTAAAAATATGGGAATATAATATTCTTGTACTTACCCTCTTAAGCTTCAAATTATTCAGAAACTTAAATATTTTCTTGATTTCAAATATTAGACTTCCATTGAGAACTTAAAAATTATTGCGTAGTGCTAACTAAAAGAGATGAAAAAATTGTGAAACAAATTCTAATAATTTCTAATGTGTGATAAAATACTAAGTTTTTTTACTGCATAAGACCTTTCAAAAGCTAGCTACTTTTTTTAATGTTGTTATCATCACAATTCCACCATCAAAAAAAAATCTATCAACATAAACTTTTGAATTGTTGCTTTAAATTAATATTCATGAATGACTCACTTACCCTGATTTACTGGTTTATTTAAAAATACATTTTCTTAAATGTTTTATATAACTCTTAATTTATATATAAGCTTTTTTAAATCCTTAATGTGAATAACATTCTCATTTATTGTTTTCCTTAAAAACTCAACTGAAAACTATTTCAAAAGTACTTCAAATATTAATGCATGTATAAAAAGTCTTTACAATTAAATATATCAATATACTCACAAAAATAACTTTGAAATGTTTAATATTTAACATTATTTGATGTTTAACAGAAGTTATGCCTAAATTATTTTGACTAACGTGTGTTCCTAATAAATGTGTTTCAAAGATATAGTTTACATCCAGGAAAAATTACAATAAAAAAATCAAAATGAATAGCTCATATCTCTGCCATTTTTAATGCTCAGAATAATTTTAATTTTCAAACTTCAGACTTCTCAATAGAAAATGAATAATTAAGAAAAATTTATAGTGCGTAGAAATTTAGTGATCAGTAGTATAATTTAAGTTATTTATTAAATTAAATGTTTAATAACTAACAATAATAAAGGTATAATATATGAGTTTAATATAAATTAGCCTGACAATAAATTTAATTCTCAAACTCGGGGCACTTCATTTGCAAATAAATAAGTAAAAATTCTGATTACTTTATAAAAATTTAAAAACTACTATTACATTACATGGTTAAGTATCTTTGTTCTGAATTCAAAATTTCATAAAATCCAAAAGAATATTTATGACGGTTTATTTTTTCTGAAAAGTGTTTTCAACTATTTTTAAGTAGTTTGATATTGGTATGTTAGCTTTCAATCGTATAAAAAAAGAAGGAAATAGATAATACAACTTAAAAAACAAAAATTTACTTTTATAGTTCTTATTAACAGAATTGTTAAAAATAAATATTAATTATTGAAAGAATATTCTTAATTCACAAAATCCTTTTATTTATATTC
Organism: Latrodectus elegans; assembly: GCA_030067965.1. Classification (NCBI taxonomy): domain Eukaryota; kingdom Metazoa; phylum Arthropoda; class Arachnida; order Araneae; family Theridiidae; genus Latrodectus; species Latrodectus elegans. The sequence goes on from CM057809.1 coordinate 66,757,675, forward strand.
TTATACGAACTTTATTTGATGATATTAAGCTCATTTATACATTAGAAAATTTTCATAAAATTATACACATATTTTACACTGAATTTCAAAGAAACTTAATAGTTTTGATAGAATCTTTATTAAAAATTGTGATTAAATGAACACAAAAATTAAGGCATGATAATTAAGGCATATTTTTGATAAATTAAATGTAAATGTTTTTAATAAGCATCTTTTTTCAAGTCGGATGGTTCAAATGAAGCAATACTTGCATTTATCAGCTATTCAGAAATAATGTTCAAAAATAAAAAGATTCAAAACACAGTTTCTGATATTATTTTGCAATTTAACTTCGCGAAATTCTGTGTAAATACAGCTTATAATTTTAGCGAATATTTTTTTAAAAAAGAGGTACAGGGAAAATTTTCACTATAGTGTCATTCTAATTTCTACCATGTCATTTTAATATTTTTATAAGCTTGGCTGTAAAAAAATATTTGTAACTGAAGTTAGGTCGATTGTTATAAATTTTCTTAAAGAAAAGATCAGAAACAAACTAAAAGAATAAAACGAGCAGTAGTATGAAAGAAGGTGTGAAAAACAATTTCGTAAAACGCATTTTCTCAGAAAATTGGATAAAAATTTCTTCCATTCAGAATTCATCGGATCATGAAAATAAGAAGAAAATTGTGTAGTAGTAGAATGGCACATTTCATCAAAGTTAAGCATTCCTTAAGGCGAAAAGATAACAATTCAATTTTTAGGATGATTGTCTAAAAACTCTAGATGAGTAAGGAACAGAAGAAGTTTACGAAATGCATATCATCTTGGAAAGTGACTTAGTTTATGTCTCATAGATAGAGTAGTCAGTTAAAATGAATTCAAACGTGTTTTATTCCAAACTGCTTTTAAAACAAGAAGAATAAAATAGAATTTATTTTAACAACAAATAACACAGCTCAAAACACTAGTAATAATTACTTTTTGTTGATTTCAGTTGGTGAATATTACTGTCGGAACTTTCTTTTAGAATGTGGAAGAGGCAAAAATAGCTTGTTTCAAATTAATATTTTAATTTTTTTTTTTAAAGATTTTATTAAATGCTAAGTAAGTTCAACTAGAATTTAAGTGTTTTTAGGAGTTTATTTTAAAATTATTAGTTCTCTCTTAATTAGTAATAAAATCTTATTAAGCAACGCAAAATTTAAAATTATTTTTTACGTATGTCCTGGTGCATAATCCTCAGTTAGGAGGATCAGGTAAGGAAATGAAGAGCTATTGATGAAAGTAACATTTTAAAAGACCGAAGGAAAGATAAAGAGAGTTGAACCACGAATGATGTCTCTGGGAAAAGGGTTAAAAACATTGGTGTCAACAGGTGGAAGAATATCTAAGGGCAAGGTAGTGGAAATTGACTGAGCGAGCGAGGCAGCTTTGTCTGAAAATAGACTAAAGAACTTATAAAAAAGTTTGAAACAGATGATAAGAATAGTTTAATATGATACATAACATAAATAATAAAAAAATAATAACGTTTGCTTGCTAAACAATTTCTAAATTTAAAATTGAGGTATTTCATTTATATAGTATTTTTAATATTCAACTCATTTTTCTACTATTATCTGTCAAAATAAACAATCAATAAAATGATAAATAAATTCCAATATCTCATCTTTAGATTGTACTTGTCAGAAATTAACAGCATTTAAAATTGATTATCTTCTCATATTAGAGTAAATCTTTACTGTAAGCAGATATTTCAACATTATCTTTACTTATGATGTGATTTGTAGCTTAGGAGTAGGAAAAGTAATATCAGCATGTTTAATTTTTAATAATGGTAAGAGGAATCATGGTAGCTTGATGGTGAAAATCACTGCTCTTATGATCAGAAGGTAATTCATTTCTGGTCTGATACAACATAAGACAGTTATGTTGAAAGGATCGATGCACCTTTATAACTACATGGAGACCAATGTTCCTCCATTGTTGTATTAAGTTTCAGCTCATTTGTTTATCATATTACTTGATTATGGTTCCAATTACAAAATGAATGGCTTCAGCCAGCAGTGTTAGGGCTTCAGTCAGTAGAAATCGTTAACAGAAAACATATCACAATAGCCTAACAGTGGTAATAATGTTAAAAAGTTCATGAAAAAAGTAGTGCTGTCCTACAACAGTATAAAATTTTAGCAAGATATTAAATGCATAAAATCTACGAATTTTCCCCTATTTTTTCCAAATAAGAAATTTTAGGATTTCGTTTGACAGTAATTCTTGTTTCTCAAAATTGCTATCAATCAGCGTAAGAATTTTCAGGATTTTTTATTCGAATGAAAAGAAACCATATTAAATGGAAGGATTTTATGCTTATCATTCTAGACTCATATATTTATTTTATATTTGCTTTTTAAGAAATAATTTTGTTGAATATTGTATGTCATCAATTTAATGTATGTACAAAATTTTCAGTATAACTAGTTTAATGTACTTGGAAATTTGAACTTAGATTACTATAACTTGAAATAACTTTTCAGTTAATATTTCCAGTTGATCCATTATTCAAAGGTATTACAATATGATCAATAATACATTACAAGTGGGTTTCTATATATATATATATATATATATATATATATATATATATATATATATCTATATATATATATATACACTCGTGTCCGTAAATTAAGGATAATGCAGCATGTTTAGGCAAAGAAAGAAGAAGCAAAACAGCAAATAAATGTGACTTATTTGTAAAGTCCATTTATTAAACAAAAGGTAAAGAGCAAAAAAGATGCTATATGTTTGACAACATTGATAAATGTTGTGATTTTTACTCTCTGGAGCAAATTTCAAAAAGAAACTATTTACAAAAACCTATATTACAAGGTTAGAATTATGGTTAATACATAGTATTCCCCCCAGGCTGTACAACACCTAGTAATGCTGAGTATCAAATTATCGATTTGATCTTGGGAATATTACTCCACTTATCAAGCAATGCTCTCCTATGTCCCGGTAGGCATGTGGGAGGGGGATGACGGGCTGCAATTCGTCGACCTAGCATGTCTTACTCATGTTCTATTGGATTCAAGTCCGGTGAATATGTTGGCCAGTCCATATGGGTGATAGCCTCCGATTTAAGGCATTCGTCTACAATGTTTGCATGGTGAGAACTGGCGTTGCCATCATAAACAGAAATTCAGCACCCATGTAGTCCCGAAGTAAACGTACATATTGTTCCAGACTGACATCCCGATAGATGTGGCTTGTCATAGTTACATTCTGAACATGCAGGTTAGTTCTGGAACCCAGGATGTTTCCTCCCCAAATGAGCAATCCTACACCATCATAACGGTGTCGTTTAGTGGTATTCTCTTGGAGGTAACGGATACCTGGCCCTCTTCATATTAAAGTCCGACAAGAATCAAACTGAAAGCTAAACCTGTAATCATCGGAAAACATCACACAAGACCACTGTTGCGAGGTCCACAATGCATGCTCTCTAATCCAGACTAACATAGGCGATAGTGAGTTGCGGTGGGGGAAAAACATCTGACAGGCCTACGACCATATAGACCAATGTGCCCTAAGCGTCTGCGCATGATCTGCGTTGAAACTGTCGTACCGGTAGCTAAAGAGAGCTGACGAGACAGGTATGATGCTGCGCTCCGTCTATTTCTTTTGGCAGTAACTGACAAATACCGGTTCTCATTCGGCGTTGTAACTCAAATGCGACCTGTTCTGTAACGTCAACTCACATTACCATTATCTTGGAACCGTTGCCAAAGCGTGGAGATGACACTCTGAATGATTCCAAGTTCCTCGGATACTTTCAACTGGTTAGGTATGCATTTCAGACGGCCAATAATTCAACCACGTAAAACATCACCCAAATGCTTCCTTTATGCCATAACTATGCGGTTATTGCACTGAATTGATTTTAAAGTGCTTGTGAACAATTTTACTTCTTTGCAACCATTCCTTGTATACCACTCTCTAGCATTTTCGTCAGTGTGATGTACTATCAGCGCCATCTGATGGTTTCTTGTAATTTGCATATTATTCTTTAAGATGTGTGTGATATTTCTACATGTGAAATTTTTATTTTAGAGTTCGATTTCTGTGTGATTCTGAATTATCCTTTATGGATGTGAGTGTATTTATATACACTTTAAATGGTGCAATTTTACGAAATCTGAAGTGTTTATTACAGCAAGACAAATACTTTCCAAAGGTATTATATTATTTTTACAATTTTTAATCAGAGAGAGAATTTACTATTTTTTTATTTTAAAATTCATTATTTAAAATTAATTCAATTTTTTTATTTTAAAATTTATTTCGAAAATTTTAAGACTTTTTTATTTAAATGTATTTTAAAATTTTTAGGCTTTCTACTTTAAGCATCTTATGTCACAAGTCTCGTGAATTATCTATCTGATAACAAAATATTCCCTTTACTCAGCCCATTTTTCTCGAGGGTGGCGGAAGGAACCTGAGATAGTTAAATACTCATAATGAACAGCGTGCTCTCCAAAATATGTCTGAATCGAGTATTTCAGTACCTGTTGTACAAACATGTGATTAAATTTTCAGATAAACAAAAATTAGAAATCAATGATTGAAATAATGGTTCCAAAAATTTTTGTACCACTTTTTAAAACTCGTGTATGATTCAATATTTACTTTAAGACATGTCCTAGTGTAGAATGACATAACCAAACCCTGAGAAAACAGGTGTTTATATTTCTATTGTCACTTTAAATTTAAGAGTTTTTCCTCTTTTCCTTTCAAACTATGCTGTTTGAAAATGAAAGAAAGACTAATAAAAGTTGTCACAATCAGACAAGTGTAATAAAAGAATAAATTGTTCCTTTTGGAATGGATGGGTGGTCTTGATTACATTTCAAGAACGTTTGTGTTTTATGATATTTTTTATATGTAAATCTGACCAGGATTGAGGGTAAGAGATTTCTGACCTATCTTATAGAAGTATAGGAGATACTATAGAATTTTAGAGATCCAATGATGTAAAGAGGAGGAGCCAAGATGAGAATTATAAAAAATTGAAAACTGCACCTAAAAGAGGAGAAGACACAGAAAAGAAATCCAGGTATTGCAGATTATATCCTAACTGAGCAGAATGAGAGAAGCTAAAATAGCTAAGAGGTAAACGTAGTACAACTGCCCTGTCCAGTAGGAGCCCTGTCTCGACTTTCCTGAATGAAGCTAAAGAGATCTGGCAAATAGATGAGGATAAAAGCTAAGGAATTAGGAAGAAGAGACGAGAAATAATAGAGAAAAAAGAGAAAGCTCATGAGGAATGAGCAAGCTAGATGTTGAGCAGTAAGCCAAGTGAGATGTTGAAATATCATCGGAGGGAAAAGGAAATTGAAGATGCCGAATAGAGGATGGGAATTGGATGAGAATAGAGACACACCGAAGAGGGGCGAAGCTATTGACGATAGGAGACACCACAATACTACTTCTAAAAGGGATGAGTCTGATCTCTCGTTCTGATTCTGTCTGATCACACTTTAGCTATGATATATTATTGTGTAAATCTCACAAAAGGAATTCAAAGTTAGTATTTACTCAATTGAAAATGATTTAATTGTAAATTGCTCTTGCTATTAAGTTGCTAAAATAAATTTAAGTTTTGTATTAAGTTTTATTATATTTGTTTTGAATCTTTGTCTCTATCATTCAATTTATTAAAAACGTATCTAGGTTTTCCTTGGAGTTTTTCTGGAATTACCGAGTTTTACCACAAGAAGGCATCGTTTTTCGACATCTTGAAAAATTTTACCTCAAGTAGCGAAAATGGGCTTATACATACCCCGACTATGTAAAATGTGTGTTTACTTAAATTATTATTCTAAAGAGATCGAGATCCTTAAATTATGTCTCAATGCACATTTCAAAGGCCACAGTAGTTACGAAAATTTCTCGGTTTGACTTATCTTAGACGTTTACTGAGAAACATATACTCTTTTGAATAGGGTTGAGCTTGTTTGTTGAAAAGTATTTCCGCATTTCAGTGAATTTCTTTCCAATCTATCTACAATCATGTTTAATTTATTGGTGTGACAATTTGGACTGACTGTGCTTCAGTATTACTGTCATTACTCACTCAATCCCCAGCATAAATCATTAATTATATATAACATTCAATATCTAATGCATTGATTGTCACAAAAATTATCTTCTCTTTTCCTTTACCAAATCCCACTTCAGCACAATAGGAAATGAGCTTGTTGATTACAAGATAAAAGAGGCAGCTGTAAATAGCAACTTATCTATAGCATATTTAAAATAATGTTCTTCACACCTCATAGAGGCTTCTCAATATCTGGCAATATACATGGGATAACCAAACTACTAGAAAATGTGAACCTACATTTTTTTAAAACTGTATCAGTAGAATATTTATCTATAAATCTTTTTGTCAATTACTTTCTGACAAATCATAGACCATATACTGTGTATTTTTTGTGTAATAAAGAGGACACCAAGCGAGAACTGCTTATGTAGACAACCAAGAACTACATTACATTATATAGAGAATTATACTTTAACAAGAAATTTCCATATAAAAAGACATTCTTCTCAAACTAAAACAGACTTCGTTAAATTCTGCATCAACAGTGCATATCGAAGAATCAAAATTATTTCTATTCTACAACTCCTCTCTACTACTACTGTGAGGGACAAAACTGTGTCAAGGAAGACAACAGTAACAGCGTAATCAAGAACTGGATTTTCCTACAGATTCTGAATTATCTTACATTGAATAAAATTTTATCTGTACAACTCATTCATTATTTCAAATTTTACTATGCACTTCAGTGACTAGTATCTTGACTTTCATTTACAAGATTGTACATTTTGTATATAGTTTTTAAATGCTTTGTTTAAATTTTTTCCTTTCTATCACTATTTTATCTTCTCTACTGTGTTTTCATTTTAAATGTTTATTTCCATTTTAATAGAATTACGTGTTTATTAAATGAATTCTCTTCTATTGTGATGCAGATCCTAATTCATAACATTCTGTAGGCTTTGATGCCCCGCCGTTGTAGAAATTATTTTTCGAATAATATCTGAATGAGGTTTTCAGCTGACGCACATGACACCAGGGAGAAGGTGTTGATTGCTCCAGTGATGTTAAAGGTGTTGTACCAGATAATCAATAGGTAAGATCGGGTCTCCTTTATATCATTATCTATTTATCTGTAATCATGTTTGAGCCTTAATGAATCGATCAACGTTTCATTCCTGGTTTTAACACTGCCCAATATACTAATGCATTTGTTAGAGCATTGGTCTTAAGGACCTCTTCTTTTATTTTTAATAACTTTTAATTGTGAATCAAAAAAAGTACCCCCGCAATACTACTCTTTTTAAGAGCCATTCTCCAAAAATATGATGCTTAGTCTATCTCAGAAATGACTTCCTTTAATTGAGATCAATTCATGATCAATACAGTCCCCAGATTTAGTACAAATCGAGTGCTTATGGCACTAAATTGACTATTTGGTGAGTACTTAAATTGATTACCGAGTAACTGTTTGTAACACACTAAGCAATCAACATGGTTGCATCATTTAAAATCTTTGATTAAGTTTGTTATCTGAGATGTTTCATGACTTCAATCGATGTAATGTACCAATACAACATACCTACAATTGAGAGACTGTGTAATAAAGTTCAGAGTAACCATATCATTAAATGTTTCCTAGTATTAGAAGTTTTAATTAATAATATCAATGGTAAAACTAACGGAGTTCTGATTTATTACAGCAATTTTGAAACAACTGAAATAACATAATGAAAAAAAATTCTGCATGCAATGTTAAGTAAAACATATGCATTTTAAATAATGCAAGTCCATTGTATATGTGCTATATAAGACAATGTACGTATTAATTGTTGTCAAAATAACTAAATTTTTTTAGTCAATATTTTTAATTTCAATTTTCGCTCAATTTCTTTAATTTTCCTGCAAATTAATAATCAGGGTAGGGCGTATACATAAAAGAATCAATTTGAAAATTTTTACTTCTCGGTCAATTACTTCCTTTCGAAACGCACCATTTCAATTTTACAGTATGAATTTCGTATTACAAAGAACAGAAAACATTATGCGTACACATCATAAAGCTTGAATACAATAAAATTCTTTTGAAATTAAGTATGAAAATAATATTCTTCTTGGTTTTATATACACAAAAGTGGTAATTTTATCTTAAGTATCGTAAAATGACATATTTTACAGCATTCTTTTTTCACAATTAATTTTAAAGCAAAAATTCTTTCAATTTCATATTCTTAAAATTATTTTCTCTTATCAAGAAAGTAACCTTAGATAATAAAACCATTTAATACCGGCAATACGCTTGGATACGTTCAGAATCATAAAGAAATAAAAATAAACATTTCTATTAGCAACTAGGTTTTTTTTAACTTGGAAGCTTACACCATATTCAAATTTTTATATTTGACATTTTATAAAGGAAACGAAACAGCCATAAGATTAAATGAATATTTTAATGTTATTTTATTACATATTTTACTTCACACAGTACATTGGTCATACCCAGTTTTATACATTAAAAATATTTTATACAAATGATATCTTACCCTCTATATAATAAATTTTTCTTGAATAATGTAAAAACAGTTATGTTTTCAAATTATATATTTCTATATTTAAAAAAAATGTCAGTAGTTTCATTTTGTTTCTTACAATATTAAAAAAAAATATAAATTTTAATAATTTTTCAAGTTATAAACACGAATGAAATTTTAAAATTTTTACACTTAATGAAATTATTATAATAGTTCAAAATGTTTTAATTTTTTATTTAATGTTAAATCCTTCTTTACGTCACAAACTTTTAACTTATAAACTTGTAGAAACTGTCGCATTTTAAAATTCAAGTAGCTTTATTTCTATAAAAATTATTTATACTTACATAATTATATTAATTGTATTTCCTTATATTATGTCGTTACTTATATAATTTTGAGCTTATATATTTACACATTATAAATAAAATAAATATTTATTGAACGTATGACCAACAAACACTTCAAAATTTTAAACCAGTTAAGTTCAAGTCTACAAATACTATTTGAAGGTTTCATAGGGATAACGAAGTAGGTGGGACTATCATGAAATAAGTCATCTACTTTCCTAAGGGAGTCATTATAAGCACACAAATCTAGCTAATTTTGTCACAACTTTAGCAGAATTATTAATGACTTGAAAAATCTCGGGTTCCCATTGGTAATATGACAAGTAAGCATTAATTTGAAGTTGAAATACAAATTTGACTTGAAAAGTGCAAATCTAAAAGTTTAACAATAAAATAAGGAGGGTATATTAAATATAATTCAGTTCATTTACATTGATTGCATAACGACAATTTTTTTCTCTTTTCATTCATTTGCTTAAATTTTTAGTTCTTAGAAAAACTATCTACGTTTTATGATATAATCATTTTTAGAATGCTGTAAATCGTAATATTTGGTAAATTTTGTAATAATATTACAAAACAAAAATTTTCAATCTACACTGATTATTTCAACAGAATATTAAACCATCGATAGCCCTAAACATATTTTTCTTGCTTATTTAAATTTCAAGTTTAATTTTATTTCTTTAAAATAAGTTTTATTTTTATTCTAACACCTAACAATCTCAAATCACGAAAGTAAAATTGAGTTTGAAGTCCACCTGAAATTCCTATAAACATTCTTAATTGATTTCTATAAATAAAAATCAGTAACACCATAAAGGTTTTAATTTCTATATTTTTATAAAACTTAATTTAATGTGACGAAATCTTACTCCTTTGTGATTTGTTTACTCTTTCCTTACTTTTTACTTACTTTTTCCAAAAAATTATTCGTGATTAATGAAGTGAGAGCGAAAATCATACCATAATCAACTTTTATTGTTAGTTGTTATAAAATTTCTGTTCCAAGATTTGAATTGTTCCAAATTTGAAGTTTTATCTTCCCAGTCAAATGTATAACAGGTGAGATGAAATTTTTTTTCAGATGTAACTTGAAGAAAGGAAATGATTGGTTTTCCACTCTATCACATCTTTATCTAGTGCAGACAATTAGTAAATATCTGAAATGTTAAAGGCATTTAGATCATCATTAAAAAATATTAATTTTTTCAAATATATCACTTTTAAAAATGTCCAGAAAATTATATTCTGCTTTTAAAATCTTTTATCGTTCATGTTTTAATCAGTGTTCATAATTTGAAATAATAGATATTAATATTATAAACATGAGAGCATGAAATGGTTTAAAATATACTACAAATATGTGATAATAAAAGGGCAAAAATGTTTAATAACATTGACAAGAACATGGTTTACCTTACAGAATATTACAAGGCATTTAATAATGTGACCGATACTGATAGAAATAGAGTAATTTTGATGAAATGACACAAAAGAAATAGATATTAATACGATAAAGATGTGATCCTGAAATGAGAGTAAAATATACTAACAGTAATTGATAATAAAATGACAAAAATAATTTAAAAAATTGATAAGAGCACATTTTACCTTTAGGAATATTATAAAAAATTTAGTAATTTGACCAATATTGCTAAGAAACAGTAAGTACATTTTTATGAAGTAAATATGTTTTGTACCACATAAAGATAGCATATTTTCATTTTATGGAAAGAGAATTCTAATATAGCATTTTAAGAACTGATAGTAATTACAGTAAAGCAACTTGTATACAATTTTACAATGTAAATTTAAAAATATACATAGATTATCTTTTAATAAGTAGTTTTGAAGTTCAACCACACTACAATGCTGTGGTTACCATTTCTCTCTAGCTAGTTAAGTATCTGCATTTGTAAGCTAATCAAAAATATCTTTACGGACTAATGATCATGCTCATGCGCATTTGGAAATATTTGAAATATCTTAGTCAACTGAATATCTCGACAACTGTAAATCTCTGCAGTTCATTTTCTTAATGTAACCGATATAAAAATAGCTGAAGTTCATCTGCAAATTTATGAAATGTATAAAGAAAACATCCAAAGAGATAATGATAATAAATTTAGTCAGATCAAGATTTTAATTGATATTAAACAATCTGTTTTTTTTTTTTTTTTTTTTTTTTTGTTCACCAAAATAATAGCGAACATTCATAGGATAGTGGCATTAAACATTACTAAGATTAATGATATTGCAGAAAACAGTCGTATCTTAAGAAATCAAATAAAATTATCAAATTTGAGGGTTATCAAATTTGATGATTGATTTTATGACACAAGTACTTTAATATTGTTTATTGAGAGATAAATTAAACTGCATACTAGATGTAAAAATGTATAAAATTAATGATAACTGCTACATGCTTTTAGTTTTGAAAAGATTTAGTTAAAAGGAAAACCTGTGAAATAAGGTATAATCTAAATATTTAGAGACTATTTAAATAATAATGATCAAAAGTTTAATTTTCTACAAACCCTCAATTATGTACTATTTTTGTTTTTCAGAAAAATTACCAGCACTTTTTTTAACTCAACATTGAAAATAAAAATATCTCAAATAAATTTACTATTTTAGAGAGTATTCTTTGGGATGGAAAATTTTGGCGATAAATTTGTAGAAGAGGTAATAATACATATGAATCAGAATAAGGAAATAATATTATATTCTCCTTGATAGCATCTCACTTTAAATAATGTTTAATAAATACTATTTCATTCAATCTCATGCATAATACACTTTTACGAATAATATGAAAGAGGTTTAATTGAGAAAATTTATTATAAAAATTATTGAAGGTGCATACATGTGCAAAATAAACTACATGCTAAGTGCAAAATAAACTATTGAAAGCAAAAGTTATAAATATTGAAACAGTTAAACGTTTAGTTAAATAAGTTTGAGAAGCTTAAAATTTTGAAAAAAGTTCATTAAAATAAGATATTTTGGTGGGAAAATGCGTTATATAAAAAATCTATAGCTATGAATGAGAAAACTTATTTTTCAGATGTATAAGCAACTCATCAGACTGGCATGGAAAGCTTCAGAAACATATCAATATTTTGAAAGGCAAGGCCTTTTAAACTTAAACCAAACCTACTTTTTTTTAAAAAAAAATTACATGAAATTTAAACACTTATTTTCCAATAAAGATGAATCTCATTTAATCATATTTTCTGATCAAAAAACAACGAGTGTATATATAAGCAAATTAATCACATTCATTCATTACAAATATTAGAAAAAATTCCTATTTGTCATAATTTGTGTAATTAATAGAAATTATAAGGACCTTTTCAATGAGTTGGAGTTTTTGATAAGTAGATCATATGATATTTGTGTAAAACGTAGATGCCAAATAAAATTTGCTGTGATATCTTACTCTTTTTATGGTGTTTCAGTTAGATTGGCCAGCAGCCTACAAAAACAACAATCTTCAACATTTAAATTCTTCTTTAAATTTTAAATTATTTCTTTATGTTACAAAATTTTATAAGAATATTAAAATTTCATAAAAATTAATATAATCTTAATTAATAATGAGTGATATAATATCGAATGAATTCCCATTATACAAACAATACTGTGCTTATACTTACTTATAAGATTATTAGTAATTATAAATTAAAGTGAGCCTAACCTTAAATCATTAAAATTCAATACTTCTAAAATAAAAATAGTGTTTATTATAAAGATATTGAATTGTAATAATTTATGTATATAATATTAATATTTTAATAGGAAGAAAATACGCTATTTATTTATAAATTTATATATTACCTAGAAACCCATTCTTAGATAATAACATGGGTAAAATAACTTTAGCATATTTTTAACATATGTGTACAAAATGTTTCTTGAAAATTCAGCAATACTATCACTATTGATAGTTTAATCATTAAAATATTATAAATTAAACATTACTAAATTATCAAACTACCTTAATGTATCTAATTTATATTATGAATATAATACGATATTTTAAATTAAATTAAATTAGTATGAATAAATAAAATATAAAATATATGCATATATATATACTATTTTTATAAAGAGCTTAAGTATTCTAAATATTTTATCAACAATTTTAATTTTTTTTTCCTTCAAATATCTCTTACAAAATTATAGAATCACTAATTAAAACTATTTTCAGAAAATTTTAAAAAATGTTGGTATGTCATTTTTTAGACGATTTCTTAGACTCGATTTTTTATTGCGTTAATTAGATTTTCTAGCAAAGATTTGAGGATTTTGCTTTTTTTTTTTTTTTTTTTTTTTTCTCTCCATGATGACTATTTTCAATTCAATACAGAACCTATTAAAGGTTATTTGGAAACACCTGATAAGCCAAATGACTCCTTAAGTTTTCTATGGGATTCAAGTCTGATTATAGATTTTATAGCTAAAGACGACCATTCTTTCTGTTTAAAATTGAATTTTGGTTGATTTAGAAGAAAATTTTTGATAAAAAAATTAGTGTCGAGAAGGTTCAGTTACCTTTTCCGTTATATCCAGAAGCTCCCCACGCTATCACAGAGCTACCATTAATTTGTCTCGAGATTCTATTTTTAAATATCGCTTGTTGTATTTTTATAGTAAAAAGTAAACTAGTAAATACTTCTGCTCAAACTATGCAAATTGAATTTTTTCATCGAAAAAAAATATTTTACAAGCATCTTCCATGGTCATGCAATATCCTCTACTATTTTCAGCCTCTCTTATTTTTTGTTTTAACATCCTTAGTTTTCTTTTTAATTTCAGAAAAGTAACATCTAAATTTAATCTTTAAGTAAACTAAACATTTTAGGCTAAATAATTTTCATTGTCTGTTGTAAGTTTGAAACTTCATCTATTGTCACGTAGCTGATATTTTACTCCTCCTCAGATATCGCTTATTTTTTACACAAAAATTTCTTTTAATTTAAATATTATGAAAAGCAGTCTTAGAACGTTTAAAAATTTTAAATTCATTTAAATAAATATTTAATAAAATAAAATTAATATAAATTCGTTTAAATTCATTTGATGAAAAATGATATTATTAATGTGCAAACATTAAAAAATACGGTCAAATTTTCTTAGAAACCGAGATGAAAAACTGGTACAAAAGAGAAATTAGGAAATTCTCTAGAACATTAGTTCATACCTATATTTAGCACTGGAAATAGGTGGAGTATCAATTTATATAAATCTGTAAAAATTATATGATATTCACTTTTCAATTATATGAAATTTATTGCAAGGTGTACAATGATTTTCACTAAATCAACTTCTTTTGCCATTATATGATACCCAATCATATAATGGCAAAAAAGATCACAGTTAAAAAAATTAAGAATATTTTAGTTGAAAGAATTTATATATTCGAAATCGCATTACTTAGAATAGCAAAAAAACATCAGAAGGCACAAACAACAGGCTCCAGGACATGCGTTATTACTTTCATCATGGCCAAGAAACTAGACAATATTAATCTATATACATGATAAACCTTATTATATGTGTTATTAATACTCCCTCACTGGAGATTTTTATTTTAGTTATAGCAGAAACATGGCAAAACTGAATATAAAAGGATGGGTGATCTCAGCTAATGAAAGCAAGCAGCACCAGCTATCAAGAACGATTTTACAGTTGTGATTAGTTCTGCCAGTCTGGAATGGCATGATAGTTAATAGATTTAAGATTTAAACTCCTCAATAGACATTAAAAATTTTGAGACGAAATCAGATGGGACATATTTTTAAGGAAACCCTGGAATTTTTATGCAAGATCTGTGCTATATACTACGTTGTCATCTTCCATCTGATTGGGTATTAAGCTAACTTTTCAAGGAAGTGAATTCATGTCTTTTTTAAGCCATCTTTTCATACTTTATTATATTCTTACATATCTCTTTTTGGGCTTTAAGTATTTAACACAAATTTTCTATATGCTATAATTGAAAGAATCCTTTTTCACTCACTAGTATGTTATTTTCCACCCATTCATAATGAGTGTTTTTTGTACTTTTTCATATTTTGTTTAGAGGATATACTAAATAAGGCCAATTTATTTAATAGTGAAAGATTATTTCATAAATCAGGCACCCTATTAATACTTCTTAGCTTTATAAATGAACTTCATCAAAGTCCATACAAATTTATTTACTTGGTGTTGCATTCTCACAGATATATTCTCTTATTGTTTTAGACAGTCAATTAGACATGCAAAAGCAATTTTGATACATTAATAATTACATAAACTACAATTTTTGTAATTTAGTTTGTTTCCTTAAGTTGGATAAGAAAATGTAGTTAAAGCAAATACGAATAAAGTTTCATTGGATCAATTTATGTGGTTCACTATATTAATATAACACCATATTACAAACACATCATCTACTAATTAAATAAATTTTAACGAATTAACTATTATAATTTTATACATTCATTTATGAATCATTTTATATATTATCATTCTAAAGAAAAATTAACTTATCTCTTAAACAAAAAAAGCGACGCACCAAGAAGGAAGCGTTCGATTTCTTTGAAATTTCGTAAGTTTGTTTTCTTACGAAAAAATGTTAAATGTTTTGCTAACGAATTTCAAATATGAAAATAATTAAAATTTGGAGTTCAAAAAATGGATAGTGTGATCTCCAGCTCATCGGAACATCGTATCCAGAAGATGCATATAAGGAGCTGTTTTGAACTTTTATCAAAAATTACTGTTTCATTGACATTCAGGATACCTTTCAACGAATGAAAAAATCCCTCACCGTAGGATTCGAGCTCATTACGAGCAACAATTTCTCCTCAAATGAGACGATGAGAAGAGATGATTAGAAGATACTGGCAAAAATGGGTGGACAATGGCTGATTTGCCATTGTCCACTCATTCTTGAATTTCAAACAAATTTCAACGTCATGAAGCCACGGTCCATCTAGGACCGCAACAGATCGGTAAGACTGAGGGATGGTTTGATTAGCAGTATCTGTGCCTGATTCCTCATTATCAATCATCTGACGTCTGTCCCGGAGTGAAGCATTCACCGTAACTCTTCAAATGTGGCTGAGAGAGTGAAATCTATGATTGTACCGACCGTCACGCCACCTGCTACTCACGCCTGTGCATTGTCAAGCCAGATTACAATGTTGCTTCGTTCGATCAGGTTGGAATGATGCTTACATGGAACAGTAAACTTCGGAGATCGAACGAGAACCGGTATTTTCCTCATGGCATGGCCGTTGATGGGAGCATATAACAATTAGCTATGAATCCTCCTTCCAACTGAGTCCTGACGATCATCGAAGACATGTCAGGAGACGCTCAGGACAGCATGCATATCCTGCTTTTATTACTGCATGGCAAATAGGCCCTCAACCAGAAGCTATGGTCTAGGGTGTCATTTTCCATGATAACCAGACAACTTTGGTTGTCATTAAAGACTCAATTACAGCTGTGGTACGTCAACGACATTCTGAGACCTTTGTTTACTACCATTCCTTTTGTAGTATCTGCCCTTATTTTTCAGCCTGATAATGCCAGAACACATACAGCACGTGTTGCTAAGAACTGTTTTACAATTTTTAAACAATTCCTTAGCCAGCCAGATCTTACTCCTATCGAGTATGTTTGGGATATGATGGGAAAGAGGATTGCATCGATCAGGGAATTTTGATGACTAGCTAGACAATTGGAACATATTTGAAGAGAAGTACAGGAGGATTTGGCAAGAAGTACTGCCGGAGACCATCCGAAAGTTTTATCAGTTTGTAGTGATCCCTTTCTCAAGTACTAAATAGTAACGGAAATAAGCATTTACTTCTTTTCAGCCCATTTTAAAGGAGTGAATAAATTCCAAGACTAAAAGGCACGAACTTACCACTCTGTGATGAAACGCCTTTCCTATCCCCTTTTCCTCTTGGGGGGAGGAAGGGAAGGGAAGGAGAACACGATATTCCAGTTGACAAAGCTCGAACAACCCAGCTACTTAGTACGCTACCGGCAATGTGATGTAATAGAATCATATTTGATGTGTAAGAATTATATTTCTCTAAACTAAAGTCTTAATTCTGTACTCAGCACTAAACACTGACCACTAATCTATACCATGTCGCGTGGCAGCCAGCATCTAGGCTAGAGATGGGTTAACATCTCATTGAGCTCATTACTTTGTAACTATGAAATTCTGAAATAAATCCTTCATTTGTTCTTAAATATTATATATAAACATTTTTTTATTCTGTATATAATCTTCCTGTTTACAAACTTTAGTCTTCTTCAGACAATTCCTTTTTAACTTATCGATATTTTTTTATATTATAGAGTGTGTGTATGTAGCTTATTTCAGAATTGAATCTATTACTACAAGAGCTGAGGTAGTCTATATTCTAGAAATGGGTACATGGCTATTATTTTATTTATTTCAAGCCTAATAATTAAATTTTCAGAGAATATAAACTGTAGTTCAAAAATAGCTTCAGAGTTTTATAAATGATATCACTGATGCAGCATCCGCGAATCTTTTGTACCATTTTCAAACTAAATAAAAAGTGTGTGTTTGTACGATGGAATGGTTGGTGGGTTGGTTGGTTGGTTGGGTTGACTTGCAGTTTTTAGAAGACATTTTTCATTGTAAATGGTATTGAATTCACATTATTTTGAAATTTAAATAATTTTTGTTTAAAAAAAATAACTATTATAAATGCTAAAATATAAATAAAATAAAATCTTGAGAAAAACAATCAATTGAAACAAAATTATTTTCTCGGAAAAGGAAAAAACTAGTTAATTCTATTAATTTAATGGTATTTGTTTTCTTAAAATGTTTAAATCGTTAATAATCAGCTTCAAGAATTCGATTATTCACTTGCTGCTTTCTCAAATAGAAACATTTTGCAACAAATTCTTTTGCTAAGTATCCTAGTTTATTACAAACAAAATAGCAAAGCAATATTTTTGCTGAAAAAACTTAAAGGAAAATTTTAACCTTTAGGGAATAAAAAAAACAAACATTAACTTATAAGAAAAATGACTCAGTGAAGTTATTTAAAGTTTACGTGATTTTCGCGTAAGCCATTTGGCAGTGTGAACAACCTAACAAAACATTCCCTCTCAAAACAGGAACATGTTTACATCTGTCAACTCCAATAGATATAGATGTTTTACAAATCTATACATATTTTTTAGCTTTCACTGAATAAAAAAAATCAAAATTGGTTGAGCACAAATAATTTGCAGTATTTTATAAGGAATCCTTTATTCCTTTAGGAATGAAAGTTTGTTATGAATGCAACAATCTTTGATTTAAAGTTGTTCAGTAAATTTTTATATAGATACATATAATTCTTAAGCGTTTTGTTGATGCAATGTTTCTTTTAAAAAATTCCTTTTTAAGTATTTAAGCTAACAACTATTTATTAAAGAGATTATTACTTTTTTAAAAAATTATATCGCATTTTATTATTATTACGATGCATTTCCAGCAACATTTTACTAACGACTGAAATCAAGAAACACTATCCCCTCGTAGTTTTGAGCAACTAAAGAGTAATTAGGGGACACGTGTGCTGGCAGTTTTTTTTTTCAATCTCCAAATGGACCGCAATAAATCTGTCGTTAGTAAATATATCAAAAATTACGGCATCACAATTCTATTACCAAAATTGTCTTAAAATTTTAAAAACTAAGAATGTAGTGTCATATTAAGTCCACTTATTGTGTATAATAGCTTAATAGTGCCACTAAATAGATCAGCTGATAGATTTAATCAACTGATAAAATAGCTACTATAGATGCCATCCAAAATCTCTTTCCATTTTTTTAGAGTCTGCATAATTTTATAGTAAATAAGCATGAGCATTATACCGCGGACACAAAAAGATCATCTGATTAAAGTCTATTCTATTTTGCCCCCGAAATGTCAAATTCTTGAAAGTGAAGTACTTTTCACTTAAATCCTGTCATTTTGGACTATCCTGGCTCTGAATATTTTGGATTCTTTTACGAAGTCATATATTCATAATAATATATAGAAAGTTATTAATACACAATTATTTTTATTACAAAGTAAAATAATAGGCCAGATAGTTTCCTTAACCCATACAGTTGTAACCGTAAAGTTATTTATTTATCTTGATCCAGCTAAAGGTCATCACGTTGATAAGAGCGAAACAATTCTATACTACTCCATTCTTGATATATAGATGTTTGGAAAGAAGCTGCCACCACATCCCTGTCAGTTGACTATGGATAAAACACATAAATAATAATCTCTGTACTTGCTTTGGCTCACTGTCAATAACAAATCGTGTGTAGCTCTTATTGCAGCGTATTATTCACAAATACACTCCAGCAAGTAACAATATATATATATATATATATATATATATATATATATATATATATATATATATATATATATATATATATATATATATATATATTACTTTCATATTTCGGTAATTATCTTGACAAGACTGTTGTCTCTTTACCTGCGTTGAGGAATAATATTCTTATGTTCATCGATATAAGTAACTGATTAGTTTTCATATCAAGAGAACAATTTATTGCTGAAAAGTTCACAAAGTAAATAGTAATTCTAAAATTTCGTAATGCCATTTTCTAACCCAAATACAGCAAAAGCTTTTTCTGGTTAACTGCATCATAGCTAATATACTGCAATAGTAACGTATGCCTGTTGAAATCGTGTAATAACACATGACAGTTTTTGATCACAAACATAGCAAATGCGCCTCAAAATCAGCTAAATATGTAGAAATCCTAATAATTAACTCAACTTAGGCTATTAAAGTTCTCAATAAAAGCAAAATTTGGGAATGTTCTGAATCGCGAAAAGACATCAAGTTGTCTACAGAACTTTTGCGACATTCTTGCTGTACTGAGCTTGGTTTGAACTAGTTGACCTTCTAATTTATTGTAAGTGAGTTCTTTTGCTTGGAATACGAATTATTTTTTGAATATTTTATCTAACTTTAATAGGGCTGTTGGTTTGAAAACCATTGTAATGCCTCATTTTATAAAAAGATGAAATCTTACTTGAAAAATATATTAAAATATTTACTTAACTGAATAATAACTAATTATAATTACTTAACTGAATTTAATTTGCATATTTTTTAAAAACAATATACAAAATCTGTCCCAATGAAGGATTGCAAGATTCAATGAGCCTGAGTAATCGATTGTGTCCTTCCTCAATGACTTTAATTGAAACAAATGGTCATCTGAATCGAGGTCGTTAGAAAGTGTATTTAGTTTTTTCAGATTTTCTTGACATATCACATGCTTTTTTTAAGGAAAATGGGCCTCGTTTTAGCTTAAATGTCACTGACTATTTCACAGTGTTTCGGCCGCATGCAGTTTTGCACAATCAAGTCTTTTCAGGTGTTCTGCTTTCATTGTCTAATTTTGTGAATTATTCCAAATGCGTCAAAGCTCCACTTTTATGTCTTGTCATTAGTCTGCTATAATTTTCTTTGTAAATGCTTTACACCAAGAATTTTATAAAAATCTCGTTTTATAAGAGGCTAGCTTTTACACCATTATTTCATATTTGTACTTAATTAAGGTTATAAACATAATTAAAACAACTTTTACATAAAGTTCATGCAGTTGTTTTAATTCTAATCAATAAGGAAATGTTTTTTTATAAAATTTATAATAAAATAACTTTAAAAATACCCTTACTGTATATACATTCTGTTTGCATATGGCCGATGAGTATGCTGCTTATTGTACAATCATTCAAATTGAGGAACAAAGTTTAATACAGATTCTCTAATTTCTTTTCAGATATCCATTTTAGAAAGGCATTTGCTCTTTATAATAACACAGCTGAAAATACAGCTTCGTACAGCTATAAAGTATCAAGACGAACGAAATGATGTCAATTATATTTCGAAGTGTTATAGTGTTTTCCAATACTTTTACTCGTGAAATATCAGTTATAAACTACGAATCCAGTAATAACATCATAACATTTCCAACACAGCCGCAACTGTTAAACGCAAAACTGTGTTACGGCATGGTATCATAATTTAAGCCCCAATTGCTGAAGATAGAAGGGCACCACTATTTCGCATTATTGGCAATATTACACAATATTTGTATTATTGGTAATAATACATTGATCACGAGCTTGATTAAGTAATACTGCTCTTTCTCAGAGAACATCAAATGCCATTTATCAAGATCATAATCCCACTCGGTGCGAATTAGCGAAATAACCACCACTTAATTGTTTGTTGCATTGTTTTCTCCTTTTCATTTCACTCTCGTAAAGATAATTGTAAATAACCAATTGTCTAACAATAACATCATAAAATTTGGTGATTTTTTCACGTGCTTATATGCACATATATGCACTACTATTTTGCATTATGCACATATATGAATATAAACGCCTTCGCAGCTTTTGATATGTGCACATATGTCAAAAGCTAAACGAAATGCCCTGGCTCAAACCTTATTCAAAGTTAATTTTCACTGTATTTTACAATTTGAACGAACTTTTATTACTTTAAAGTTTTAGCACTTTGAAACTTTTACTTAGCTGATTCTATATAATATACATCTGATTTTAATAAATTTTCAAGCAATTTCTTAAGACGGCAATAAATGGAGAAAATATATCAAAACTACCTTTTTGCAATTCATATGGAGTTGTTTCCCTCTACAAATTTAAATTTTTGGTTGGTAAAATTAAAAAAGCAAAAATATATGCTCTTACTTAATTTTATTCTAACAAAATCTTTAATAGTGATTTGAAAACATAGTAAAGGTTTTTCAGGAAAAAGAAAGAAAAGAAAAAGAGAAACATTTGTCATATTGTTAGAAACCATAATTAAATTTGTTGCTTCTCTTAGTAATATAATAAGAAACCAAAAGTACTTGCCTAAAAATTTTGTTCTTCAGAATAAAATGGTTATTAATACACACTCTAAGGAATATTCCTTATATAATTATGATGATTACTTTATGTTATTAAGCTAACTTTTATGAATTTTATATACATTCCTAATAACATAATAACATATTTCCTCACTATTTTATACTTTATTTTACCGTTAAATAAATTAAATAAGTGATTTGAAAATTTTCATCTTGGATATTTAGACAGGTGTTCTTCAGCTGTACTATAAGCTTTGAGAACACATCAAGAAATTTTAAATGTGGATTGAAAAATTACTTTAATAAATGATTTCGTGGTCACAAAGGGAAAAATTATGCAAGTTTATGTTACTTCATCTCATAATTGATCAAATCAAATGCAATGCTGTAAGTGAAAAAATTAAATGTTTTGAATTATGCATGAATATTGTTTAATCAAATAAATTAGTTTCTAAATCATGTAACTATTATAGTAAAAGATTAAACATAAAATCAATATATTTAGTTCTGGAAAGAAAATTAACAAAAAGGAAGCTAAAGTTGTTACTAAAGAATTCTTAGTTTTGAATGAAATTTTGTTATATAAATTTAACCCTGATTAAACAGGCAGCCGCATGTTGAGAGAGATAAGAAATGTTCATTTGAAATTTTGTATGCAAAGACTTTGAGCTTGTATCTATAAAACTACTGCAAATAAAACTCGTAACATACAAAAAAGTAATGCTTATTAACGTAGATATATGTAAAAGAAACTCCATTGTATTGTATGAATCAGTAACTACAAAGAAAATGTTTTGTATTCCAAATTGATAATAATAGAGCAAACATGGCTTACTTAAAAGAAATAAATAGTAACATAAAATGATTGATTTAGTTGATACTGAAAATGTTTATCTTTTTCAAAAAGTTTAATGAGTGGAAATTTTTCTTAAAAATTTTAAAAGTCAAAAGGAAATATTATGGATTAAGAAATAAATCCCTCGATTTATTTTAATTAATGTTCAATATTTAATCAATACAATTAATATGCCAAATAATTTCGAAGTTAATATGCGATTGGTTAAAGCACAGCTGTACTTATTTTCCTATCACTTAGCTCTATATTAATAAGATCACCCTACGTCGTGATGTTGCTGAAGATGAGAGTTGAAAGTAATGAAAGTAATACAATAATTTGATAAAATATGATAAAAGATAAAAATAAGGAATGTGATTGTTGAGTGATTCCTATTAAGTACGTAATGCAAAGTAAATCAAAGAGAAGGATACGAAATTCTACCTTTATTTCGATACGCAATTTTCGACATCAAATTGCATAAGAAACACTTAAAATGACAACAAACGAGGAAAATCATTTTTGTTTACATTGTCTTTCTTTACATTGATTATTATTTTTACTTATAATGACAGGTTGTTGATCTCCATCTGTTAGTGAGATGCTATAAGGGAATAAGTTTAAGATGATGAACGTTTTCCATTGCTTATTTTGTAAAATTACAATGCATATACTTATTGTCTTTAATCAACTAATATAAGTGTTGGGATCAAACGTATTAAATTAAGAATAAATAGGCTGTCAGGGAAACAGTAGCATAGTGAGTAAAGTGGTAATTTCTGTAACGGGCTTTGCACCATAACCAAAGACGATCATGTTGAGAGAAAGTATGCATATAGGAAGTTCCGTAGGTTCTGATATCCCTTAGATTGTCTGTCACATTGAGGAGGACAAGGTGCCCTCTCAGTCTTAATCTTGTGACCCAACCGTGACTCAAAATAAAAAGCTGATTGATTGTCAAGCGGCTTTTCATTCAGCTGAAAAAAAGCAGCCGGCTGTGTGTCACAGTAATCTAAGACATTATATTCTTTGATACATATAAAATAGATCTGAGACAAATGTATCAAATGCTGATTATTTATTTTGTTTATAAAAATTTAGTTTTCAAGAAGCAGTGCAAATGTTGAAATAATTTCCCAATCACTTTGAAAGTGCTTAAATAAACTTTTGAATATACTGATATACAATAACTATATTCATTACCAATTACTTATCTCCCCCCATCTGCTAATCTGCTTATAGAGGAAATGTTCTCATTTTAAATTTAGTTTTTTTAATTGAATGTGTATATCGTCAGCTCTGTTATAAGATTATAAGATATGGATCACAGCATTGTCTTACTCAAAATTCCGCTACATAGAATAAAAATATTAGATCACGATTTATCGTACATGATCAAGATGGAAAACCTACTGAGTCGAAGATTGAAAATCTACTTTCTATTTACATAAAAGTCATCATTGACTAAAGAGCAGTGCAGTTTTCATATTTATATATATGTTTTAAAAATATGGTAAAAATCAATGTTAATAAACAAAACAATTTTTGGATAATCAAAAATGTAATTATTTTTTAGAAGAAAGCAAAAAAAATGATAAATTTAAAGTAACTCAATAAATAAAAATAATCCAAAAATTACGGTTTTTAAAAGTTTTGATGTACAAAATAAATGATGCAACTATGATGTTACCTCGACCACGAGCAACCAGACTTCTGTCCCGAACAAGCCAGCACCCTTTGAAGTAACCCTTCAAACACGCTCAGATCATCATGTTAGACTTCCAACTCACCTTAGCTTAGGACTTAGCTTTGCCACTGGAGGGGAAGTACTGTGGTGCAGGCCTAGTCGGCAACGTGCACGCATGAGCAATAACGTGCAAGTAGAGAACATTAACCATATCCAGTTAAGTATAAATATACTTAACCGGATGAAGATTGACTGTTCAGTCGGTTTTGATTTTTTCCTTAACATTCAGTTGAGCATTGCATTTTTAACAATATTTACTTGACACCGCTTAATTGAGGATAATCCTAATGTTTAATTAAGAAAGATGTTATTATC
The DNA here is from genome assembly GCA_030067965.1 of Latrodectus elegans. Classification (NCBI taxonomy): domain Eukaryota; kingdom Metazoa; phylum Arthropoda; class Arachnida; order Araneae; family Theridiidae; genus Latrodectus; species Latrodectus elegans. Next base: position 66,782,498 of record CM057809.1, read on the forward strand.
TTAAGCCTCTCTCCTTTTATCAAAGCTGCGATAACATTCTCCAATGAGTTAACTCTAGGGTTAACTACTATCTAGAAAAGATTTTCAAGATACAATGTGAGTTAATCTAAAGTAAAATTTTAACACACTAAAAAAAAAGGATTAGAGCATTTTATAATTTTCAATTTTTTTCACAAAATGTATAAATTTTTTTCTCAAAAGTAAGGGAATCTTAAGGATATCCTTTGCATTTTAAAATTATATTCTTGAGGTATAAGTGTTGCCATTTGTGTTATTTCTCGATATTACAAACATTAATAAAACGTTTTCGTAGGAAGTTGTTGATTTTAATTACAATAGAAGCAACTTTGGTCACATTGACCTTGCCAACCCTACCCCATATTACATTCTGCTCCACATACATTAAACCTAGACCACAATATCAATACATAAACATGGATCTTGAAGCAATGCTTACAACAAACTATGATATTTCAATATTTGGAGATCTTAATGCTAAGCACACTGCATGGAACTGTAGGGTACATAACAAAACAGGTCAAATAATTAAAAAATTCACTGATATAGCCGAACTAGAAATCCATGCACCTGACACTCCCACACATTTTAGCACTTATTTAGCAACAACAATTGATATTGCACTCATCAGAGGAATTAATTATAACACTAAAATTTATACAATCACGGAATTCAGTTCGGATCACAATCCAGTCATGGTCGAGTTTGACTTTAATATTCCTTTGATTAATACTCCTACTCTTCATAACACGGATTGGATCAAATACAACCAAATTTTAAATAATTACCGGTTTAATATAATTCATACAAACACAGGAGATGAAATTGAAAATAAGACGATTCGCTTGGAGGCGGAACTGCTTGCAGCGCACCGTGAATCAGAAAAACCTCACTCCTCCCGTCCCACTCACCTCCTACCCCGCTACCTCAGAATTTTGAAAGCAAATAGAAACAAACTCAGAAAACTATATCAAGTTAGCAGAGAGCCCCGAATAAAAAATCAATATAATAAAGCAAATAACGAATTTAGAGCCAAGATAAGTTCATACAATTCGCCGAAATGGAGAGAAAAATTAGAATCATTAAACATGCACAACCGATCCATTTGGAAGGCCGTCAGTATGTTTAAGAAGAAACCACAGTATTTTCCGCACATTCAAGGCCAAAATACAATTGCATACACAGACAAACAAAAAACAGAAGCAATTGCTGACGTTTTTGAAACACAATTCACCACTAATGACCTACATGACACCGGAACTGAAGATCTGGTTGCCAGCAACATACTCAGATTTCTCTCCAGACCACACACACAAGTCATACAAAGCACCACCCCTTCGGAAGTAATGGCAATAATCAAGAAATTAAAGGATAATAAATCCCCTGGAATTGAAGGAATAACAAACAAAATGCTAAAGAAAATTCCAATCAAAACATTATTCAAAGTTACGATGCTTATTAACGAGATATTAAGAAAAACGTATTTTCCTCAAAAATGGAAAATTGCAAAAACCAATATTAAAACCAAAACCAGACAATTACCTTCCCTCAAGCTATAGACCTATTAGTCTACTGCCGTCTCTAAGCAAAATAACCGAAGCAATTATTCTAAATAGACTAGATGAATTTTTAGAAAACAATAGTATACTTATCCCTGAACAACACGGGTTCAGAAAATCACATTCAACAACGCATCAACTTATGAGAGTAGGGGAAATCATCACTCAGGGATTTCAACATAAAAAAGTACAGGAGCAGTTTCTCTTGATATTGCCAAAGCTTTTGATCGAATTTGGATTGGTGGACTTGTACACAAACTCATTAATATTGGTCTACCTGACCCACTTATTAAAATACTAATTTCATATCTTTTGGGACGAAAGTTCCAGGTTCAAATTGGTACTACATACTCAACACATAGACAAATCTTAGCTGGCGTGCCACAAGGGTCCAAATTGGGACCAAAACTCTTTCTTATCTATGTGAACGACATTCCAACATCAACACTAACTTCCCTACACCTTTTTGCAGACGACACATTTATACTAGCACAAGGTAGGAAAACATCATATATCACAAAATCGCTTAACAAACATTTAGAACAGATTGAGCTTTGGTTCGTTAAATGGAAAATTCTTATTAATGTAAATTAAAGTGTATCCATAATTTTTGACAAAAAAAGACTACTTCCACCCAGTGTAATTAAGATCAATAACGAAATTATACCATGGTCACAAACCTGTAAATACTTGGGAGTAACTTTCGACAGAAAATTAGCATGGCACCCGCATCTGATCCAAATTATTAACAAATTTAAACGGCAAACAGCTGCATTATACCCACTTTTCAACTGGAATTCAAAACTTTCCATGGAAAATAAAGTGCTCATTTATAAAGCATATCTTCGACCACTTATTTCCTATGCCTGCCCTATCTGGGGTTACACCCACGATAGTAAAATTAAAAAACTGGAAACTCTTCAAAATAAAGCCCTCAGATGGGCAGTTAAGGCCCCCTGGTTCATTAGAAACCAAAAAATCAGACAAGAATTAAAAATCCCTACCCTGAGAGAATTCTTCGCGAAAATAATGTATAACGTGATTAAAAATATTGATAAAACTAATAACGAAACAATAATTAGCCTTCCGTCCTATAATGACCTAAGTACCCATAATAGATTGCATCCTCTCTCATAGCTCAGATATTGCCCAAAGTTTCCTCACCAACCACCATGAAATAAACTGTAAATGGAAAAAAAAATTATCTTTGATAACCACTTCTTTGTATGGAAAAAAAAGAGACTACTAAAAAGATAAAAGGATTTTTTTTTTGTTACATCTTATTCTATATGTGGAAAAAAAAAACTATTTAAAATAAAAATGATGAGGAAAACTGCAAATATAAGTGTGCATACTAAATGTATATAAGAACAGATTTTTTTTAATATACATGTATATGTAAATACATAAAATATAAAAAAAGATAAATATATTGTATTAAAGACCAATTTATACCTTGTAAAAAAATATTATAGCTTGTATAAATTCTTGTAAATACCTTTACCTGTTCTTATGTAAATATTCTCATTTCTCTCAATTTATTCCTTAACTATTTCCTTTATTATTCTATTACTTTCATTTAATTTAAATATATAAATGATAAATTAATCAACAAAAATTTTTTAAATTCTGAAATAAATTTTATGAAATAACCATGTCCCGCCCATTAAAATTTCAAACTCATTTTAAGTTAATCAGATTCAAGTTATAGCTCCCCAACCAAGAACCAGCTATCTAATGAGGGTAGAGGATCGCCAGATCCAGCGACCTCTGAAAACTGCCAGCCGGCAATCACTGAAGTTGCTGATTTTTTTTTTTTTTTTTTGATTGGAATGTTTTTAAAATTTAAGCTGTACAAGGGAATATTTACTCTGCTCTGGAATACAATCTTAAATATGATTCAGAGACGTTTTTCAATAAAATCAGTAAAAATACTCTATTTATTTAAAAATCTTTAACTTTGTATGAATCCCTTGGCTAATATAGACCAAATTGCCAGATCCTTGCAATTTTATCTATGAAACCACGAAATAATAAAGAACATCTATGCTAAGTGTTAATTTCATGGTGAAGAAATCAAAAACTAAAGGAGTATTTATTTAATAATTTAACTAATTATATGTGTATAATAAGTATGTAAGCTAAGAATCAAATATAAAATAACAATTACATACAGATTCTACAATTTATTGAATATTGGTTGTTCTATATTTATTGATAAGTAATCCATCAAAATAACTTTGGAAAAAATCACTTTGACACTCTGTAGCAGATAAACTAACAGATGAAAGTTGTCGTAAAGCATTTAAGCATTAGACGCGGGTTATTTATCTCTATGAATATTATATTAAATAGGAATCGTGTTCATTTTTTTCAAGAAAGCACGTGGTGAATAAACGAAAGTCCTTTCTTTCTCTTTGAAAAGTCAGCTTCATGTGATGCCGCAAACCAGCTCCCGTAACCTTGGTGTTATGAAACCCATACCTAAGTGAATACAGTGTGGTTTTAGTATGCTAATGGTGCTTTTAGCATTTCTGGTGAATTGATTAAGTATATTGCCTTACTCTGTATTTCTGGTAACGCTATATATATAAATAGTCCTTCTTACTTTCTAAGAACTATATTCCTAGTATTTTGGGTGAAAAATTACAAACAATTAAAATCACTGCTCATGTAGATAAAACCTGTGAGGTAGACCTACTTTTACAAAATAAGGAAACCCAGAACAAATCAACTGAAAGTATGCTAATGGCTAATTTGAAACTAGAAGTAATGACCTCCACTCCTTCCACTTTTGGAGTAGAGCAAACTGCTAGTAACTTGACTACCCCTCTTCATAGGATAAATATTAAGAAAAAGCTCTCTGGATACAGAGAAGGAAGCTGACACTTTAATTGAAACTCACCAAGAGCACCTGGATTGAAAAACCCAAGGGAAAATGTAGACAATTTCAGTCGGTGAAGCAATGTATGACCTTAAAACCTGCAAGGAAAGACAAGCTTGAAGGTGAAACACACAGGGAGGCATCCCGGCGGTCAAGATGCCTTTGCTTCTGGATACAAATCCTAAGAAGTGCATATCGGAGGAACAAACTTTTGACTTGGAATTCCTACGTTATGTAGGACCAATGTGGGTTGCCAAGGTAGAACCAAGCTTGGTAGCCTATAGTGAACCAATCTGGGAGAGCAAGATAGGAAAAAGCTTGGTAAAAGTAAAGGAAAAAGCTTGGTAAGCCAAATCTGGCTGCCAAAATTTGTTCAATCTAAGCAGCCAAGATAAGACCTATCTAAGCGACTCTTAGAGTTTTGTTTACATTATATGTATTTCAGATTGATAACATAGGATCTTATTTTGAATAACTAAATTAAAAGGAACGAATTTTAAATTATTAAAATAAAAAACCCATTTTTTTCAATTATAGGTATATTGTTACATTTTGTGTAAATAATATAACTGCCATGCTCAAAATTTATTATTTTGCATTCCATAATGAAAAGTAAACACAAATGAAATTCTTTTATCCTTTTAAGCAACACTTAAATAATTTAGCAATATTTAGAAATTACTGTATTTGATTTAAATCAGATTATGTTGAAATTAACATTCAAAAAAGGAGAAGTGATGTAAAAATCAAGTAAATATTTATTACCTACTAACTGTGAATACATGAGTGATTTAGCATCCAACCATATTTTAAATTATCATATAAGCTATACATTAACTTGATTTGTATAGTATTAAAATCAAATCACATTTTTGCATTATTAAAAAGTCTTTATAACTCAAACTAATAATTTTTGTCCATAAATGTCTAATCACGTTTTTCCATTTTACACTATTTTTATTTTACTAAATAAATGTTGCTTTTCTATTAATTAAATTCTATAACTAAATTAAAAATTAAATTTAACTTTTAAAAAGAAACTAAGATGAGAATTGTGGCACTTACAATCATCTTTCCAATTTCTTTGCTTGTTGGAAAGAAATTCTTAATTTTATTAAATTTTCTAACTTATAATGAATTGCTTTTTTCTAACAAAAAATATATAAACTTTTATATTGTTTATTTAAAAGTATTCAGTTATATTTATTAATTGTTTTTGAACCTTTTAAGTTTAGTTAATATCTCATTCTCTAATTTTCAAATATTCCTTTTTTTTTTCTTTTTTGCATAAGAAACAGCATAAATAAGAACAAATGCAATATATGTTAAGAATTCAACATCAATTTTGAACAAAAGTTGCCCAGCTGAAGAAATATTCTATACTGAAAATATTAACTACACAGTAAAACAATTTATTGAAAGAATATTATTTAACAAAACGCATACATTTTTGCAATTTAGATAATGCACATTTCACTTCTTTATATTTCTAACATCTAGCTTTAAATGTCTTATTTACTGCCTCTTAACTATAAATGGTAAAGACTAGAACAGCATCTAAAAATTAAACAATAAAAATTTATTAAACAATACTTTTGCACATATCCATACATTAAACTTAAAAACTAATCAAAGCTCTTTTCTAACTCAAAATTGTTTTAAATTTAAAAAAAGTTTCAATATTTAAATTGCTTGCTGTGCAAAACTTCTCGAATGTTCAGTAAAATAAAGTTTTCGTGGTCAATTTTAGAAGTAATAAGAAATACTTTTAATAAAATATCAAATAATTATTTATCAAGTCCTTTATTATAATTAATGGCTTTTTAAATTATTTTTCTTTTTAACTTTTAAGTAAAGTTTTTATCAATTAATATGTATGTAGATTGTATACCCTTCCTATTTTTTAGCTGCACTGAAATTAAAATCAAAATCATTCATTGTTGTTAGATCAATATCCATCTGAAATTTGTTAATTTTTGTAAACTCCACCTGTAAAATATGTCTAAAAAATTGTTAGATATAAATTATATATCCACAATTAGTTAATAATTTGAATAAATAGTTATTATTTTTAAAATATTCAATATTTTTTATCATTTAATGAAATTTCCTTACAAAAAATTATAATATTTATTCCATTACATCATTTTAAGCTTCACATTTCTGATTTAGTGATTTATTCTTTCTTTATTCATTGGTGTTTGATCAACATGCATCTGCATTTTCCTTACTTTTGAAAAGTCCACCTGCAAGTTTAGTCCACAAAATTGTTAGATATATATATATATATCACTATTTTATCAAGAATATGTTAATATAGTGTTGAAGAATGGACATAGTTTCTGCCAGTATTTGTTTTTCTCTTGGAACTCTTATTTAAATAGCAATTCTTTTATGTAAAGTAAATTCTGTTTATATTTGTTAACATTATGTTGATTTCTCTAGTGTAGTGAAATACAATGCAGTTAATATTTCTGAACTGCCGCAAGATTTTAATGGTGCCATAAAAGAACTCTTTTTTATTATTTACAAAAAATTGAACAGTTACTAAAACTTCTGAAATTCTTGTTTGATTGTAAGTAATGTTTTGTGAAAAAAATTGCTCCTGTGTATAATAAACATTATGTATAATAAGTTTATCTATACAATGAATTCATTTATTTAAATTTATAAGAATGATGTATCTCTTTATACTTGTCTGCAAGTTACTGTTGTAATATAGTGAATTTATTCAGCATCCTTTATCATTGTTTGGTTATAAATGCTTCCAAAAGAGAATGAATTTTAAATTTACTCTTTTTTTTTGTGATGATTTATTTTTAAGTGTAGTGTAATCCCTCATATCTTACAAAGAAGTTTCATTTGAAATGAAAATAGTGTTTACAAATTGCAAGTTATTTAAACTTTCATATATTTCTATTTATTAGAACTGTATTATTTTCAAAATTTTCATTTGCTGACCTAACAATATTTTTTATGCACATAGTGATATCTTTATACTATGAAGTCTTATATTTAATGAATTTGTCTTCAGGAAATAAACAGTATGATTATAAAAGCTTGTTGTGTAGTATTGAAATATTTTACTTGGAAGAGCACAAGGAGTGTCTTCAAATACTGATAGAAATTTTATTCTGGTGATATATTTTAACTGTGATTTTAAGTTTTTGATTTTGCAAGGCATTTTTTTTTAATTGAAAAGACATTTATTTTATTTTTATGTATTCACTTTCCAAGAAATATAATTTTTTTTTTTTTTAAGTTCTGATATAAAAGTCTTATTTAAGTGAATAAATGAGTATATTAATGGGATTTTTTTAAGTTTTAGTAACATGTCTATATCTTTAAATAATACAGTTGATAAATATAAAAAAAATAAGGTAGAATCCAAGAAATATTACTAATACAGGAAAAATAAAAAAATAAAAAGTTGGGCAAAGCTTAGAGATGTGTAATTTAAAAAAATAGCTATATTTTTCAAGTTTCAACATAAAAAATTATTTTAATAATATTTAAACAGAATTTTATAGAGAAATGTAATATGATTCTAAGATAATTTGTTCTTTACGTTTGATAAATCCTGTAAAATTAAGAAATTGTTTTATAATTATTATAGCAATCCTTAATGATTGCTTGATTTGAAGTCACGCTTAGTATAACAGAATATTAAAAAATCATAATTTTGTTTAACATAATTTTGTATCACAGTTTCAACCTCTTAAATCTTTTATACTATTTATATTGATATGACTTTTATTACTTTAAAATGTGTGCTTTGATTAAGCCAGTAAAGTTGCTTTAATAATATTTATTATGTCAAAATGACTCTTTTGTTTTCAAATTTTTTTGATTCATGTTGAATTTTGTCACATAATAGTAAACAGTATATTCAATCAGGGTTTTGATTTGTTTCATTTTCAGAAATTAACCCTATGATGTATATACACTGTCTCTTCATGTTTTATCCGTGCTGAAATAAAGTACAATTGTATTTTTATGTTGAAACTCTTGGCGAATCTTGCAATACATAAAAAATATGAGAATCTTCCATTGAAAGCATAATTTTCACTAGTATTCTAAACTTTTCTCTGCTATATTTTATCTTACTTACCTGAAGTTTATTTCACATGTTATTTCTTTCTGTCTCTGAAAAATTATTTTGAAGCATAATGATCTATTTACTTTTACCTTAATTTTTGAAAATCAAAATGAAAAATCTTCTTCAAACACTTTTAACTAATTGCACTGGTATTTACTCATTATGATAGAAAAGACTTATTGCTTTAATGGGAATTTTCCTGTATATTTTTTTGTCGACACGAAAATGTCTAAATAATGTGTCAACTTGTGCCATCATTGTTTTTCTTGCGATGACCATTTTGATACATGTTTTGGACTGAATGTTGTTTTTTAATTACTTTTTTTTATTTGAGAATGAAATGCTGTGAATTATACAAGACAAGGTAAATTCAAATTACAAAAGTTTGTAACATTTTGAAATAATTTTTATATTTTTTCGATAACCTCGTCATTAAAGTGGAATATTCTGACAAGGTATCAGTTTAAATGATGGTATGACTCTTTCTTCTGTGAAGAAAATCTTGTAATACTGATACAAAACCATGTACAATATTGAATATCATCTAGGTAAAATATTTTTCCTATTCAAGAAATAAACAAAAAAATTAATGTATTTCAACCCATTTCAGAGTCTCAAGTAGTATAAATTATAGTTTCTTTTTTAAACTGAAAGTAAATGCCTGATTTTAATATTTGTAATTTGCACTCAAATATTATATATACATGTTGAAACAACTTATCCACATCTTGATACAGAAAAATGTTTCCTACTAGAACTGTCAAGGAGTTCATTTGTAAATAATTCATAGTATTTATGTTAATGTATCAAATAGCAATGCAATGGTTTATAAGAAAATAATCACTTTCAGTAAAGGAAAGTTTTCCATATTTTAGTGAAATAAAAAATAATTATAGGATTTCTGTTTCTGGGGATATATATCTTTGATTTTGTATTATAGCTATCCTCACAATCCATAGCATAGAAATGAAACTAGTTTATAATAGTTTTTGAATCTATCTAATAATAAACTGGGAGAAAATATAAAAACTAACTAATCTCATCACAAAATATTTGTAGAATTAGTGTTGATTTAATTGGTAAATTCAGATGTGGGGTAAATGAATTTTCCAACAAACACTTCTGGCTTTTAGTGACAGAATTTACACAGTGAATTAAAGAGATACACTATTAATAGTTAGTTTTATGAAAATTGTTTTTAAACCTTGAAAAGTAATCTAATGAAATATAATTTCTAAGTTACCATTTCAAGTAATGTATGTGATTTTAAAATAAATTTTATTTAATATTATTGTAAACTCAATATTGATTTTATTTAAATGTGAAACATACATAAAACCTAAACGATATCTCTACTGAATATGGACATAAAGTTTTTTTTTTTTTTTTTTCAATATGCTGGCCATGCAATATTTAATTAAATCCAGTAAACATGGAAAAATTCACTAATTCAAATACAAGATATATCATTTCATCAAATACATAGTTAGAGGAGTAATAAATGATACAAATTGCAAGACAATATTTTTGTGTTCTAATGTTATTATTTATCTCATATTCTATAATTTGGAAATTGCTCAATGTTGAAAATCTTTTAAATTAGTATATTTAATTATAAAATGAAGTACTACACAAAATATCAGGGCATATCAAAAAAATTCTTACAGTACAGTAGAGTACCAAATTTTCTTTAAGAAAAGCATATATAGGAAATGGTTCAAAAAAGTTTCAGCTTACAATTGGAATTATAGCAAAAATTTAAAAATAAATAATTAATGACTTTATTGTGTTATTTTATTAAAAAAAGCATAAAAAATTTCTATTAGTGCAGGCAGTTATTAAAAGAATTATAATTTTTATTTATTTACAGTTATAAATTAAGGAAAACACTTGTTTTTATGAATCCAAAGTATTTTTAACTGATTTGATACCAACCAGAACAATTATAATAAAAATTTTTTTAATCTTTAATACAAATGGTATTCTAGCTATAATTTGTAGTCGGAAAGTTTTCTGATTTGGAGACATTATCAGGAAATTCTAGATAGAGTACTAGGCTATCAAGTCTTCAAACTAATCGTCAATAAGGAGCGCCTAAGGAAATCGAAACTACATAAATAGTTGAATTTAAATCTTAGTTAATGGAAAATTGCAGCTTAAAAGTAAAAATTCATAGCATTGATTTTGATGTAAATATTACATCACTACACAATGCAATTGCACTTAGAGTGTCAGTCGGTAGCCGAAAAGCATACATTAATCAAATAAATTGTTCATTCATATATTTACACAATATTTAGTGGTTCCAGTTAAATCCAATATGTTATCAATTCATGTATATTTTTACATCAAGCAGTAAAATTTTACAACTAATAAATTATGTTTTGACAAATTCTGAAATTTTCATTTGGTTATTTTCATTTTATTATATTCTCATGTTATGATTAAAAATTTTAAGCAATACGAATTTTATCAGACTATTATATATGTAATAGAAACTTTGTAATTATTTCTGCTTTCTTTAAGTGTCATTTTAAAGCTAGTTTTAGAATGCCACAAAGTAAAAATTTTTGAAAATTTGGGAATATTTTCGTAAAATGTTCTGTTATGTCATGGTGTCAAATATTGAAAATGCAAATAAAATTGTAAATATTAATTATTAAAAGGAAGAAATGCGTGTGAAAGGTAAATTTGACTATACACGATAAAACAAATGTAAACACAAGCTTATGTAATCATACCTAATATATGAAGTGCTTTAATTTCAGAAATTTAAATACAGTAATGTTGATTACTAATTAAATCAATAGGTAAAACTCAGTATTACGGTCTCACCTTGGAGAAATGTTTTTCGCCAAGGGCCTGAGACTGGTGTTTTGGAAATTGATTGGCAACAAAAAAAACTGCCAATCGATCTGTAATTGGCGCAGAAAAACGGCGATTATTATATTACAAAATATTTCTGTTATTTTTCCAATACAATCAAGCTACATTGTAGCCAAATTGAGAAACATTTTACAGTTTTATGATGCTGAGTGATTAAGATTAGGGATGTGTTATATAAGTCAAGATAAAATTGAAGAAATATACATGACACAGGTTATTTCTTGAAGGTACATATCACTTCAGCATTTTTCCATTAAGTTCTAAGAGGTAAATTTATATGTTAGCTTGCCTTAACTTGACGAGTTAAAGCTTATTTAAGAATGATCAGAAGTGTTAGGAAGCTTTTAAGGATAATTATAACAAAAACACTATTCTCCGACAGTGAATAATTACACAAATCAATGTTTACATTTCGTTTAAAGTGGGAGCACTCGATTTTTTTCTCACTTTTTTATCCAGTCAAAAAATTAGTCTAATACTTGCAATGACATTCATGTAATAAGTAATCAACATTACTGTATTTTAATTTCTGAAATTATAAGCTCACTTCATACATTATGTACGATAACGTAAGCCTGGGTTTACATTCGTTTTACCCTGTACAATCAAATTTACCTTTCAAACACATTTCTTCAATTTAATAGCTAATATTTAAAAATTTATTTGCATTTATTATAACCATGATATAACAGAACGTTTTGAGGAATAGTCGCAATTACTTCTTTGTGACATTGATAAACTAACTTAAATATGAAAATCCAAACCACAGGTATTTTCCGAAAGATACAGTTACATATATAATAAAGTAATAAAATTTTCCTTTCTAAAAAATTTTAAATATAATATAATACAATAATTAAAAATGAAAGAATGAAAGGTTGAGAATTTTTTAATGTATTATTCATTAGTTGTAAAATTTTATTGCTGTATGTAAAAATGTACAAGAATTGATGATATAATGGATTTAACTGGAACCATTAAATGTTGCGTATATTCAGTGAAAAAAATGAATGAAATCTTTGCTTATTTAACACTTTTCGTCTTATTTTTAGACATTCATCGACTGCAATTATATTGCGTACTTATGTAATATTTACAGAAAACACAAAACAAAAATTGCAGCAATTGGAAATTGCAGCTTGAAAGCAAAAACCTAACAGTTTTTGCTTTCAATCTGCAATTTCCATTAACAAAGATTTAAATTCAACAATTTATGTAGTGTTGATTTCCTTATGCGCTCTTTACTCACGATTAGTTTAAAAACATGATAGCCTGTAACTCTTTATAAAATTTACTGATAATGTTAAAAAATCAGAAAACAAATTGTAGCTGGAATAACAGTTTGCATTAATCATTTAAAAAAATTTTATTGTATATGTACAGGGAATATCAAATCAATTAACTGTAATTTGTATTCATGAAAACAAGTGTTTTCTTCAATTTACAACTATTAGTTGATGAAAATTATAATTCTGCTAATAACTATGCCTCTACAAAAATATTTTCTTTAAAAGCTTTTATAGTTTTTATTTATTTATTTATTTATTTTTTAAATAAAGTAAAACCAAAAGGTCATTGATTACTTTTTAATTTTGACTATTCTTATTCCTATTGTAAGCTTAAACTCTGTAGAACCAATCCCTAAACTTATGGTCTTCATAAAAAAATTTGATACTTTACTGCATTCATAGAATTTTCGGTACATACTGATATTTCATGTAGTAGTTCATTTTATAATTAAATAAACTAGTCTCAAATTTTTCAACATTGAAAAATTTTTAAATTATATAATACGATATAAATAATAAAATTAAAACACAAAAATTTATCTTGCAAACTTTGTTACTTATTACTCCTCTCACTATGTATTTGGTGAAATGATAAATTTTGTATTTGAATTTGTGAACTTTTCCATGTTCTCTGAATTTAATTAAATACTGTATGACCAGCATAAAAAATATTGAAAAAAAAAACTTTATGTCAATATTCAGTAAACATATCATTGAGGCTTAACTGTTTGTGTTTCACATTTCAATAAAATCAATATTGAGTTTATAATAATATTTTATGAAGATATTTATCTTAAAGAAATTTTAACTTCACACATATTAATTCAATTGGTAACTGAAAAGTTATATTTCATTAGATTATTTTTCAAAGTTTACTAACAATTTTCATGAAAAATAGCTATTAAAAGTGTATCTCTTTAATTCACTATGTAAATTCAATCACTAAAAGAAATCAGTGATTATTATTAGAATATTCATTTTCCCCATATCTAAATTTAAAAACTAAATCAACACTCGTTTTATCAATATTTTGTGATGCGATTAGTTTTTATAAATTTCTTAAGTTTATTATATATATATATATATATATATATATATATATATATATATATATATCAGGTATTTTCAAAAACTACACTACTGGCCATTAAAATTGCTACACCAGGAAGAAATGCAGATAACAAAATGTTATTTATTGGACAAATATATTACACTAGAAATAACATGTGATTAAATTTTTAAAAAATTTGGCTAGATAGATCCTGAGAAATCAGTACACATAACAACCACCTCTGACAGTAATAACAGCAGTTATACGCCTGGGCATTGAGTCAGATAGAGATTGGATTGCATGTACAGGTACAGATATCCATGCAGCTTCAACACGATGCCACAGTTTATCAACCGTAGTGACTGGCGTTTGGTGACGAGCCAGTCGCTCTGCAAACATTGACCAGACGTTTTCTATTGGTTAAAGATCTGGAGAACGTGCTGGCGAGGGCAACAGCCGAACATGTTCCGTATACAGGAAGGTCCGTACAATACCAGCAACATACGGTCGGACATTATCCTGCTGAAACGAAGGGTTTCGCAGGGTTCGAATAAAGGGTAGAGCCACGGGTCGTAACACACCAGAAATGTAACGTACACTGTTCAAAGCACCGTCAATGCGAACAAGAGGCGACCGAGACATGTATCCAATGGAACCCCATACCATCACGCCAGGTGATGGGCCAGTATCACGATGACGTATGCACGCTGCCAGTGTGCGTTCACCACTATGCCGCCAAACACGGATGCGACCATCATGATGCTGTACATAGAACCTGGATTCATCTGAAAAGATGACGTCTCGCCATTCGTGCGCCCAGGTTCGTCGTTGATCACACCATTGAAGGCGCTCTTGTCTATGACGCAGCGTCAAGGGAAGCCGCAGCCATGGTCTCCGAGCTGAGTGTCCATGCTGCTACAAAGGTCGTCGAACTGTTCGTGCAGACACTTGTTGTCTTCCAAAAGACCCCGTTTTTTGATTCACGGCTCGTGACGTGGTTGCACGATCCATTACGGCCATGTGGATAATATGCCTGTCTTCTCGGCTGCTAGTGATAGGTGGCCGTTGAGATCACGCGTGGCGTTCCGTATTACCGCCCTGAACCCATCGATTCCATATTCTGCTAACAGTCATTGGATCTCGACCGACGCGAGCAGCAATACTGCGATAAGAAAAAACGCAATAACGGTACGCTACAATTCGACCTTTATCAAAGTCAGAAACGTGCAGGTACGCATTTCTCCTTCTTACACGAGGCATCACAACAACTTTTCATCAGGCAACAAGGTTCAAATGCAATTTGAGGTATGAGGAACAGGCTGAACAATTTCCTCATTTCAACACAATGTAGGTGTCGCTACAGGCGTCTGCTTTGTCTGAATGTGCTGAAAAGATAATCATTTGCATATCACAGCACCTTCTTCCTTTCGTATAAATTTCACGTCAGCAGCATGTCGCCTTCTTGGTGTAGCAATTTTAATGGCCAGTTGTGTATTAAAAATTTGTTTCATTTCTACAAATTTTTGTATCGATACCAAGTAAAGCTTTACCAATTCACAAGAGTATATATCCTAAAATAGAAATCGTATAAAGATTTTTTTATTTCACGACATTATGGAAAGCTCCCATCTTCTGATATTTTCACAAGGCATTATTTCATTATAAATTATTACCTTGCTTTTTGACACATTAACATATATACTATGAAATACTTACAAATGAACTCCTTGACAGTTCTGGAAGGAAACATTTTTGTGTAACAAAGATGTGAATAGGTTATTTTACCATGCATATGTTATTTTAAGTCGAATTACTAATATTAAAATTTGGTATTTACTTTCAGTTTAAAAAGAAAAGGAGCCACTAATTGATACTATTTGAGACTCTGAAATGGATTGAAATAAAAATTTTTTTTATTTATTTTTTGAACAAGAAAAATAATTTTTTACCCAAATGATATTTATTGTATTACAAGGTTTCCTTCATAGAAGAAAAAGTCAATCTTTTAAACTGATACATAGCCAGAATATTCCACTTGAAACACAAGGTTAGCTAAAGAAATATAAAAATTATTTAACAATATTACAAATATTTGTAATTTGGATTTATCTTGTCTTATACAATTCACAGTATTTCATTATTTAATAAAACAGTCATAAAAAACATTATTCAGTCCAAAACATGTATCAAAGTGGTCATCACATGAAAAACATTGATGGCACAAGTTGACACATCTTTTAGACATTTTACTGTTGGCAACAGAATATACAGAAAAATTCCCACTAATGTAAAAAGTCATATTCTATAGTTATGAGCAAACACCGACCCAATTAGTAACTAGTGATTGAAAAAGATTTGGCACACTATTTTCAAAAATTAAGGTAAAACAAAATATAACATTATGATTTGAAATAATTTTTCAGGGACAGGAACAAATAAAATGCGAAATAAACTTCAGTTAAGTAAGGTAAAATATAGCAGAGAAAAGCTTAGAATAATAGTGAAAATGATGCTTTCTATAGAATATTCCCATATTTTAAATATTACAAGATTCACCTGGAGTTTCAACATAAAAATTGAATTGTACTTTATTTTATTAGTCTTATAACATGAAGTGCATACAGAATTTTACAGTGTAAATTTCTGAAAATTAAACCAATCAAAATCTTGATTGAATAAATAAATATACTGTTTACTATTATGTTAATAGACTCAACATGAATCAATGAAAAATAGAGAAAAAAAAAAGAGTCATTTTAACATAGTTAATATTATTAAAGCTACTTTATTGACTTAATCATAGAACACATTTTTAAAGTGATAAAACTCTAATCAATATAAATAGTATAAAAGATTTAAGAGGTTTAAACTGTCAAAGGAATTTATGTCATACAAAAATATGATTTTTCTTTAATATTCTGTAATACCAATTGTGACTTCAAATCAAGCAATCAATAAGGATTGTTATGATAATTTCAATGAATTTAACAAACAAAGAACAAATTATCTTAGAATCATATTCCATGCCTCTTCAAAATTCTGTTTAAATATTATTTAAATAAATTTTTATTTCGAAACAGGAAAATATAGCTATTCTTTGAAAAGAAATTCATATCTCAAATCATTGCAAAGCTTTTTATTATATTTGATGTATTCCTGATATTTCTTGGTTTCTACATTATTCTTTTTATATTAATCAACTGTATTATTTAAAGATAAAAAAATGTTACTCAATCTTTGAAAGAATCCCTTTAATCTCTTAGTAACTTAAATAAGATTCTTAAATCAAAATTTAAAAAAAAAAAATACTTTGCAAAGTCGAAAACTTAAAAAAAAATCACAGTTAAAATATCTTATCAGAATAAAACTTCTATCAGTATTTTAAGCCAATCCTCAAGCTTCCACATAAAATATTTCTGCACTACACAACAAGCTTTCACAATCATACCATTTATTTTCTGATGACAAATTCACTAAATTATAAGACTTAATAAATAGAAGAAAGATATCACTATTTGTATAAAAAGTATTGTTAGGTCAACAAATAAAAATTTTGAAAATAAAACAATTCTAATAAAGAGAAATATCTGAAAGATTCAATAACTTGAAATTTGTAAGCACTATTTCAATTTTAAATATAACTCTTTTATCAAATATGAGTGATTGCTAAACTTAAAAGTAAGAGATATCACAAAAACAGTACATTTAAAATCTATTCTAATTTGGAAGCATTTATAACCAACCAATGATAAAGGGAGTGAAATAAATTCACTATATTACAAAATTAACAGGAAGATAAATATAATAGAAACTTTATTTGAATAAATGAACTCATTGTAGAGATAAAAATATTATACCTAATGTTTATAATACACAGGAATAATTTCTTTCATTATAATTCTAAATATTAAGAAAAATCTGCAATTTTTTAAAAATATTTTTAGAGGACTTAAAGATATTTAAAACTGTCAACTGCACTGTTGATAAACTAAAAACACTCTTATTTTAAGCATACACCATGTGTAATGCTATTGTATTTGAACAAAGTTACACAAATACTTCAACATAAAGGTTATGCAATTTAATAATGCACACATAAGTATATAATGCAGACAAGTTGTAGTAAATGTTCATATTTTTATAAAAATTTTATGTATAACATAAAAAAAGTTCTTTTATAACATCATAAAATTTTGCAGATGTTCATAAATGTTAAAGGCAATGTATTTCACTACACTAGAGAAATTGACATGTGATTTTAACAAACATAAGCAAAATTTACATAACATAAAAATAATATCTATTTAAATGTTTCAAGAAAAAGAAAGAGAGAAAAACAAATACTGGCAAAACATTAACATATTGTTGATGAAATAGTGAAATCTAATAATTTTGTTGACTAAATTTGCAGTATGATTTTTCAAAAGTAAGAAAACTGCGGACGAATGTTGATCAAACACCAATGAATAAAGAAGGAGTACATCACAAAATAAGAAACTTGAAGCTTAAAATGATGTAATGGAGTAAAAATTATTATTTCTTTTAAACAAATTTGACTAAGCAATAGCAAATATTGAATATTTTAAAAATCATAACTAATCATTCAAAAAATTAACAAAATGTGGATAATTTATATCAAACAATTTTTAGAATAATTTTACTGGTGCATTTTACAAAAATTTAGAAATATCATATATATGGATATATGGATATTATTCTATCACCAAGGGATAAATTAAAATTTAATTATACAGCAGCCAAAAAAAAGGAAAGGGATACAATCTATCAAATAAAAATGAGATACAATTTCCATTTAACAGAAGCAGTGTCAAAAATCCTGAATGAATTACCTTAAATTTAGTTAAAAACTACTACATAAAAAAAAAGAAGAAAGAAACATGAATATAACACCACTATAATGAAAATAAAATGTTTCCAAATTTAAACATTTGTTTAGATTTTCCTAAACACAAATTACTATCTGCTAATACAAGGAACTTTAATCGAAAATATTATAAATAATTTTAAAATCATTCATATAATGCTACTTGAAAATGAAAGTGAATAAAAAATCTATCACAGAAAGAGAGCCAATCACTAAATCAGTAACTTAAAGGTTTAAATAATAGACAATGGATTAAAAATTATAAATTATTTTAAATAAATTTCTTTAAACTATACAAAATGTTGAATATTTATAAAATTATAGCAACTTAGTCAAATAAAACCACCTAATTAAATATAAGAAATTGCTATTTTCATAAAGAATGCATAACACAATATATAGTGTATATTTATTAAACTATTTTCCTTTCATAACATTTATAATCAAACAATGACAAAGGAAAAGAAATAATTTCAATATATTATTACAGTAACTGGCAAAGAATTGCAAATGAAATTAAAATCTGATAAAAATGCATAAATGATCACATTGTACAGACATAAATATTAAGTTTAATGTTTACAATAATAAAGAGCAATTTTATCATTTCTAATCTTAATAGAAAAAAAAAAAGAAAAAAAAAAACGTGTACAGTATATAAATGGAGAATTTGTGCCGAAAACCTTTACCCACAACAAAACCAGAATTTCAGACAATCAAGCAATTCAAGAATTAAAACAATTTACTTAAAAAATAGCTCCAGCAACAGAAGATTCTATTAAGGCAAAAAATTGTAGAGAATAAATTTCAAAATTTAGAATTACTTTGAAAGGAAGGTGAGATTTTAAAATATTAAATTGTTTTAATATTTACAAAAAAATTATAGGAATTAATATAGGTAACCATTTGCAAACTTTTCCTTAAAAATTGGAGAATGACTGCATGAATAAGATTTGAATAATTGTAATATATTACAAAATTGATTAAGTTTCAAAGTATAAAATATATTTTCCAAGTCATACTGTAAACGTAATTAAAAAAAATGTAGAATAAAAGAAATATAATAAAATATCTTGAAATAATTTTACTATATAATCCTGAAAAAAAAGAGGAATTTTAAAAATCAATATATATATTCAGAGAATTTTTGATTCCTATTCAAACAACTTGAAAAAGACAGAAAAATACTAGAACACAATAAGACTATCCTGGAACAATCTAATAACTAATTTTGGAGAAATTATTTACATCTAACAAAGTAGAGTCTAACTTTACATTTCCTCAAGAGATTTGCACATGAATAGTAATCAAACATCAATGAATAATTTTCAAATTAGTTCAGAGCAGCTAATAAGAGGAAAAGGGGATACAATCCACCAAACTTTAATGGTTTACATCTTTGAAGAACTGGTAAAAATGCTTGATAAATTATCTTAAAGTTATATTAAAAATTATACATGAAGAACATGTGTAATTTTTAATATAACTTTAAGATAATAAGTAATATAATGTACATCCCTATCATCAAAATAAAATATTTTTCCAGCATAAACCAAATTTTAAGAATATCCTCAACAGGATTTACACACACAATCTGTTATTAAAAGGATATTTTACAGAAAATATCATAAAATAATTTAAATCCTAGATTTAATGTTACATAATAAATGAAAATGAATAAAATAATCCATTACAAAAAGTGAAAAATTATTAAATCAGATACTTCATATTTAAAATAGATTAAGAGAAGAAAAAATCTTTAAATTATACTAATTAAAAACCAATGAAAAATTATGGAAATCAATTTCAGTGGAATTAATATGTGAGAAAAGCAATACAATCTATCAAACTATAACTGATCAAAATTCAGTAATACTTTGAAAGGAGAAGATGATTTTAATATATTAAATTGTTTTAATGTGTAAACAAAACTTAAAAGGAGGATAAACTAATGGAAAAAACATTCCTACTAACAAGATAAAAAATAAAATTTGAGTTAAAAGTTTTTAAGATTTACATTAAAATGAATTATAAAATGTTATTTACTACAACAATGATAAAGTTTCAAAGATATAATGTATATTTTCTAAGTCATACATTTTATGTTATTTAAGAAAAGAAAGTAAATAAAAAAATATGTTGGAACTAGGGGGTTATAATATAAATAATGGGAAATTATGCAATTTAAAATGATGTTTTAAAAGAAATATTATACAATTACCTTGAAAATAATTTCAATAAATAAATAATAAAAAAGGGGGAATTCTAAAAATCAATATATCTAGTCAAAGACATTTTGTTTTAAGTATTCGAGCACTATATTTCAATCAAAATAATTCTACAAAATGTAAAAACCCTTAACATTATGTAAAAGCAAAAGACCTATTTAAATAACTTGAACAAGACAGAAAAATACTGGCACACACTAAGATTATTCTAAAACAATGTAAAAACTAATTTTGGAGAAATTATTTATATCTAACAAATTCAAGTCTAATTTTACATTTCCAAAATCAAGAGGTTTCCACATGAATAGTAATGAAACAGCAATGAATAATTTTCACATTATTTCAGTGCAGCTAATATGAGGGAAGGGGGATACAATCCACCACATTATACAGAATCAATTTCAAAATTCAGTAATACTTTGAAAGGAGAAGATGATTTTAATATATTAAATTGTTTTAATGTGTAAACAAAACTTAAATGAATTAATATAGGTATTCATTTACAAAATTTTCCTTAATATAAAGTACATCCCTACCATCAAAATAAAAAATTTTCCATCATAAAATAGATTTTTAGAATCTCCTCAACAGGATTTACAATCTGTTATTAAAACGATATTTTACAGATATAGTAATGTATTAAATTGTTTCAATATGTACACAAAACTCAACTGAATTAATATAGGTATTGTTTTACAAAATTTACCTTAAAAATGGGAGAATGAGTGCAAGAATAGGATTTGAATAATTTTTATTTACGAAAACAATGGTCAAATTTCAAAGCATAATATATATTTTCTAAGTTTTATATTTTATGTCATTTAAAAAAGAAAGTGAATAAAAAATATCTTGGAACTAGATTATAATATGAATTAATAAGAATTATGAGATTTAAAATTATGTATTAAAAGAAATAATATAAAATTACCTTGAAAATAGTTTCATTAAATAAATAATGAAAAAATGGGAATTCTAAAAATAAATATATTTATTAAAAGACATTTTGTTTTAATTATGAGATGAATGTCAAAATTAACATAACTCACAAAATGTAAACAAAATTTAGATTATGTAAATGCAAAATTTCTATGTAAATAACTTGAAAGAGAAAGAAAAATACTGGTAGACACTAAAGTGCAATCTGGAACAATCTCGAACAAATTTCGGAGAAATTATATATATCCAACAAAGTCAAGTTTAACTTTACATTTCCAACATTAAGAGATTTCCAATGGAAGAGTAATCAAACCTAATGAGTAATTTTCAAATCATTTCAGTGTAGTTAATATGAGGGAAAGGGGATACAATTTACAAAACCATAAAAACTATAATGGATTACAATGTCCAAGCACTGTCAAAAAACCTTGATAAAATATCTTAAATTTATTTTAAAAATTATACATGACAAAAGTAAAAGTAAAAAAAAGTACAACCCTAAATACAAAAAAAAAATTTCCAGTTTAAAATATTTTTTAAGAATCTCCTCCACAGTTTATTACACGATTATTTTACAGAAAATATAATAAACAATTTTAAATCATACATTTAATGTTAGATAAAAAATGGAAACGAATAAAATAATCTGTTAACAAAAGTATGAAAATATTACATTAGATGGTTCATTCTTAAATTAGTGAATTAAATTAAAAATGATTGAAATTTTGAAGGATAATCCATTAAACATTATTTAATGTTGAATATTTTAAAAATGATTACAACTTATTCAAATAAAATAAAATATTATTCTTAAAAAGAACACAACATAAAAAAGAGAGACGATTTTTAAAACTACATTCCTCAGCAAACATTTATAAACAAAAATGACAAAGGATGAGAACTTCAGGATACAGTAACTAGTGGAGAAGTATAATTGAAATTTCATGTCAATAAATAACCATAAATGAACACATTATGCAGTCAATTATTATACTTAATATTTTAGATAACAAGGAGAAATTTTCTGAAGATATTAATTATTTAAATCAATTTTTCAATGTGTTCACATAACCAAAAAGTGATACAAACACTGCTACATAAAGCTTCTGGAGTTCAAAATCGTACACAAGGGCAATAATTGCAGACATGTTGGAGTTAACTTTTCTTCTACTTTTAATAAATTTTTATAAACAATATAAAATATTTCTTTTGTTACTAAAATGTAGAGGCAGTACTGAAATATTAAATGCGAAGTATTTCTCTGTTCTGTTGAAATCAACATAACTTTCACAAGCAGAAACAAAATTTACGCTACACAGAAGAAAAATCGAAATTGAAATAACAACGAAAATAAAAATAAAAATACTGGCACACACTAAGACAATTCATTAAAATATATTTGCTAACTGTGAATAAATAATTGATATCTAGCAATTTTGTAGACCAATTTTGCAGGCAAACTTTACAAAAGCTAAGAAGTTGCAGTTTGATATTAAGCACCAATAAATAATTTTCAATTTAATTTCACTGTACCTAAGGTATGAGAAGGGGATACAATCTATCAAACTATAATTGATAAAAATTTACAGTGAATGCAAACACTGTCAAAAGTCTTGGATGAATTATTTTAAACTTAGTTTAAAAATTATATATGAAGAAAGAAAAAGTAACATTAAGTGCATCCCTACTAGTTAAATAAAAATATTCCAATATAAAACATTTTTTCATATTCTCCTGAACATGAATTTTAAGGTGTGATTGCACTAATCTTTGAAAGAAAAAGTCATAAAAAATTTGAAATCATACATTTAAATATACTTGAAAATAAAACTGAATTAAATAATGCCTCACAGAAAGTGAGAAAATTAATAAATCAGAAATTTAATACTTAAAATGGTGTAATGAAAGAAAAAAATTATTAATATTATGAAGGAAATTTCACTGAACAATATTAAATGTTAAATATTTTAAAAGTCATAACATATAATTCAAATAAAAAAATAAATATAAGAAATTACCAATCTGAGAAAACCACAAAACATAGAGTAAAATTTTAAAACTACTCTCCTTTGCAAATACTTCAAACAATCATAAAGGATGACAAATAAATTCAAGATATTTATTACAGCAAATAGGGGACAAGTCTAATTAAAATTTCAGTCTAATAAATATACATAAATGAACACATTCTGCAGAGATAAACATTATACTTAATTTTTATCATAAAAATGAGAATTTTAGAACAAACTCCATGTAAAAAATATAAAGGAAGAATTTTTGCCAAAAAGCATCACTCACAAAAAACAGGAATTTCAGACCATCAGAGAATTTAAGGAATTCATAAAATAAGTTAATTGAAAATCCAAGCATCAGAAATTTGAAGGAATACAAGAAATTTATAGAGATTTAATTTCAAAACCCAGAAATACTGTGAATGGAATACATCATTGTTGAAAAAGAACAGTATTATAAATGGTTTTCTTTAATATATTAGACTGTTTTAGTATAAACATAAAATTATAATGATTTAATACATGTATACCTTTAAAAATTGATCCTGAAACATGGCAGAATGATTACATGAATTGGAATTGAATAATTGTTATCTATTGGTACACAGATCAAGAGTTAGAAATCGAAATAATTATTTTAAAGTCATATATTTAATGTTATTTTTTAAAAAATTAAGTAAATAAATGTTACGGCAGTTATATAAAATGATTCTGAGGGTGAAATGAGCTGTAAGATGATGGAGTAAAAGAAAAAAATTTATGAATATCTGAGAGAAACTTTTACTCAATAATCTTTAAATAAAATGCATTTGAAAAGAGGAATATTTATTTATAAACAGTGAAAAATAAAATATATGGAATAAATTCAAAATAAAGGAACTACATCTTAAATCTTAATATTTTTTGTACAAGAACAATACTCACAACAAAACCATGAAGTAGTTTAAGAAAGAAACCAACTATAATAAATTAATCTTGAAGTGATAGAATATCCCAAAAATAAAATTCTTGTGAGTCAATTGAAGATAGAGTACAATATTATTTTAATAGAATATTACATAACTTTTTGTCAAGCGCTTTTTATAATTAATGGTTTTTTAAATTCATTTTATATTTCTAACCTTTAAGAAAAATTTATATCAAGTCAAATAAGCTCATTTCTAAAAGTGTCCTGAAAACGCAGCAGTAGAATTGTGTGAAAACAAACTGAATAAAATTGGTTTTTTCTTCAATAAAACAAGTTTACTATAATATTTTAAAAACACATAACATTTAATTGATTAGCCACATGCAGCAAACTATTCTATTTTCAAAAAGAACACATAACTAATAAATAGTGTATATTTATTAAACTATTTTCATTTCAAAACATTTATAACCAAACAATGGCAAAGGAAGAGAAATCATTTCAAGATATTACAGTAAATGGCAGAGAAGTACAAATGAAATTAAAATCTGATAAAAATGCATAAATTATCCCATTGTACAGACATAAATATTAGGTTTAATGTTTATGATATGAAAAAGGAACTTTATCATCTCTACTCTTAAAGAAAGAAAAAAAAAGCATGTACAATTTATAAAGGGAGAATTTGTGCCGAAAACCATTACCCACAACAAAACAGGAATTTCAGACTATCAAGCAATTCAAGAAATAAATAAATGTACTTAAGAAATAGCTCCAGCAACAGAAGATTCTATGAATGCAAAAAATTGTAGATAATAAATTTCATAATTCAGAAATAATTTGAAAGGGAAAAGTGATTTTACTATATTAAATTGTTTCAATATGTTCACAAAACTTATATGAATTAATATAAGTATTCATTTACAAAAATTACCTTAACAATGGGAGAATGAATGCATGAATACGACTTGAATAATTGTTATTTAATACAACAATGATCAAGTTTAAAAGTATAATAAATATTTTCTAAGTAATAATTTTTATGTTAATCAAAAAAAGAAAATAAATAAAAAATATGTTGGAACTAGGGTTATAATATAAATTAATTGGAATAATGCTATTTAAAATGATGTTTTAAAAGAAATATTATAAAATTACCTTGAAAATAATTTCAATAAATAATAAAAAAGGGGGAATTCTAAAAATCAATATATTTATTCAAAGGCAGTTTGTTTAAAGCATACGAGCACTATATTTAAATTAAAATAATTCTGCAAAATGCAAACAACATTAACATTATGTAAAAGCAAGAAACCTATTTAAATAACTTGAACAAGGCAAAAAAAATACTGGCACACACTAAGATTATTCTGGAACATTCTGGCAACTAATTTTGGAGAAACTATTTGTATCTATCAAATTCAAGTCTAATTTTCTAAACTCAAGAGATTTGCACATGAAAAGTAATCAAACACCAATGAATAATTTTCAAATTATTTCAGTGTAGGTAATATGAAGAAAAGGGGATACAATCCACCATACTTTAATGGATTACATCTTTCAAGAACTGTCATAAAATCCTTGGTATATTATCTTAAAGTTATATTAAAAATTACACATGAAGATCAAGAAAGTAATATAAAGTAATCCCAACAATCAAAATAAAATATTTTTCCAGCATAAACTAAATTTTAAGAATCTCCTGAACAGGATTTACAATCTGTTAATAAAAGGATATTTTACAGCAAATATCATAAAAAATGAATATGAATAAAATAATCCGTTACAGAAAGAGAAAATTTATTAAATCAGATACTTGATACTTAAAATAGTGTAATGAAAGAAAATTCTTTAAATTATACTAATTAAAAGTGAATGAAAATTTGGAAATCAATTTCAATGTAATTAATATGTAAAAAAAGCAATACAATCTATCAAACCATAACTGATTACAATTTCCAGTGAATACTAGCACCAACCAAAATCCTTGATTAATTATTTTAAATTTAATTTAAAAATTATACATGAAGGAGGTAAAACTAATGCAAAGTACATTCCTACTAAAAAATTAATAAAAAATTCAAGTTTAAAAAGTTTTTAAGATTTACCTCAAAATAAATTATAAAATGTTATTACCAGTATCTTTTACAAAAAAAATATAAAAAACTTCAAATCATACATTTAATATGTTACTTAAGAAATGTAAATGAATAAAATAATCTCTTATACAAAGTGAGAAAATTATTAAATGAGAACCTTGAAGCTTAAAATGGTGTAATGAAAGAAAAAAATACTTATAATTTCAAAGAATATTTCATTAAACAATATTTAAAGTTGAATATTTACTAAATTATAAGAACTTATTCAAAAACACTTGTCCTTTAAATAGATTATTATTTTTAAAAAGAACACATAATAGGAAAAATAGAGTAGATTTTGAAAACTATTTTCCTTTCCAAACATATATAACTAAACAATGACAAAGGATGAAAATTAAATTCAAGATATTCATTGCAGTAAATGGCAGACAACTATAATTGAAATTTATTTTGATAAATATGCATAAATGAACACATATACTATACACATAATTAATTCTAAATGTTTACGTTAAAGGATTAATTTCATAGTTTCTTTATAATAGAAGGAAAAAAAACTGGATTGCAATATGTAAAGGAAGCAATAGTGCAGGAAACCACTACGCACAAAATAAATATTAAAAAATGAAGTAATTTAAGAAATTAATCAATGAACTTTACTGAAATCCAAACATTAAAAGATCCTATATAAATAACAAAATTATAGAGAATCAATTTCAAAATTCAATAATACTTTGAAAGGAGAAGGTGATTTTAATATATTAAATTGTTTCAATGTGTACACAAAAATTAAATGAATTAATATAGGTATTTACAAAATTTACCTTAATAGTGGGAGAATGACTGCATGAATAGGAACACAGTAATTGTTATTTACTACAACAAAGATCAAGTTTCAAAGTATAATGTATATTAACTACATTATACTTTGAAACTTGATCTTTCATATGTAAATAAACCAACATTTTATTTAATTTAAAAAAGAAAGTAAATAAAAAATATGTTGGAACCATGGGTTATAATATAAATAATTGGGAATTATGCAATTTAAAATGATGTTTTAAAAGAAATATTATAAAATTACCTTGAAAATAATTTCAATAAAAAAATAAAAAAGGGTGAATTCTAAAAATAAATGTATTTATTAAAGACATTTTGTTTTAATTATGTTATATATTTTAAAATTAACATAACTCTACAAAATGTAAACAAAATTTACATTTTGTAAAGGCAAAATTTCAATGTAAATAAGTTGAAAGAGAAAGAAAAGACTGGGTAGACACTAAGTGCTTTCTGGAACAATCTTGTACAAATTTCGGAGAAATTATTTGTATCTAACAAAGTCAAGTTTAACATTACATTTCCGAAAATAAGAGATTTCCACACAAATAATAATCAAATCTAATGAGTAATTTTTCAATCACTTCAGTGTAGTTAGTATGAGGGAAAGGAGATACAATTTACAAAACTTTAATGGATTACAATGTCCAAGCACAATCAAAAAACCTTGATAAAATATCTTAGATTTATTTTAAAAATTATACATGAAAAAATTAAGTATAATCATAAATACAATAAAAAAATTTTAATTTTAAAATATTTTTTAAGAATCTCCTCCCCCCACAGTTTATTAAAAAATTATTTTACAGAAAATATAATAAACAATTTTAAATCATACATTTAATGTTACATAAAAAATGAAATCGAATAAAATAATCTGTTACAGAAAGTGGGAAATTATTAAATTAGATGGTTCATGCTTAAATTAGTGTATTAAATTAAAAATGATTAAAAATTTTGAAGGATAATCCATTAAACATTATTTAATGTTGAATATTTTAAAAATGATTACAATTTATTCAAATAAAGGAAAATATTATTCTTAAAAAGAACACAATATAAAAAAGAGAGACGATTTTTAAAACTACATTCCTCAGCAAACATTTATAAACAAAAATGACAAAGGATGAGAACTTCAGGATACAGTAACTAGTGGAGAAGTATAATTGAAATTTCATGTCAATAAATAACCATAAATGAACACATTATGCAGTCAATTATTATACTTAATATTTTAGATAACAAGGAGAAATTTTTTGAAGATATTAGTTATTTAAATCAATTTTTCAATGTGTTCACATTCCCAAAATGTGACACAAACACTGCTACATAAAGGTTCTGGAATTCAAAATCGTACACAAGGGCAATAATTGCAGACATGTTGGAGTTAACTTTTCTTCTACTTTTAATAAATGTTTATAAACAATATAAAATATTTCTTATGTTACTAAAATCTAGAGGCAGTACTGAAATATTAAATGCGAAGTATTTCTCTGTTCTGTTGAAATCAACATAATTTTCACCAACAGAAACAAAATTTACGCTACATAGAAGAAAAATCGAAATTGATATAATTTTGAGGGGGAAAAAAATACTGGCACACACTAAGACAATTCATTAAAATATATTTGCTAACTGTGAAAAAATAATTGATATCTAGCAATTTTGTAGACCAATTTTGCAGGCAAACTTTACAAAAGCTAAGAAGTTGCAGTTTGATATTAAGCACCAATAAATAATTTTCAATTTAATTTCACTGTACCTAAGGTATGAGAAGGGGATACAATCTATCAAACTATAATTGATAAAAATTTACAGTGAATGCAAACACTGTCAAAAGTCTTGGATGAATTATTTTAAACTTAGTTTAAAAATTATATATGAAGAAAGAAAAAGTAACATTAAGTGCATCCCTACTAGTTAAATAAAATTATTCCAATATAAAACATTTTTTCATATTCTCCTGAACATGAATTTTAAGGTGTGATTGCACTAATCTTTGAAAGAAAATGTCATAATATATTTGAAATCATACATTTAAATATACTTGAAAATAAAACTGAATTAAATAATGCCTCACAGAAAGTGAGAAAATTAATAAATCAGAAATTTAATACTTAAAATGGTGTAATGAAAGAAAAAAAATTATTAATATCATGAAGGAAATTTCACTGAACAATATTAAATGTTAAATATTTTAAAAGTCATAACATATAATTCAAATAAAAAAATAAATATAAGAAATTACCAATCTTAGAAAACCACAAAAAATAGAGTAAAATTTTAAAACTACTCTCCTTTCCAAATACTTATAAGCAAATAATCATAAAGGATGACAAATAAATTCAAGATATTTATTACAGTAAATAGGGGACAAGTGTAATTAAAATTTCAGTCTAATAAATATACATAAATGAACACATTGTGCAGAGATCAATATTATACTTAATTTTTATAATAAAATTGAGAATTTTAGAACAAACTCCATGTAAAAAATATAAAAGAAGAAATATAAAAGAAGAATTTTTCCCAAAAAGCATCATTCACAAAAAACAGGAATTTCAGACCATCAGAGAATTTAAGGAATTCATAAAATAAGTTAATTGAAAATCCAAGCATCAGAAATTTGAAGGAATATAAGAAATTTATAGAGATTGAATTTCAAAACCCAGAAATACTGTGAATGGAATACATCATTGTTGAAAAAGAACAGTATTATAAATGGTTTTCTTTAATATATTAGACTGTTTTAGTACAAACATAAAATTATAATGATTTAATACATGTATATCTTTAAAAATTGATCCTAAAAATTTGGCAGAATGATTACATGAATTGGAATTGAATAATTGTTATCTATTGGTACACAGATCAAGAGTTAGAAATTGAAATAATTATTTTAAAGTCATATACTTAATGTTTTTTTTAAAAAAATTAAGTAAATAAATGTTACGGCAGTTATATAAAATGATTCTGAGGGTGAAATGAGCTGCAAGATGATGTAGAAAAAGAAAAAATGTATGAATATATGGGAGAAATTTTTACTCAATAATCTTTAAATAAAAGGGATTTGAAAAGGGGGATATTTATTTATAAACAGAGAAAGATAAAATAAGTGGAATAAATTCGAAATAAAAAATCTACATCTTAAATCTATTTATTTTTTGTACAAGAACAATACTCACAACAAAACCAGGAAGCAGTTGAAAAAAGAAACCAATTATAATAAATTAATATTCAAGTGATAGAATGTCTTAGAAATAAAATTTTTGTGAATCAATTGAAGATACAATAATAATATATATTTTAATAGAATATTACATCACTTTTTGTCAAGTGCATTTTATAATTAATTGTTTTTTAAATTTATTTTATCTTTCTAACCTTTAAGAAATATTTATATCAAGTGAAATATGCTCATTTCTAAAAGTGCCCTGAAAACATAGCAGTATGATTGTGTGAAAACAAACTGAATAAAATAGGTTTTTTCTTCATTGAAACAAGTTTAATTTAATATATGGAAAACATATCATATTTAATTGATTATCCACATGCAGCAAACTATTTGAGAAAGTTCTTGCTTTAAAAAGAACATGTGTAAATTGTGAGAAATGCAAAAACCTCTATTAGATTGAAATATTTACATGTTGTAATTTTATCTGCCAAGACATGAAATGCAAGACTTGACATTAAACAAAGATTTAATTTTAACATACTCTACAGAAAAATAAAAGTTGTTTATTTTTCACAAGTTAAACATACTTTTTAGAGAAGGTTCTTCAATATTTAAATGTGTTTAAAAATTATGCGTACAAAAATCACCAGGGAATAATCTTGAACATTTAGGAAGTCTTTATGAATATTTGCCATATATAATCAGAATCTTGTTATCGTACAGCAAAATTCAAGGTAAACACTGTAAAAAATTCCGAAGAGAAATTGCTTTCTTTAATTATTGGAAAACAGTAACATTAAAAGGAAAACTGTTAAATAAAAGATAATTACAATTTCAAAACATATTTCAACATACATACAAATTCTGAGTTATTCAGAGATATCTAATGAAAGAAGTGGATAAAAAAATATGCATTATACACAAAGAAAATCTAATTATAAATCACTATCACGAAAAACTGCCATATGTCAAACATGTTGTGGGAGAAAACATAAGTAAATAATTAATCCATTCATTATATCAAATCATATAATATAAATCATTATAAAGACACAGACATTTTATAAATTCATATGAAAGGACATGTACATTATTTCATGAAAAGAACAG
Source organism: Latrodectus elegans (assembly GCA_030067965.1). Classification (NCBI taxonomy): domain Eukaryota; kingdom Metazoa; phylum Arthropoda; class Arachnida; order Araneae; family Theridiidae; genus Latrodectus; species Latrodectus elegans. Next base: position 66,814,476 of record CM057809.1, read on the forward strand.
TTTTCAATTAATATTTGCAATATGAAACAAATGAAAAAGGTGATAAAACCATTATTTTATAAATACTGAGTAGATTTTAGAGATATATGATGAAAAACTCTAATGAATAACTTATTGATTGCATATCATTTGTAATATAATTTTACAGTTTGTTTAAACTCATTTGGAAATAAAATTTATGAAAAAAAAAATTGTCACACATGCTTTTTTATACTAAAAGTACAAAATGAATTATAATTTATTACATTGTTTTCAATCACTGAAAGCATAATAAATCCTTTTAAAATTGCATGCTTTATAATAAATGAAAACGAAGAAAAAAAAGGATACAACTGCAAGGACAGAAATTGGTTTTATAATTAGAAGCTTGAGAGGGGACACAGATACAAATAAGAAAATAATTTACAATTTCTTTTAGACAAATTTACTTTAAGAAAACAAAAATAACATTTAAAAAGAGTTTTTAAAATCCTATCCTGATAATCATAAACAATATGTACAATTGGAAGAAATTTTAAAGTGGTACACAATTAGGCAAATATAAAGCGATTATATTTCCACACAATGTAAACAAAAACATTTAATCTTACACATTACGAGCTGCGAATTTCATACTCAAGAAGCCTGTAGAGCCTTATTCCAAGTTTATAATTTAGAGTTTTAGTATCAAATTGTGTAACAAAACTCAGAAAATGTCTTTTGTGTAAAATAACAATACTTACAACAAAGGAGGACGTTCTTACAATCAAGTAGGTTGCCGATTATATTCCTCCATGCAACATGATCTGGAAACCACAGACTATCCTATAAATATAATATAATTTTAGTGAATCAATCTCAAAATCAAAGGTATAGTAAATGCTCATTACTCCAAACCTATAATTTTTGAACACTTGAGATTTTGTGAACTGGTAACTCCTCCTTAACACCTTAGTAAAGTTGTATAAATATATATATTTCCTATTTATGAAGAACATTTAGAAAAATCAATTTAAGATCTGATTTTAATTACTGATCTACGAGTCCCACAAATTCATAAATTGTGGGATTACTGTTTTCTGAATACTATTTTTCATCACTTTATACAAAGTACACTATTATAATACCTTTAGATTAATGAAATTTATATACATTTAATCAAAAATTGTATCAACTGATATGTATTTTACTTAAAATTCTCTTTATGCAATGATACATTTGTTATATAAATTGAATAAAAATTATATGGTTTTGTATTGAGTTACATTTAATTTTCGCACTACCAAATATATCACAATTTTAATTTATTAAGCATATAAAATAAAGCAAAATATTTGTCAAAAAGATGTAATTTAATATAAAATATGTATGCGCTTCCAGCAAAATTAAATTTCACTTTATACTTGACATTTTTTTCCTTCAAAATATCAAGCTCTTTATTTGTTTCCACCATATAAAATTCAAATGCCATCATTATAAATTAAATATCTATAAGTTGTAAAACTCTTCCAAAACATATTATATTACAAAATATTTGTGTTATTTTACCATTACAATCAGCCTACATTATAGCCAAATTGAGAAACATTTTACAGTTTTATGATGCTGAGTGATTAAGATTAGGGATGTGTTACATAATTCAAGATAAAATTGAACAAATATACATGACACAGGTTATTTCTTGAAGGTACATATCACTTCAGCATTTTTCCATTAAGTTCTAAGAAGTAAATTTATTCGTTAGCTTGCCTTAACGTGACGAGTTAAAGCTTATTTAAGAATGATCAGAAGTGTTAGGAAGCTTTTAAGGATAATTATAACAAAAACACTATTCTCCGACAGTGAATAATTACAAAAATCAATGTTTACATTTCGTTTAAAGTGGGAGCACTCGATTTTTTTCTCACTTTTTTATTCAGTCGAAAAACTATTCTAATACTTGCAATGGCATTCATGTAATAAGTAATCAACATTACTGTATTTTAATTTCTGAAATTATAAGCTCACTTCATACATTATGTACGATAACGTAAGCTTGGGTTTACTTTCGTTTTACCCTGTACAATAAAATTTACCTTTCACACACATTTCTTCAATTTAATAGCTAATATTTAAAAATTTATTTGCATTTATAATAATTATAACCATGATATAATAGAACGTTTTGAAGAATAGTCGCAATTACTTCTTTGAGACATTGTGAAACTAACATAAATATGAATATCCAAACCACAGATATTTTCCGAAAGGTACAGTTACATATATAATAGTGTAATAAAATTTTCCTTGCTAAAAAATTTTAAATATAATATTATACAATAATTAAAAATGAAAGAATGAAAGGTTGAGAATTTTTTAATGTATTATTTATTAGTTGTAAAATTTTATTGCTGTATTAAAAATGTACAAGAATTGATGATATAATGGATTTAACTGGAACCATTAAATGTTGCTTATATTCTGTGAAAAAAATGAATGAAATCTTTGCTTATTTTACACTTTTCGCCTTCATTTTTAGACATTCATCGACTGCAATTATATTGCGTAGTGATGTAATATTTACAGAAAACACAAAAGCAAACCTATCAATTTTTGCTTTCAAGCTGCAATTTCCATTAACAAAGATTTAAATTCAAAAATTTAGGTAGTTTCGATTTCCTTATGCGCTCTTTACTCAAGATTAGTTTAAAAACATGATAGCCTGTTACTCTTTATATAATTTACTGATAATGTTCAAAAATCAGAAAACAAATTATAGCTGGAATAACAGTTTGCATTAATCATTTAAAAAAATTTTATTGTATATGTACAGGAAATAATAGCAAATCAATTAACTGTAATTTGTATTCATGAAAACAAGTGTTTTCTTCAATTGACAACTATTGGTAGATGAAAATTATAATTCTGCTAATAACTGTGGCTCTACAAAAATATTTTCATTAAAAGCTTTTATTGTTTTTTTTTTTTTTTTTTTTTTTTTTTTTTTAATTTAAGTAACACCCCCCAAAGGTCATTTATTACTTTTTAATTTTGACTATTCTCATTCCTATTGTAAGCTTAAACTCTGTAGAACCAATCCCTAAACTTATGGTCTTCATAAAAAAATTTGATACTTTACTGCATTCATAGAATTTTCGGTATATACTGATATTTCATGTAGTAGTTCATTTTATAATTAAATAAACTAGTCTCATATTTTTCAACATTGAGCAATTTTTAAATTATATAATACGATATAAATAATAAAATTAAAGCACAATATATTGTCTTGCAATCTTTGTTACTTATTACTGCTCTCACTATGTATTTGGTGAAAAGATAAATTTTGTATTTGAATTTGTGAAATTTTCCATGTTCTCTTAATTTAATTAAATACTGTATGACCAGCATAAAAAATATTGAAAAAAACCCTTATGTCAATATTCAGTAAACATATCATTGAGGCTTTACTGTTTGTTTCACATTTCAATAAAATCAATATTGAGCTTATAATAATATTTTATGAAGATATTTATCTTAAAGAAATTTTAACTTCACACATATTAATTCAATTGGTAACTGAAAAATTATATTTCATTAGATTATTTTTCAAAGTTTACTAACAATTTTCATGAAAAATAGCTATTAAAAGTGTATCTCTTTATTTCACTATGTAAATTCAATCACTAAAAGAAAGAAGTTATTATTATTAGAATATTCATTTTCCCCATATCTAAATTTAAAAACTAAATCAACACTCGTTTTATCAATATTTTGTGATGCGATTAGTTTTTATAAATTTCTTAAGTTTATTATATATATATATATATATATACATTAGGTATTTTCAAAAACTACACTACTGGCCATTAAAATTGCTACACCAGGAAGAAATGCAGATAACAAAATGTTATTTATTGGACAAATATATTACACTAGAAATAACATGTGATTAAATTTTAAAACAATTTGGCTAGATAGATCCTGAGAAATCAGTACACATAACAACCACCTCTGACAGTAATAACAGCAGTTATACGCCTGGGCATTGAGTCAGATAGAGATTGGATTGCATGTACAGGTACAGATATCCATGCAGCTTCAACACGATGCCACAGTTTATCAACCGTAGTGACTGGCGTTTGGTGACGAGCCAGTCGCTCTGCAAACATTGACCAGACGTTTTCTATTGGTTAAAGATCTGGAGAACGTGCTGGCGAGGGCAACAGCCGAACATGTTCCGTATACAGGAAGGTCCGTACAATACCAGCAACATACGGTCGGACATTATCCTGCTGAAACGAAGGGTTTCGCAGGGTTCGAATAAAGGGTAGAGCCACGGGTCGTAACACACCAGAAATGTAACGTACACTGTTCAAAGCACCGTCAATGCGAACAAGAGGCGACCGAGACATGTATCCAATGGAACCCCATACCATCACGCCAGGTGATGGGCCAGTATCACGATGACGTATGCACGCTGCCAGTGTGCGTTCACCACTATGCCGCCAAACACGGATGCGACCATCATGATGCTGTACATAGAACCTGGATTCATCTGAAAAGATGACGTCTCGCCATTCGTGCGCCCAGGTTCGTCGTTGATCACACCATTGAAGGCGCTCTTGTCTATGACGCAACGTCAAGGGAAGTCGCAGCCATGGTCACCGAGCTGAGTGTCCATGCTGCTACAAAAGTCGTCGAACTGTTCGTGCAGACACTTGTTGTCTTCCAAAAGACCCCGTTTTTTGATTCACGGCTCGTGACGTGGTTGCACGATCCATTACGGCCATGTGGATAATATGCCTGTCTTCTCGGCTGCTAGTGATAGGTGGCCGTTGAGATCACGCGTGGCGTTCCGTATTACCGCCCTGAACCCATCGATTCCATATTCTGCTAACAGTCATTGGATCTCGACCGACGCGAGCAGCAATACTGCGATAAGAAAAAACGCAATAACGGTACGCTACAATTCGACCTTTATCAAAGTCAGAAACGTGCAGGTACGCATTTCTCCTTCTTACACGAGGCATCACAACAACTTTTCATCAGGCAACAAGGTTCAAATGCAATTTGAGGTATGAGGAACAGGCTGAACAATTTCCTCATTTCAACACAATGTAGGTGTCGCTACAGGCGTCTGCTTTGTCTGAATGTGCTGAAAAGATAATCATTTGCATATCACAGCACCTTCTTCCTTTCGTATAAATTTCACGTCAGCAGCATGTCGCCTTCTTGGTGTAGCAATTTTAATGGCCAGTTGTGTATTAAAAATTTGTTTCATTTCTACAAATTTTTGTATAGATACCAAGTAAAGCTTTACCAATTCACAAGAGTATATATCCTAAAATAGAAATCGTATAAAGATTTTTTTATTTTACGACATTATGGAAAGCTCCCATCTTTTGATATTTTCACAAGGCATTATTTCATTATAAATTATTACCTTGCTTTTTGACACATTAACATATATACTATGAAATACTTACAAATGAACTCCTTGACAGTTCTGGAAGGAAACATTTTTGTGTAACAAAGATGTGAATAGGTTATTTTACCATGCATATGTTATTTTAAGTCGAATTACTAATATTAAAATTTGGTGTTTACTTTCAGTTTAAAAAGAAAAGGAGCCACTAATTGATACTATTTGAGACTCTGAAATGGATTGAAATAATTTTTTTTTTATTTATTTTTTGAACAAGAAAAATAATTTTTTACCCAAATGATATTTATTATATTACAAGGTTTACTTCATAGAAGAAAAAGTCAATCTTTTAAACTGATACATAGCCAGAATATTCCACTTGAAACACAAGGTTAGCTAAAGAAATATAAAAATTATTTAACAATATTACAAATATTTGTAATTTGGATTTATCTTGTCTTATACAATTCACAGTATTTCATTATTTAATAAAACAGTCATAAAAAACAACATTCAGTCCAAAACATGTATCAAAGTGGTCATCACATGAAAAACATTGATGGCACAAGTTGACACATCTTTTAGACATTTTACTGTTGGCAACAGAATATACAGAAAAATTCCCACTAATGTAAAAAGTCATATTCTATAGTTATGAGCAAACACTGACCCAATTAGTAACTAGTGATTGAAAAGATTTGGCACACTATTTTCAAAAATTAAGGTAAAACAAAATATAACATTATGATTTGAAATAATTTTTCAGGGACAGGAACAAATAAAATGCGAAATAAACTTCAGTTAAGTAAGGTAAAATATAGCAGAGAAAAGCTTAGAATAATAGTGAAAATGATGCTTTCTATAGAATATTCCCATATTTTAAATATTACAAGATTCACCTGGAGTTTCAACATAAAAATTGAATTGTACTTTATTTTATTAGTCTTATAACATGAAGTGCATACAGAATTTTACAGTGTAAATTTCTGAAAATTAAACCAATCAAAATCTTGATTGAATAAATAAATATACTGTTTACTATTATGTTAATAGACTCAACATGAATCAATGAAAATAGAGAAAAAAAAGAGTCATTTTAACATAGTTAATATTATTAAAGCTACTTTATTGACTTAATCATAGAACACATTTTTAAAGTGATAAAACTCTAATCAATATAAATAGTATAAAAGATTTAAGAGGTTTAAACTGTCAAAGGAATTTATGTCATACAAAAATATGATTTTTCTTTAATATTCTGTAATACCAATTGTGACTTCAAATCAAGCAATCAATAAGGATTGTTATGATAATTTCAATGAATTTAACAAACAAAGAACAAATTATCTTAGAATCATATTCCATGCCTCTTCAAAATTCTGTTTAAATATTATTTAAATAAATTTTTATTTCGAAACAGGAAAATATAGCTATTCTTTGAAAAGAAATTCATATCTCAAATCATTGCAAAGCTTTTTATTATATTTGATGTATTCCTGATATTTCTTGGTTTCTACATTATTCTTTTTATATTAATCAACTGTATTATTTAAAGATAAAAAAATGTTACTCAATCTTTGAAAGAATCCCTTTAATCTCTTAGTAACTTAAATAAGATTCTTAAATCAAAATTTTAAAAAAAAATACTTTGCAAAGTCGAAAACTTAAAAAAAATCACAGTTAAAATATCTTATCAGAATAAAACTTCTATCAGTATTTTAAGCCAATCCTCAAGCTTCCACATAAAATATTTCTGCACTACACAACAAGCTTTCACAATCATACCATTTATTTTCTGATGACAAATTCACTAAATTATAAGACTTAATAAATAGAAGAAAGATATCACTATTTGTATAAAAAGTATTGTTAGGTCAACAAATAAAAATTTTGAAAATAAAACAATTCTAATAAAGAGAAATATCTGAAAGATTCAATAACTTGAAATTTGTAAGCACTATTTCAATTTCAAATATAACTCTTTTATCAAATATGAGTGATTGCTAAACTTAAAAGTAAGAGATATCACAAAAACAGTACATTTAAAATCTATTCTAATTTGGAAGCATTTATAACCAACCAATGATAAAGGGAGTGAAATAAATTCACTATATTACAAAATTAACAGGAAGATAAATATAATAGAAACTTTATTTGAATAAATGAACTCATTGTAGAGATAAAAATATTATACCTAATGTTTATAATACACAGGAATAATTTCTTTCATTATAATTCTAAATATTAAGAAAATCTGCAATTTTTTAAAAATATTTTTTAGAGGACTTAAAGATATTTAAAACTGTCAACTGCACTGTTGATAAACTAAAAACACTCTTATTTTAAGCATACACCATGTGTAATGCTATTGTATTTGAACAAAGTTACACAAATACTTCAACATAAAGGTTATGCAATTTAATAATGCACACATAAGTATATAATGCAGACAAGTTGTAGTAAATGTTCATATTTTTATAAAAATTTTATGTATAACATAAAAAGTTCTTTTATAACATCATAAAATTTTGCAGATGTTCATAAATGTTAAAGGCAATGTATTTCACTACACTAGAGAAATTGACATGTGATTTTAACAAACATAAGCAAAATTTACATAACATAAAAATAATATCTATTTAAATGTTTCAAGAAAAAGAAAGAGAGAAAACACAAATACTGGCAAAACATTAACATATTGTTGATGAAATAGTGAAATCTAATAATTTTGTTGACTAAATTTGCAGTATGATTTTTCAAAAGTAAGAAAACTGCGGACGAATGTTGATCAAACACCAATGAATAAAGAAGGAGTACATCACAAAATAAGAAACTTGAAGCTTAAAATGATGTAATGGAGTAAAAATTATTATTTCTTTTAAACAAATTTGACTAAGCAATAGCAAATATTGAATATTTTAAAAATCATAACTAGTCATTCAAAAATTAACAAAATGTGGATAACTTATATCAAACAATTTTTAGAATAATTTTACTGGTGCATTTTACAAAAATTTAGAAATATCATATGGATATTATTCTATCACCAAGGGATAAATTAGAATTTAATTACACAGCAGCCAAAAAAAAGGAAAGGGATACAATCTATCAAATAAAAATGAGATACAATTTCCATTTAATAGAAGCAGTGTCAAAAATCCTGAATGAATTACCTTAAATTTAGTTAAAAACTACTACATAAAAAAAAAAGAAAGAAACATGAATAACACCACTATAATGAAAATAAAATTTTTCCAAATTTAAACATTTGTTTAGATTTTCCTAAACACAAATTACTATCTGCTAATACAAGGAACTTTAATCGAAAATATTATAAATAATTTTAAAATCATTCATATAATGCTACTTGAAAATGAAAGTGAATAAAAATCTATCACAGAAAGAGAGCCAATCACTAAATCCAGAACTTTAAAGGTTTAAATAATAGACAATGGATTAAAAATTATAAATTATTTTAAATAAATTTCTTTAAACTATACAAAATGTTGAATATTTATAAAATTATAGCAACTTAGTCAAATAAAACCACCTAATTAAATATAAGAAATTGCTATTTTCATAAAGAATGCATAACACAATATATAGTGTATATTTATTAAACTATTTTCCTTTCATAACATTTATAATCAAACAATGACAAAGGAAAAGAAATAATTTCAATATATTATTACAGTAACTGGCAAAGAATTGCAAATGAAATTAAAATCTGATAAAAATGCATAAATGATCACATTGTACAGACATAAATATTAAGTTTAATGTTTACAATAATAAAGAGCAATTTTATCATTTCTAATCTTAATAGGAAAAAAAAAAAAAAAAACGTGTACAGTATATAAATGGAGAATTTGTGCCAAAAACCTTTACCCACAACAAAACCAGAATTTCAGACAATCAAGCAATTCAAGAATTAAAACAATTTACTTAAAAAATAGCTCCAGCAACAGAAGATTCTATTAAGGCAAAAAATTGTAGAGAATAAATTTCAAAATTTAGAATTACTTTGAAAGGAAGGTGAGATTTTAAAATATTAAATTGTTTTAATATTTACAAAAAAATTATAGGAATTAATATAGGTAACCATTTGCAAACTTTTCCTTAAAAATTGGAGAATGACTGCATGAATAAGATTTGAATAATTGTAATATATTACAAAATTGATTAAGTTTCAAAGTATAAAATATATTTTCCAAGTCATACTGTAAACGTAATTAAAAAAAATGTAGAATAAAAGAAATATAATAAAATATCTTGAAATAATTTTACTATATAATCCTGAAAAAAAAGAGGAATTTTAAAAATCAATATATATATTCAGAGAATTTTTGATTCCTATTCAAACAACTTGAAAAAGACAGAAAAATACTAGAACACAATAAGACTATCCTGGAACAATCTAATAACTAATTTTGGAGAAATTATTTACATCTAACAAAGTAGAGTCTAACTTTACATTTCCTCAAGAGATTTGCACATGAATAGTAATCAAACATCAATGAATAATTTTCAAATTAGTTCAGAGCAGCTAATAAGAGGAAAAGGGGATACAATCCACCAAACTTTAATGGTTTACATCTTTGAAGAACTGGTAAAATGCTTGATAAATTATCTTAAAGTTATATTAAAAATTACACATGAAGAACATGTGTAATTTTTAATATAACTTTAAGATAATAAGTAATATAATGTACATCCCTACCATCAAAATAAAATATTTTTCCAGCATAAACCAAATTTTAAGAATATCCTCAACAGGATTTACACAATCTGTTATTAAAAAGATATTTTACAGAAAATATCATAAAATAATTTAAATCATAGGTTTAATGTTACATAATAAATGAAAATGAATAAAATAATCCGTTACAAAAAGTGAAAAATTATTAAATCAGATACTTCATATTTAAAATAGATTAAGAGAAGAAAATCTTTAAATTATACTAATTAAAAACCAATGAAAATTATGGAAATCAATTTCAGTGTAATTTAATATGTGAGAAAAGCAATACAATCTATCAAACTATAACTGATTAAAATTTCCAGTGAATACAAGCACAAACCAAAAATCCTTGATTAATTATTTTAAAGTTAATTTAAAAATTATACATGAAGGAGGATAAACTAATGGAAAAACATTCCTACTAACAAAATAAAAATAAAATTTGAGTTAAAAGTTTTTAAGATTTACATTAAAATGAATTATAAAATGTTATTACCAGGATCTTTTACCGATAAAATGTAAAAAATTTTAAATCATACATTTAGTGTTACTGAAGAAATGCAACTGAATAAAATAATCTCTCATAGAATGAGAAAATTATTAAATGAGAACTTTGAAGCTTAAAAGGGTGTTATGAAAGAAAAATACTTAAAATTTCAAAGAATATTTCTTTAAAAAATATTTAAAGTTGAATATTTAATTAATGATAAAAACTTATTCAAATAGCACTTGTACTTTAAATAAATTACTATTTTTAAAAACAAGACATAACAGAAAAAGAGAGTAGATTTTGAAAACTATTTTCCTTTCCAAACACATGTAACTAAACAATGACAAAGATGAAAATTAAATTCAAGATATTTATTGCAATAAATGGCAAACAAGTATAATTGAAATATATTTTATTAAATATGCATAAATGAACAAATAGAGTACACACATACATATTATACTAAATGTTTACGTTAAAAGAAATAATTTTATAGTTTCTTTTTAATAGAAAGATAAAAACTGGATGTCCAATATGTAAAAGAAACAATAGTGTAGGAAATCAATACACACAAAAGAGATATTAAAAATGAAGTAATTTAAGACATGAATCAATGAAGTTTACTGAAATCCAAACATTAGAAGATCCTATATAAATAACAAAATTATATAGAATCAATTTCAAAATTCAGTAATACTTTGAAAGGAGAAGATGATTTTAATATATTAAATTGTTTTAATGTGTAAACAAAACTTAAATGAATTAATATAGGTATTCATTTACAAAATTTTCCTTAATAATGGGAGAATGACTGCATGAATAGGAACTCAATAATTGTTATTTACTACAACAATGATCAAGTTTCAAAGTATAATGTATATTTTCTAAGTCATACATTTTATGTTATTTAAAAAAGAAAGTAAATAAAAAAATATGTTGGAACTAGGGGGTTATAATATAAATAATGGGAAATTATGCAATTTAAAATGATGTTTTAAAAGAAATATTATACAATTACCTTGAAAATAATTTCAATAAATAAATAATAAAAAAGGGGGAATTCTAAAAATCAATATATCTAGTCAAAGACATTTTGTTTTAAGTATTCGAGCACTATATTTCAATCAAAATAATTCTACAAAATGTAAAAACATTATGTAAAAGCGAAAGACCTATTTAAATAACTTGAACAAGACAGAAAAATACTGGCACACACTAAGATTATTCTGAAACAATGTAAAAACTAATTTTGGAGAAATTATTTATATCTAACAAATTCAAGTCTAATTTTACATTTCCAAATCAAGAGGTTTCCACATGAATAGTAATGAAACAGCAATGAATAATTTTCACATTATTTCAGTGCAGCTAATATGAGGGAAGGGGGATACAATCCACCACATTTTAATGGTTTACATCTTTCAAGAACTGGCAAAAATCTTGGTATATTATCTTAAAGTTATTTGACACATGAAGAAAAAGAAAGTAATATAAAGTACATCCCTACCATCAAAATAAAAATAATCATCATAAAATAGATTTTTAGAATCTCCTCAACAGGATTTACAATCTGTTATTAAAACGATATTTTACAGATATAGTAATGTATTAAATTGTTTCAATATGTACACAAAACTCAAATGAATTAATATAGGTATTCTTTTACAAAATTTACCTTAAAAATGGGAGAATGAGTGCAAGAATAGGATTTGAATAATTTTTATTTACTAAAACAATGATCAAATTTCAAAGCATAATATATATTTTCTAAGTTTTATATTTTATGTTATTTAAAAAAGAAAGTGAATAAAAATATCTTGGAACTAGATTATAATATGAATTAATAAGAATTATGAGATTTAAAATGATGTATTAAAAGAAATAATATAAAATTACCTTGAAAATAGTTTCATTAAATAAATAATGAAAATGGGAATTCTAAAAATAAATATATTTATTAAAAGACATTTTGTTTTAATTATGAGATGAATGTCAAAATTAACATAACTCACAAAATGTAAACAAAATTTAGATTATGTAAATGCAAAATTTCTATGTAAATAACTTGAAAGAGAAAGAAAATACTGGTAGACACTAAAGTGCAATCTGGAACAATCTCTAACAAATTTCGGAGAAATTATATATATCCAACAAAGTCAAGTTTAACTTTACATTTCCAACATTAAGAGATTTCCAATGGAAGAGTAATCAAACCTAATGAGTAATTTTCACTTCATTTCAGTGTAGTTAATATGAGGGAAAGGGGATACAATTTACAAAACCATAAAAACTATAATGGATTACAATGTCCAAGCACTGTCAAAAATCTTGACAAAATATCTTAAATTTATTTTAAAAAATATACATGACATAAGTAAAAGTAAAAAAAAGTACAACCCTAAATACAAAAAAAAATTTCCAGTTTAAAATGTTTTTTAAGAATCTCCTCCACAGTTTATTACACGATTATTTTACAGAAAATATAATAAACAATTTTAAATCATACATTTAATGTTAGATAAAAAATGGAAACGAATAAAATAATATGTTACAGAAAGTGGGAAATTATTAAATTAGATGGTTCATGCTTAAATTAGTGTATTGAATTAAAAAGGATTGAAATTTTGAAGGATAATCCATTAAACATTATTTAATGTTGAATATTTTAAAAATGATTACAACTTATTCAAATAAAATAAAATATTATTCTTAAAAAGAACACAACATAAAAAAGAGAGACGATTTTTAAAACTACATTCCTCAGCAAACATTTATAAACAAAATGACAAAGGATGAGAACTTCAGGATACAGTAATTAGTGGAGAAGTATAATTGAAATTTCATGTCAATAAATAACCATAAATGAACACATTATGCAGTCAATTATTATACTTAATATTTTTGATAACAAGGAGAAATTTTTTGAAGATATTAATTATTTAAATCAATTTTTCAATGTGTTCACATTCCCAAAATGTGACACAAACACTGCTACATAAAGGTTCTGGAATTCAAAATCGTACACAAGGGCAATAATTGCAGACATGTTGGAGTTAACTTTTCTTCTACTTTTAATAAATTTTTATAAACAATATAAAATATTTCTTATGTTACTAAAATCTAGAGGCAGTACTGAAATATTAAAGGTAAGTACATTTCTCTGTTCTGTTGAAATCAACATAATTTTAACAATCAGAAACAAAATTTACGCTAGATAGAAGAAAATCTCAATTGAAATAATTTTGAAAATAAAAATAAAAATACTGACACACACTAAGACAATTCATTAACAGTATATTTGCTAACTGTGAATAAATAATTGATATCTAGCAATTTTGTAGACCAATTTTGCAGGCAAACTTTACAAAAGCTAAGAAGTTGCAGTTTGATATTAAGCACCAATAAATAATTTTCAATTTAATTTCACTGTACCTAAGGTATGAGAAGGGGATACAATCTATCAAACTATAATTGATAAAAATTTACAGTGAATGCAAACACTGTCAAAAGTCTTGCATGAATTATTTTAAACTTAGTTTAAAAATTATATATGAAAAAAGAAAAAGTAACATTAAGTGCATCCCAACTAGTTAAATAAAAATATTCCAATATAAAACATTTTTTCATATTCTCCTGAACATGAATTTTAAGGTGTGATTGCACTAATCTTTGAAAGAAAAGGTCATAAAAAATTTGAAATCATACATTTAAATATACTTGAAAATAAAACTGAATTAAATAATGCCTCACAGAAAGTGAGAAAATTAATAAATCAGAAATTTAATACTTAAAATGGTGTAATGAAAGAAAAAAAATTATTAATATCATGAAGGAAATTTCACTGAACAACATTAAATGTTAAATATTTTAAAAGTCATAACATATAATTCAAATAAAAATAAATATAAGAAATTACCAATCTGAGAAAACCACAAAACATAGAGTAAAATTTTTAAACTACTCTCCTCTGCAAATACTTCAAACAATCATAAAGGATGACAAATAAATTCAAGATATTTATTACAGTAAATAGGGACAAGTGTAATTAAAAATTTCAGTCTAATAAATATACATAAATGAACACATTCTGCAGAGATAAACATTATACTTAATTTTTATCATAAAATGAGAATTTTAGAACAAACTCCATGTAAAAAATATAAAGGAAGAATTTTTGCCAAAAAGCATCACTCACAAAACAGGAATTTCAGACCATCAGAGAATTTAAGGAATTCTTTTTCAACAATGATGTTAACATTCCATTCACAGTATTTCTAGGTTTTGAAATTAAATCTCTATAAATTTCAACCCCTTATAATCCTTCAAATTTCTGATGCTTGGATTTTCAATTAACTTATTTTATGAATTCCTTAAATTCCTCTGATTGTCTCAAATTCCTGTTTTTGTAATGTAGTGATGCTTTTTGGCA